>VWZU01011315.1:364416-398958 GCA_013397095.1 Sterrhoptilus dennistouni
CGGTGCAGCCCGGCAGGGATGATGCTGCTGCCCCGGCACGGCGGCACGGTGGGATGGGAGAGCCAGGGACAGCTACAGAGCACTGAGCAGAGACGGATGTGGGGAACAGTTACATTTTAAAACCGTTTAAAACTTTGTATTTTAATTTTTTTCCCCCACTTGCTTTGACGTTTTCTTGTTATCGGAAGAGTGCACGTCACTTTAGGTTCACCATCAGTCTGTACCTGGATCAGTGCTGTGATTTGTGAGGTCGGGCAGGGATCTCGAAGTGGCTGAGCTATGGGCTGCAAAACGCTCTCCTGGCGTGACTTTTCCCGTCGTAGGGACAGCATGACCTTGCCAAGCACAAAATGCTCAGCGGGATCAAAAGAGAAAGACTTCGACATGAGTCTCTAATACTGATGAATCCGTAGGAACAGCTATTCTGTAAATGATTAATGAGTCCCTCCATTATTCATGCCTGTGTCAGGTGCTGCCAGGGAAAGTCCCACTGCAATCTGCCATTGCCTCTGCTGCTTCACCAGAGCTGCTGCTGCCACAGGTGCAGGTGCTCCAGGGATAAAATTTCTGGGCAGTTTCTCTTTGTAAATACCAGATGAAGCATCAATGGCACAAAAGTGCTGCTCAGATACCACTGCCTTTTTATGGGTCTCTTTTGTGGTTAGTTGAATAGGTTTCGATGTTTAATAGAGTCAGGATATTCATTAGCAGCTTCTGTGGTATATCATGCAGTGCACAGACTGAAGGACAAGGTGTTTCTAGTGGTTAAAACCTAACAAAAATAAAATCCAACAAAAATCTCATCTACTATTCTGTCTGCAGCCACAACAATAAGGGAGGAAATTCCTTTGGAGTCCACACACGTAGGAGGAGTCAAATCATTTGAGCAGGACTTCCCCTCAGCTGCAGGAGTTATTCCTCTAGCCTCAGCCCTGGGAGGTGAGGCCAGGATGCTCTGCCCAGGAGGGACATTCACAGCTCACCACCGTAGCTCTCCTAACCTGCAGCCAGAGCTCTAATTACCCACATCATTATCTCAGCCTGCCCTGCTGGTAATGTTAAGATGGAGTTTGGGGATTCGCTTGGAACGCTCCTTCCAGCATAGGACAATGTAATTATTGTTGCCATCAGAGAAGGGAGTGACTAATAAGGACATTCAGAGAGCATCTCGTTCATCCTTCGCTCTGTGGCTTCAAAGACAACTTTAAAAGGCATAATTAAGCAGCTCAAGTGCTAAAACTGCCTTGGCTCTTTTAGTTAATTTCTTTCCAATATCAAGACATAAAGTGGACAATAATTTCCCAGCAGGCCAACAGCTCCACCCTTAATGAGCTAATGGATCTTACATCTGCCCACTCTCATGTTTTGCTTTTGCTGTGCATTTTCACCTGATATTCCCTTTTCCCTCCTGCTGATTCCAGTGATACTGCCCAGAGGAGGTGATTGGACAATTTTCATCTCACTCCAACCCCTCTTTGCAGAGTGGCTCCTCACAGCTACAGCAGAATGCTGGGTTCTGATGACTATCTGCTTGAGAGATTAGTTTGATTAGGCAAGAGATTTGAATGTGCTGGCATGTTCATCACTCAGCACAGGTTTATTCAGCTGTTTTGTAGAGCATGAGATGTTCTTCAAGTCTTTCTGGGCAGAGGGAAAAGCTGGACACAGCATTGGTGACTATGGCAATTTCTCCTGTGTTACCTTGACCAACCATTCCTGATACGATGCCATGAGCTGACACTGTTACATTACACAGTGTTTTTTAAAAAATTCTACTTAACAACAGTTCCACATAGTGTCAAGTTGGGTTTTCTGTGTTCTATTGTGTTTGTTTTGTTGGTCTAATTGGGATTTTTTTCCTGTACAGATGACTAAACCATGGAGAAGCCCTGTGTTAGACATCCATTAGGCTCTCAGAGCATGTCCATGGTGTCCTGTCCCTTCCCAGCTCACCATCAGTGCTCATGCCATCAGTGAACACCAAGGAGCTTTCCCAGTAAAGCTATGGTGTAGGTGGTAGCAGGGAAAGAGCTACCTCTGCTATCCCACCCCATGGTCTTCAGCATCCCTGTCTCTATTAACAGGAAAGAATGATTGCAGCTCACCCCTGCTTCTTTGAGTGAATTTGTCCTTGTGGCAGTCCCTGTAGTATCAATGCCAGCTCTTAAAAAACATGCATAAACCTAAGACACAGCCTGGCCCCTAATTCTTGTTGAATTGTTTCCTAGCATTAATTTTAAAGTATGGTACTCTTTTCTGTTAAAGCAAATATGTCTGCTTTAGGTTGTTCCTTCAGTAAGATGCCTTAAAATGAGTTGTAAATTGTAAATAAATCTGAAGGTTAAAAAAGAAGAAGTTTAAATAAACCCACACATGCTTTTCTGACCTTCCTGTATTGAAGTCGGCTTCCAAAAATAGCAAAGCAGGTGTCTGGTATTCCTTTATAGCTCTGTGTGTCAAGGGTGGCTGTTAAAATTAATGGAGTAGTACCGACATAAAGGAGGGATAATGAATTTGATTGGTTTTATTGCTTCACCCAGTGCTACTGAGAGGTGCCAATCTGTTCATAGAAGATGTTGCAAGACACTTACAGGTGCCTAAAGAACTCAGGCAATGCAATATGGGGCAAACCTAATGAGCCTTCTAAATGATTAATTACACATCCTCTTTCCCACACTGGAGACAAATTAAGCATTTTTATACAGTAGTCAAAACTAGGTCAGATATTTTGATGTGACATGATGAAGTGCAACTTTTCTGCTGCCCAGGTGTTTGGATGGGGCTCTGAGAAACCTGGTCTAGTGGAAGGTGTCCCTGTCCTTCGTAGGAGGGGTGGAACCAGATGATTTTTAAGGTCCTTTTGAACCCAGGCCATTCTGTGATTCTAGGATTCTGAGTTGCCCAGAAGAAAAGCTCATTATCTGCACAGAGCAATAATGCTTGGTAGCAACGACATGAACCTTGCTGCTCTTGGTGATCTCTTATCACCTGGTTAAAAGGAACTCCTTAAAAGTGAATTTAAACAGAAACTAGTGCAGTCTTCTCCAAACAATTAACATTTATAAAAACAGGAATTGTTTTTTGTTAAAACTGCCTGTATAAGTTTCTTAATTCTTTACAGAGAGTCAGATTCTATGTGTGCTTTTTGCTGAAACTACTAAAAATAAGTGGCAATCTGAAAAAGCACAATAAATCTATATGTATCCTTGATTTATACTCAATCATTGCTTTAATTAATGCAATATATATGAAAGAGAGGGAATGTAGCTTAGAGATGGGTATACCTGCATCAGTTACTAAAATGTTTTTCAGTAAATCTAGTAAGATGAGAATATTGGTAGCTGTAAAAAGAGTAGGTATACTTATCAACTATTGCATGAAGAAGTTATAACCATGCTCTTAAAACTGCAGAAAATTCATGTATTTATGCCTTTGGTTCATATATATGTACATCAGTGTGTGTTACACATACAGCATATGGTTTATACTTATATACTATATACATATATATGTGTTCACACACGTCGTATACATTGTTAAAAATGGGCCCATTTTTAACATACACGATATAACTCTAAAATAGCAAAAGAAAAGGTCTAATGTTCAGCTGGTTGTAAGAATGCAATAGCAACTCCCTCATGTTCCAGGAGAGGGCAGTCAGATATGTCCGCAGGGTTTACAAGCTGTTTGTAAACCCAGAGCGTGTGTAAGGTAACCTAACAAATATGAACATTTATTTCTGCTTTTATGGCCTTGCTGATTGCAGTTCAGACTGAAAAACCGCCCTGAACTTTCCAAACGATTAGTCTGGGATCAAAAATACAACTAATGCTACAGCCAAAGTTTTCATTGACCTCCTGAACAATGCCTCTTCAAGCAGCTGACAGACATTAAAGCATTGTATTAAAGGCAAATTTAAATACTCTGGAGCAGGTGGTCCATGGACATCCCTCTCTGGCATGGCTTCTTCAGGAAGACTTGTGCTTGTGGAAGAAGGATGGTGTTGCACCTTCCCTGCAGTTTAAGCATCCCCACAGCAAGTGGGTAATAGCCCAAGAGTAGCTACATCACTGGGAATCATCTGAAAGGTGCTATTAATTTCTTTTGTTGTGCTAATAGAAGGTGCAAGTCAACACAAATAATAATTGCAAACCTGTTCAGTCAAAGTGCTTTGTGCCAAGCAGACACGGTAATACCACTGAGAGGCTTTGTGTTTTCTATTAATTAACTCGACAAGAAAGGCAATTGAAATGAAATGTTTTCAGTTGTGTTTTCCAGTGCTAATCAGTGGCTCGTTATCTTTAATCACACCGGCATTGCTGTTCTTTTCCAGCAGGTTATAGAGGGACTGCACGGGAGTGTGGTGGTGTATGACATGGGTGGGGTGAGTGCAGCAAGGAGAGGATGAGAGGGGAGAGAAACCCCCTGCCCACGTGAAAAGAGCTGAGCCCTGTCACCAGATCCACAGCCATCATCGTTGGCATCCACCAGATGAGCAGATCCAGCTATTGTCCTGCCATTTCAGCAGCCAGTGCTGCAGCATTGTTGGCCTGAATGGTGAACATTCTCCAGGAGGTCACACAGGCCCTGCTACCACCAGTCAGATGGATCCCAGGCTTCCTTCTCCCCCATCATCCTCACAAGGCACTGATGACTCTACAGGTGACATGGCACTCACAGAGATTCTCAAATCCACATGCGCGGTTGCAAAAGGATATCTCACCCTCTAAGGCCCAGTCAAGGCAATAGCACCTGGATAGGCTGGATGTCCTTTCCAGCTCCCTGCAGGCCTGCAGTGTGCAGCTTGCTTCAGGGTGTGAGCACCTCTGGTCCCTTCAGAAGCAAACATGGTGCTTAAATCACTCAATGGTGCCAAGCCTGAGAGGGCAGTGGGAGTGACAGGGTTCTCTCAAGGCTCTACCCCAGTCCTAGGGGCCCCTCCATCTGTGCACCATGCAATGAACCTCCTTGACTCTCCAGCTGCCAGTCCAGCATCCCCAGGGTGACCAGAACCAGCACCCACTTAGCTATAAAAGTGTGAGACTGAACTCTTACAGAAGTTCTTACAGCTTGTCATTGCCTTCAGTTCATTATTTCCCTACATCTTCGTTTCTCCCCAGCACAAGATGGTTGACTGGTTAACAGAATGACAGCTCTGTTAGTTCCTGTAGCTTTTGGGTACCAGATCCAAATGGCCTTTTCTATCTTAAAATCATGTGTTTCTTTTGACTTACTGCTCTCTCCTCTAAGTTCCCCATGTCCAATATTGATGTTTCTGTCTTTGTTATGTGTTCTTCATCACTGACTTAATAACATGTGTCACCTCACCATGGAGTTGTATTAGTGCCCATGCTTTCAAAGTTATTTTGGAAACATCAGCTATCTATATAAGTCTCAGAATTTGATAGTTTCCCTCATTCTTGTGTGTTTCATATCTTGCAGCATTTCGTACTAACAAGATCAATGATGCTACTCAAAAGACCTATTTCTAGGGCTATCTGTAGGTATGAGCTTGAAGCACTCTTTTGCTGTATTAAATTATATAGTAAGATACATGTAGGCAGTGGGTAACAAGATGTGGATAAATCACCCAAAAGAATTAAATCCTTCTTTGGAAGATCCAAAACCCAAAATAAACCCAGATACAGTCTAGAAAGAGAGTCAGATAAAAAGCCAAGTTTTTGATATGGTTTCATGGAATCTCGTCCAATAGTTGGAACTTGCAGTGCCATCCCAAGTCTGAGATTTTATAGAATCATAGAATGATTACAGTTGGAAGGGATCTTAAAAATCATCTAGTTCCTAGCCCCCTGCCATGGGCAAGGACACTTTTCACTAGGCCAGATTTCTCAGGGCCCCATCCAACCTGGCAATGTAAATATGCATCTGAGGCACTGGTAAGAAGAGATAGCAGTGTTAGCTACTGCCAGATTCCAGATGAAATAGCTCAGTACAATGCAAATGCAGATGATCAGCAGGATAAACCCTAGAGCCAGAACACCAAACATGAAATTCTGCTTTTGGATATTAAAAATCCTCAGGGGAATGTACCTGATCTGTAACCAGGCTGTATTACCCACTATTGGTTATTGGCCCAGTATCCTGAGAGCTGGTGGCAAATCTCCCACTGAGCTCAGTCCTTCCGTGCCCAGCTGCTGGGTGGCTGCCCAGGCTCTGGACAGACAGAGAAGAGTCTGTGCAAACAGGCTGGGCTGAGCCTGGAAATGGTCCCTGCCATGATGGCATGTGTCCCTACAGAGAGCTGCTGGGTAACACTGCAGCACCCCATGGCCCCTCAGACAGAGAAACCAGGCTCAGCAGCCTCAGCTTTTACCTGCCACAAAAATGATGGGAAAAGTGAAACCTGAATTCTTTCCTGCTCAAGACCTAAGATCCATTAAGCAGTGTTTGAAAGCCCTTGGGACCCTGTGGTTCAGACCACCTCAGCTCTTCCTGCAGTTAATGTCAGTGCATCTCCATCCTGCTGCAGGCTGACATGCTTTGTGATGGACTCAGTACACATTGTATGAACATGTGTTAGTTACATCAGGCAGATCTTCCAGAAAGGTTACCACTTCTTGTTACTGTCCTAGGGTGACTTTATGATATTTGTATTTCCTCCCAAATTTGCCCTAAACCAAGACAGTTACCTTTTTTTTTCCCCCAATTGAATTGGTTAGAAAAAATACAGCTTATCCAATATCTGGTAAGTACATAAACCTAACTGCTAATTTGTTCCTCATATTTTTGGAGAACCTCTGCAACCTTTTCGTAAAGACAAAGGTAAATTACCATCATTGCTATGAAAAGCATGGGGTAAATGACCACCAGAAATAGTTGTCAGGGATGACAGTGCTCAAGAACTGAAAACTCTGCACATGCTGGAGCACCAGGCACAGCCAGAACACCCCTGTTTGGATGCCTGTGATGTATTTCAGGTTCCTTGGCCATACTGTTGGATGCCACATAACCCTGGGGGTCAAGTTCACTCCTGGTGTAAGTTCAGTGAAATCAAATCATTTGCCTTTGGGTTACTGGTGCTGCACCAGGGACTAATTTGGCCCTTGGTGTTTCATTTCGATCATATTCAGTTTGAATTAGCATTGATCATTTCACACAGCAGGCAGGCTTTACAAACAGGCGTTTTCTCTTCACCTCCTGCTGTGTCTCTCCCCACATGTCTTCTTCCATCTTTGAAAAATTATTCTCTTTAGTCCTATTGTATCTGAGGGAAGTATTCATCAATGGAGAGAGAAACGTGGATTAGCCTCACATCTGCTCACCTCCCTGCTATGGAGCAGGGTGATGCTGAGGAGTTTTGCCAAGGGAAACAGGAGCAGAGAGCACTGCTGATGTAGATAGAAGTAAAAAGTCTGCCCTGAGGACAGCTTGTCAAATGAAGCCTCCTGTGCCATTAATTACAGTTCCAAGGTGCAGATGAAATATGTATGTGATAGAAGAGGTTTGCCTTTTAATGTATTATTTGAGCAATTTTTTAAAGAGACAGCATCAAGCTGAGCATTCAGCTCATACACAGAGGGTTTTCTTTTCTTGTTGCTCATAGACTTGTGTCACTTAATTCCTACAAATGAAAGAGTTACTCCTCCAAAGATTGACTTCTTCCTGGGAAACCTACGGGAAGGGCTCTAACACCGACAGACTGTTTATGGCCACATCAGCTCTCACATCAATATCCAGAATTATGAGAGTAATCCCAAAGTAATTTTATTTCTTAGAGACTTACAACTAATTAAATGGAACTGCATACAGAATAAAAAGGCATATTGTGAAGAGCTATAATTAGGCTCTAGTTAGTGTTTTTGTGTTTCATAACACAAGTGTAACAAGACCTTTGATGAAAACATACCATGACTGTACTGGCTATAAAAGTACCCTGAGATCTTGGCCAGTGCAGGAGCTGCAAGACAGGAGCAGTGTGAACAAGTTGTATAATTGTACAAGCTCCCACCCGAGGCAGATTACAAGAGGGAACCTTGCTCTCTCCAGAGAGAAACTGAGGCAGGGAGAAATCTAATCTTTGATTAGAGGGGCGATCCCTGGCAGAGCCAGGAACTAAACTTAGCCTGCTGAGTCCTGGCAACAACAGCCCTTTCCCTGGGACAGGCTGCATTCCTCCCCTCAATACTGCAAAGTAATAAATAGCAGCAAGCAGGGAATATGGAAAGGAGAGCAGGGAGAGCTTGGGGCTCTCCTCTGAGATTTGTGATGACCTGGCAAAGCCAGGGGGGAGGATTCACAGCTGGGGAAGCTGTGCCTCCCTCCTCTGAGCAGTACAGCAGGAGGACAGTGGAGGCAGGAAGATCAGGGAGGAAGGTGAAGATGATAAAGGTGGCTTCCAGAAACAAAGAGATGTGTTTACAGCTTCCTCCTGAGAGGGCTGAGCCCTACAGGGCATGAGATGAAGCACTGCCCTGTGGGTCAGGGCATCTGTGGGCAGTGGGCCCTGGGCAGGCTGGCTGCTAGGAACAGACCCTGAACCCCTGCAGTGCCAGTGAACACTGGTTTGCTTCTCCGTGTTTTCTTCAGCTGCAATGACTCCTTTTTTACACTCCAGGCTCTCTGGCATCCCCAGCACATCACAGCAGTCCCCCATGGCCCCTCCAGCAGCCCCCACTGCAGTACTGCCTGACACTCCAGCCTCCCATTTTGGATCCCCACTTTCCTCTTGTGTCTGTGTAACCCTATCTGTGCTGCTGGCAGGGATGGAGGTGCCACATGCAGGGCAGCTCTGGGGTTCTGTGTGTGCTGCACAGCCACCCTGGTCACACACAGTGACTGTGGGTCACACTGCCATCTGCCCCTTCACAGTATGGACAAGGGTGACCCTTAACTACTCCAATTTCTCCTCTTTGAAGAGTCCCAGATGCCTTCTGGAAGCTGTAGGAACTTCAATGCCCTGTGAACCTCATTTTTATTTGGAACTAGGAACATGGGATGAGGATTTATTACCAAAGGCACTGTGCAAATCTTGTTTCTTGAGGAAACAGCAATGAAAAAGAGTATTTAAATGGCAAGACAGCTCTGGGACAAACTCTGCCTCTAGATAGGTGGATGGGAGTCTTGGTTATTTCAGTGCCAAGTACCGTGTGTCTTTCCAAGAGCTTAACTTTTATCTGGCAAAGGTGTGGCTGGCCTGGCTGTGCTACAGGGAGCAGTGGGGAAGGGAGCCATGACCTTTTAAAAATGAGCAGCCAGATTTCTGAATGCATGTGTGCTGAAAGGAAAAGCTCACTTTGCTTTCTCTCTCTTTCCCTTCCCCCACTGAAAAACTCAGCTCAAAGGAAAAAACTTCTCCGCAAATGGAAATACAATTGCCACATTGCCCTTTGCAAGAGAAACAACTCGATATTTGACCATAGGTGGAATTTCCTTAGATGTGGGCTCTGCTGCAAGCCAAATTTATCTTAGGCTTCTGCTGCTTTCTAAATTAAAAGAAAAGAATATCAATGGTGGTTTAATTCTCAGCTCTGCAGCCTTTGGGGCTCTCTGGTCTCTTCCACTCAAGTTTAATATCTTGTCATTAATAAGGTTTAGTAACTTTTAAGTATAATATTGCAATAAAATGTAACTAACTATACACTGATACTGTACTTTAAGAAAGCCAGGATCCCTGATGAGTGCACATTAGCTGCTGCAGTGATGGCCTGGGGATGGCCCCTCTGCACATCTGGATCTGCTCTGCACATAAAATGATGATTTTATGTGCCAGCCCTGTTGATTAGCTGTAAACCACATTTTCAGAGGCAAGTGTTCACCTGCTACTTCTAATTCCTGTCATTTCTGTGGATTAATAAAGTGATTGATGAGGAATGGATCTGGGATAAAGCAGAAATATTGGCTTGGGTTTGTGCTGAAGGAGAGTAAAGGCACAGTATGGAAAGGCATCACTGAGAACTGCAAGAGGCAGCCCTGGGGAATGTTGAGAGGCAGAAACAACCCAGAGCAGGCTGGGACATTGGCTCATACATTGAAAGAAGCACTTGCTGCTGGACTGCTGCATATCTCAAGAGTGGTTGTAGGATATTTCAGTTGCAGAAGTGATTGCAGCTTACCAGAGAGCAGCCAGGTGGACACCAAGCAAATCACGAAGCTGCCACAGCTCTGTGGGGATGCAGCAGCTGCAGCCAGGCTGGCAAGTGTCCAAAGGGCACTCCTGGACCAGCTGCAGCACTTTAGCACACTGAGGCAGAGGTTTTGGGTAAGTGAGAGGATGTCACACACTTAAAGCCTCATTTCCAGCAGTCCTGCAGCAGTTGTACCTGTCCAAAACCCCAAGACATCAGTGCCAGATCAGCCCATCCCACAAAAATATTTTTCCATACATTTACACTTTTAATAAGAAAGAAAAATGAAGGTTGTTACAACTTTCATGAGCATTGAGTGGAAACAGATATTTTTTCTCTTTTATTTTTTTGTAACAACAAGCAAATTAGAATTCCATGTTTGCAGGCAGCACTCCAAACTGACTGATTTAATGAATTCTTTCCTTTGCCTCTTGTGGAACAGGGGTCAGGCTCCCCTTCCAGCATTTCACAGACTCACAGGATGACCCCAGGGAAGTCACTTAACCTCCTTCCAGGATGTCCCCATCTCCCTGCTGGCAGGGGGGATTCTGATTCCTGTCAGGAGCCTGAGCTCAGCTCCAAGGCAGTCCCTGCTCTGCATCTTAGCCCAGGCTTCCCACCCCCAAACCCGAGAGTCTGACCGCACCAAGGCAGTCTTGAACCTCTTCATAAGACAGCTGGAGATGCCTGTAGTGAAAAACATAAATATCAGAAAACTTAAACCAAATCTAACCCTGTTTTCAAATGAAAACTCTTTGAAAAAACTACTTATGTGCTATTTAAACAGTCACAAGCAAGCTTTCCATTTACCCCAGCAACATGCCTCACCCACAACGTGACTTAGAGCAGTTACTTAAGTGGTAATAATCTGCTTGATTCACTGTTCCCAAGGAGTCTTGTCCTCTTTTCAGATATTGCCAACAAGGTCACCACTTCCGTTAATTGTGACTGTGTTTATTATGGGACGGAGGCGGCTCCCAGTGACTGAGGATGGAAACTCCTCCCAGCTCATTCCTGCTGTCAAACACTAGTGACCAATGTTTGCAGAAAAACAAATCAAAGTGGGCTGTAAAGGGCACCACGTTACAAACCTCTTAGATCCTAATGAAAAATTTTCCCTGCTGTTCACCTCTGATTCCATTATCAATATCTTAATCAATTCTGTCTCCTAGCATGGCAGATCTTCACTCAGTGTTCCAGGGACAGCAGTTGCTTTGCTAGAGGAAATCAGCTGGACAGATGATCAGCTGGACAATTATCAGATCAGATCTCCCTGATCTGGTGCTCTGTTTCAGTTGCTGGTCATGCCCAAAAGCATAGTTTGCTCCTGTTCTAAATTTGGGATGAAAGCCTGATTTCTTCGTTACCTGTTGTGGCTCACCTTGGCCGGTGACAATTTTAACATCTTATTTTCAGCTTGGTAAAAACATCTTTCTATGCTTGACACAGCACAGAGCAGGGAGAAAGTCTTGGAGATGAGAATTAAAATGAGATGTAATTTGTCTGAAGGTAGGACTGTGTTTGGCTGTTGTAAGTATTCTGCCTTGGTTATGTGCTCTCTGGGGCTGCTTCTAGTAAAGGTAGGTGAAGGTGTGATCTCTCTCTGACCTGCAGTGGAAGCTTTCACTCCCTCAAAACAAATTTCAGAGTTCCTAGATGAGCCAATAATTCAATGTGGCTGACACCTCACCTTCCTTTACCACCAAACTGACATCCTTGACCACAGGCAGCTGCAATTAGTCCCCAGAGCAGTGATAGTACATGATGAACTCTGTGGCTTTTGCCTTCCTAAAGAATGACACTCTGCCTCTGTAATCGCCCTCGAGATTTTCCAGCTCTGAAGCCTCTGTCAGCTAACCTTGGATATACAAGCTCTCTAGGAAAGTTATTGATTCCTCTCATCCTCACCTTCTCCCAGTCCAGTTAGACTGATTTATAGGAATTTTGGTGGGAGCCACTAAAATCCTGGCAGAGCTCATTAATCTGTGAATCTTCTAAAGACTTCCCTCCTTGCAGAGGCCATCTGTTTGCCTGAGTGCTATTTCTGCAGATGCCAAATCAGGTTTGCAAGACTCTCACCTTCTCCTCAAACCCACCACATGAAACTGGAGTATTTACATTCAGGGCCCAATGTTTTTTCCCATCAGATCTGTGCAGAGCAAATGCAGCTTCATTCATCTGTGCAAGACTCAAACCCAGTAAAATAAACAGCAATAATGCCCCTAAACCCAGAAGCAGCAAGATCAGACTGAATAATACAATTCCTCTTGTTTTTTTCTATTCACTGGAAGACAATTCAGTCTGAAACTTCTGCAGAGGGAACTGCCAATAACTGTAATTACAGCACGAAAATCTACCATGTACTGGTGGGAAAAGAGCTTTAGCCTGTGTCCCCTGTGCTGGGTGACTCCTGCAGAGCTGCCCAGCAAAGAGCCACTCATGTTTGTCAGCAGATGCCAAAAGCTGGGCTCAGGCTGTCATGCTCACCTTTCCTCCATCCTTGTGCAAATGCATCTCACCTGAGCATCCAGCAGGCTTTTTTTGGCTCAGTGTGTCAGTAGACATTGTCAGCAAGAACTGTGGCAGCTCAGAAGCCAGTTTTGTCTTTCAAATGTAGTTTTTTTGTCTTCACATCATTGCAGTGGTCTTTCATAACTCCCCCCAGAGAATGCAACCTTTTATAAATTAGATGGGATGAAAATCCCACCGAGATTCAGATTATCAATTAATTTATTCTTTAAGACAAATCCTCTTCTGAATCTTTGATCTTCTAATTTTATTTACTGCATATTTGCACATTTGCATGAAGTGTTTTCTCTGTGAGGCAGCAATTATCACTGGTAAGGTTCACATTCTTGGAGATAGCTGGAATTTCTCCCCCATTTTCTTTTTGAATGTGCAAAATTATTTTCCCTGCTGCTGGATTGGTGTCACCTGGCACAGTTAATCTTCTAATCTTCTCTCTGGGGTGACATCAGAGGAGATGATGGAGGCATTTCCTTTCTTGAACACAAAGCTCAGCAGTAGTGAAAATCTTGCTAATAACAACAACAAAAAAAATAGAGATAAATGCAAAATTATGGCATGCCTAGTTATTTCAGGGAGCTGCTATTACTTTTGTATTTGTTGCTTCCTAGAGGGCTGTTTTAGCTGTCAGCTGCATCTTGCCTATTTTTACTCACTCTTCCTTACTGGGATGAACCCACGTGAGATCTTGTCAGAGAATCAGCTCCTCTTGAAGTTGCATTATTACACTCCCCATCCATCAAGTTGAAATGCGAGGAGAATATGTCAGAAAACAATAATGAAATAAAACTCCAATAATTGGGCCTTCCTGGACGCTCAGCTTCTCGCTGAGCCTGGCTGCTGATTGCTGTACAGAGGTTCAATCTGCCCATCTGAGCAGCAGCTCATTTCTCTGCCACGAGTACTCGTGGCACAGCATCCCACTGGCCCTGGATTTGGCCCACTGATCCCACCTGGGACCTCACCAAGGCCCTGTCAAAGACTCAGGAGATGTGGGGCTGACAGTGGGGCTGGTGGTGCCCAGCCAGCAAACTCCCCTCTTGCTTCTCTGCCCCTTAACTGGGTGCAACCCAAAAGCTTTGGTTAATTTTACCTCTTACATTAAAGGACAGAAAGGCACGTTGTATCCCCACGACTGCATGGCTTTTCAAGGGGGAGAAAACATGTCTTAGCTAATAGATTCCTAACATTTTGGGCTCTTCAGTGTTCTGAGAGAAGGCCATCCACATCCTGATGCCAACCTGCTTATATCAGCCTGCAGTTTCTCTTCCAGCCCTGTCCTTCCCCTCCCCCTCCCCGGACCGTGAATCTTCCGTACACAACAGTCAGAAATCTCTTCACACGGCAGGAAAAAACCCAAGGGAATTTGCATAAATTAGAAGGGAGAAGCGCATTTCAGCCATTCTCTCCTTAAACTGCGTGGAAATCACGCTGATGGGAGATATAAACGCCTGCCGGAGTGGGCAGTGAGGCACTCGCCTCAATCTCACGGAAAATTGCAGATTTAATAATTAGATCTGACTTGGTTAGCCAAAGAAATAATTCTCACTTCTCATGATTTCCCTCTGTGAGGAGAGAGAAAGGCAGAGGGAAGAGTGGAACAACTCACCCATGGCCCTGCAGTAGTGCTGAACTTGGCAAAGCCCTTCCACCAGTAATGTCAGCAGGCAGCCAGAGTCTGGCAGGGCCTGAGATCCCACGGTGGGTAGCACAGCTCCCTGCCTTTCCTGTGAGGTTTGGATGAGGTTGGCTCCATCCATGGCTGAGCAAGAGGCAAGTCAGCAACAGCAAAAACTCTGGTCCAGCTGAGACCTTTCAGGTGGATCAGGCTCTTTTCATGGTCAGATTGCTAAGTCAGTCAGGTCCTGGGGAAAATGATGACCTCCCCAGAGGATTTGAAATCTTAAAGGCCAGATTTTCCGTGATATTTAGGCACTTAGATCAAGCACAGATCAGATGGCATGTGTAAACATGTAGATGAGAAACAAAGTTCCACTATATGTCTTATTTGTGTAGGTGACAGTATTTTGGCTCTAAGGCGACTGTGTACTTGTGCCACTGTAGGTGCCCTGCACCCAGATATTCCCCAAATATGCCCTCCATCCCCAGGCATATCAACTCAGCTCCAGGGCTTTTGTATCTCAAAAGCCCTTTGCGCTGTCAGGACTGGCCTCGAACATGTCCAGGGATGGGACATCCACAACATTCCTGGGCAGGTAATTCTTCCTGCAAATTTCCAAAGAGGGGACACCATAGCAAGTGCTTAAGTATTTCAATATGCATCAAGAAAATGCAACTCTCTTCCACAGGAGACTAAATGGTCCAGGAAAGTCTTTTTTAGGAAATACTCCAGTGACTTCCTTCCATACATTGCATTTACTACCCCACTCATGGTATTTGTCATGGATTTATGCAGATGGCTGTCTGTCTAGGAGTAGAATGAGGTAGAGAGATTTAGAAATGGTTCTCTGTGTGTGTTGAGGAATAAGCATCCTTCTGGTTCCTTGGAAAGCCCAGGTGAGAGCAGTTATTGGCAAATATTTAGCCCATTTCTCACATTAGTTTAATACCTGTGCTTTACCTCTCACCTTTTATTGTTTATTTCAATTTCTGACTTTTGCCTTTTTTGCCAGGACAGACACCAGGATTATTCATAAATGCCTGAAACTTTCTCTGTCAGACTTAAATTTTCTAGGTTTGGCCTTTTTCCAGTAGCAAACATGGCTGTTCTCTTTTCAGGCTGAGTAACAGGGGAAACTAAAATAAATACTCTGTTTTAGTCAAAGAAAAAAAAAAGTATTATAATTTATCAAAACCCACCGTTATAACTAAAGTATCTAGGGATCAAAGCTAATTTTTTGATTGAAGTATCCACATCAAAAGAAGGTGTTTGTTTGCGAATATCATTGTAAGAATTAGGTCTGATTTGTTCAACTTTTGACCTGCTTTAGTGTTTCACTGAAGAGCTCTGCTAAGACCAAATCTGAGTAAGGGCTCTGGCAGGTGAGCTCTTGCCAGCTTTGCTGTTATAGTTTGTCCTTCCCCCTCAGTTTTTCTCTGCTGGCTTCTCTGCCCTTCTCCCAGAGGATGCTGACCACCTGGAGTAGACATGGCCATGGACAATGTAATGGGGGTTACTGAGGCAGAGGCTTCTAAAACTCCTCTGGAGGATGAGCTAGATGAGACACCAGTCTGGGATTTGGCGTGCCTTCTCTGCAGGCACTTGTCCAGCTCTGCTAGAGGGCTCTACCCTTCAGTGGAGAAGCACCAGCACACAGCTGTAAGAAGTAACTTCAAAACCAGCTGCAGCTGTTTGCTCCAAATACAAGGAGGAATGGTGAGCCCTTAATCCTGCAAATACTTATGCATGTGTTTATAACTGTGAGCAGTTCCAGGAACTTCAGTGGGGCTTGAAGTTAAATTGACACGTAAATGCTTGCAGAGCTGGGAGCCTGCATTTTCACAGTCGAGCTAAGAAGGCTTTGATTCCCACACATTGGAGCAATATGTTTCTGCAGTCAGATGACACTGCAAGAAAAGTCCCCCAGTCTGGCTTAGGCCTCCTTCCTTTCCCAAACATCAAGAAGAGACATCTCCCTGACTGCCTGAATAGCTAGTGGCCACTCCTTGGGTCTGTGGGTGGCAGCAGGGTGGAGAGGTTAGGCTTGATGCCCTGCACTTCTCCTCCTTGTACAGCGTCTTTGGCAGAGAGCACAGCCTGAGGCTCTGCTCCTCCTCAGAGCTGCCCTCCAGGTGAGCCTTACAGCAGTGAATATCTCCATGAGTGTTGCATGAGCAGATGAAGAAGCAGGCACTGACAAGGGCTGCCCTGACGGAGCTATGCCAACAGATCCTCACGCTGGCCAGCCCCAGTGGCCACCCGACACTTCTGGCTCTGCTTGCCCAACCCTGTGTAGGCAACCCGAGGAATGGTTTTGGGAACATGTCACAATCTACTTTTGCAGCTATTTTTGCTTCTTAGTCAGAGGCCTGACATCCTGAATTGAATCCATGGTTAGCTGTGCTGCTGAGTAACCAGCAGAGAATTAAAAGGCTTCTCTTCAGAGAGAGCTCAGGCAGAGCCAGCAGTGTCAGCCTTTGGGTGCTTAGACTGAGGCATCTGAGTAAAAACAGCCCAATTTTTTTTGAGATGCTGGGCACTCTGAGCTCCTAGGATAATTAATGTAATTTATGCTTTTTTTTTCTTCAGGGCATTTTGAGAAAAGCTATTCCGATGGCTCATTTCCCCTAGGGGCTGTCTCTGGCCACATGGTCTGAAAGTGCTTCCCAGAGAACCCCCCATGGAGCCCACCTTGCCTCCTCCCAGCCCTCCCTCCGGCTCTGGGTCCAAAACCCCCACATTTGTCAAGGGCTCAGACACGAAAGGTCTGAGTCAGGCAGAGCCCAGACTGTTCCTGGCTGTTCCCAGGAAAAAAAAAGTGGCAGCAAATCAGCACACCCCCCTCCCCTCCCGGTTCTGAGGCTCCCACCAGGTCCTGCACATGTCTCTGCCAAGCCCAGCCTGGCTCTAACGCTGCCAGAGCCTTTGCCTGAACTTCATTAAGGTGCCTAATGAGCACACCAGTGTGCAGGGGTACTCTCCATGGGCTGTGGGAGTCTGGGAATTTCATATCAAGCAAATCCCACATAAACATTTTCAAAGATTAAAAAAAACAAGTTGCAGGAGCAGCTACTAAACTGGCATTAAAGTGGCATGTTGTAAGCAAGAAAAGTCATGAAGTTACAGAGAAATCTGCACTCACGATATTATTATAAACTATGAAACAGCCTTTGGTAACACTGTCACAAAACAATTTCTCAGATATTACAATATAAACAAAGACCTTTTTTTCCGCCTTCCTCCTTAAAGAGATACACCCCGGCTTCTGCTCCCTTCCCAGCAGGGTTTGTACCCGGACCCTGCAGAGAGAGAAGGCACAGAGCAAGATGTCAGAGCCTATCCCCAGCCCTCAGCTCCCCTCGCAGCCCCCCGGGAAGCAGGAGAGCCCTGCAGGGTGGCTCCCAGCCCCGACCCCACCGCACAGCAATTAGCTCTGTTCTCCCGCGTAGATCTGCGGCTTAGCTCTTAAAAGCCGTTTCATAAATATTCGATGGCCTTTCCGACAGGGTAATGTGCCTCTGTGACATTAAAGAGGAAACTCTGCGAAGGGGAGGGATGACAACAAATTTATCCACCAATAGCACACTCTTTTGGCACAAAAGCACATTCTTATCTTTGCATCCCATAATGAGAAGGCAGGGACGGGACTGTTGCTACAGCTCTCTGGGTGGGTAGATGCGGAGTGCAAGAGAAGGGTGGCTGTAAACTGTTAGATATTTTCCCCCCTTGCCTTCGCACAGAGAAGGACCTGCCCTTGCGGTCCTGCAGTGGTTTTCCCTAAGCCCCCGGTGAGGAGGACTTCTCTCACGATGTCAGACTGCGAGGGACTGCCTGTGGGTAAGCGCCAGATTTATATTTACCCCGGTGTCCTGCCGCCTGGTTCACATTCTCACATTGCAAAGTCACACGCGAAGCCGCTTTGCTGTCGAAGGGAGCCGGAGCCGCAGCCGCAGCAGGGAGAGGAGAAACTCCCTGAAAGCACTGCAGATGCTGGTGCGGTGCCTCCCGAGTCCTGATGGAGGGCTGGCGAGGGTGGTAATGCCTGGGCTTTCTCTGAAGGCGCAGGGGCTGGGTAGGAGGAAGGGCTCTGGAATTCAGACAGAGGGACTGAAGCGTCGGTATCCGTAGGGATGATGGACCCGATGTGTGCAGGCTTGAGCTCACTAAGGAGAGTTTGTGGGGATGGGTGCTGCAGGACCAGGCACTGTGTGTGAGCCTTGTTTGCGCCTTGATAAACCTTCCTGGATGGTAACGGACACAGCAAGGGCAGATAAATGTAATGCAAAGGGTTGATTTCCTGAAAGGAAACAGAAATGTACATTATTTTTAAAGTAAGTGCATTGCACACCTTGCCTGTACCTGGGAAGGAATCGTTTGCTAGAGCATAGGGCTGTACCTGTCAAACTTCACTGAGCAGAAGAGCATGTCAGCAAGAAGCAGGTTTCTCAGCTGCTTTTTTTAAAAAAAACTTCTATAGGAACTGTAAATATTATCTAGGCTGCCTGTACAAAAGGAAATTCTTGTCAAAATGATAGCCTAATTCTCTGCCAAGGCATTTTACTAATAAAGAGATGGACTGCTGGAAACACCTTTTATTTATTTTTTTCTTTTGCCATGGCAAGCATTTAGCTTTTCACATGCATACGTATATACAACATGTACTGTGTAGCACTCCTTTTCCTTTGGTCTGTGAAGGCTGTGCATCAAGATTGAGGTCCTGGGCTAGAAAGTGCAGCTGGAGAAGGAGAAGGCTGTTGCAGTATTTTTCTTTTTTTTCCCCTCTTTCGGCCTCCATTTTACAAAGCAAATCCCACGTCCAAAACGGTGCACTCATAACTAGAGTGGAAAAATATAAATTATGTATATGGTGCAGAGTGAGCTGCACCATGCACAGTTCCCTGGGCTGTTGCTGTCAGCTAAAATGAAGATGAGTATTTCAGCTCATGAAAATGAGTATTTCCTGCTTACCTGCTCAAATGAGTGAACTGTTAACCAGCAAAGTTTCGCTTCTCCAGGCTTTGATTTTAAGGGCCTGGCCCCAGTTTGCTTATGTGGGGTATTTCAGGGTGACAGTATCAGTATCAGCTGGCATCTGATATTAATGATGAAACTGATATTGAGAGTGCATGGCATCTTGTATGCAGAAGTTACTGATATCTCAATTACCTTTGCTGCTGAAAGGACCTTCGAGTTTTCTGCCAGAAAAACGTTCATGGATGCATTGAGGGAAGGAAGCAATTTTCTATGGGCAGGAATGAAAATTAAAGTGATGTTTAGATGTGGATCTTAGAAATGTGCCAGCATACACAGAAGGTTTATTTCTCTCTGTTTCCCCAATAATTCTTGCTGTCCAGCCCTGCTTCCAGGCCTGGTCCCAGGCCAGGCACAACCAACCTGTCCCAAGGGATACCTGCTTCTCAGACCTTGCAAAATATTCTGGTTCCTGTGCTTACAGATGTGTAGATGCATATATGCATATAAAAATATACACAAAACCAGCAGTGGGGAGAGGAATGGTGGTACTCCATCAGAGTTATTAAGCAATCTTAGTGAACTAGTTGCTGACATCTTGCTTTTCATGTCAAGGAATTTTGAAACAATTCTCTTTGTGGCTATTGCTCTTTGACTAGCTAGGTCAAAGTTAAAACTTTAGCAGTTTAAAACTTAACACTCCATAAAAAAGAGTTGCAAAAAATCATCATCAAACTTTCCAGTACACTTATTAGTGTTCACTAGTGCAGAAGTGCCCCTTTGCTGAATCCACTGAGCATAGCAAAGCTGGAACTGTACTTCTAAAATCCTTGGTTTTGAATGCAGCCAGATAATACAGCTACGAAAAAGTCGGTGCAGTGACAGATATCATTAGCACTGCAATGTGGCTGCAATCCAGAGCCCTGCTTCTAACACAAACCCTACAGCCCTGTGCATGTGCCCGTGTATACACATGCACACGGCTATAAATAAGTTTAGCCAAAGCACAATATTAGTGTCAAGTGTTTGTGCTGCTTTGCAAAGGGTATGCCTCATGAACAACCTGGGGAACTGCACTTTGTAGTTACAGGAAATTAGTGCCAGAGTTTTTAGGCTGCTTTCAGCCTACACAAGAATGCAGCAGGAACAGCTGCGTAATTGTTCCCTGAGAAAAGCAACTTGGAGGGAATGGCTGAATACAATCTTTGACTTAAATAGCTGGATATGAACGGCTTGATACACCAGTAATTTTTCAAGAGACTGTATTCAGTAAGAGTATCCTACTTCAGTGCTGGAAATGGTTATGCAATTTTTCATGATGAAAGCATTGGGTGTTTTTAAATTACTGGTTTCTGTTCAGTTCCAGCATGGCTGCACCCTTTCACTGTTGTGGAATGGAAAATGAAACATGTGATGCAAACAAAATTTTATTTTGTTGTTTCAATGTAGTACAGAAGATATTAAAAAAGGATCTTAAATGCCAGAATGCAGACTACATGTAAGTAAGGGTACAGTCATTTTGGATTGAATTCATACCTAAAAAAAAGGCATTTGAAAGCCTTTTGAGATTTGAAAGTGAACAGAATTCTAAAATTTACACTTATAATTTCCCATTGTAACACAGGGATATAAAGAAAGGAAGATCAGTCACTTCAGGACAAATGCTCTCCTATTTCTTCCTCATTAGCAATTATTGACATACAGATGCTATCCATTAGTGCCAGCTACATGGATTTCTTGTCACTCCTACAAGCAGATAAAAGAAAAGCACATCAATTATTTAAGTGCTTCACCTTGTGTGTATTATTTTCCTCTTGTAAGGAGTAGTAGTTCAGTCTCTGAACGACTGAACAGCTTTTCACGCACCCAGCATTTTGATTAGGAATATATGAGTCATGATGGTTCTGGTTCTTAACACAAACCTTTTGACTTCAGAAAAATCTCTGAAGTCATGCAAAGCTTCTTCAAGTGCCTCTTTTCTTTCTTTCCCCTTTCAGCCACAGACTGACTTTGAATAGCATGGGTAACTTCTTGTGGATAACACCACTGTTGAAATAATGCAGGGTATTGAGCCATAACAGATGAAGATTATAATGCTGAAGAAGAACACCAGGAGTCTCATATATGCATACTTTCTCTGTTATTTACTGCAACAGGGCTGAGAAGGGAAGAAACAGAATCAATGTAGCTTGTTTTGCAGCAGGTGGCATGTGAATGTAACCAAATTTCCTTAAAATTCCTCACAAACTTTCATTGGCCTTGTTTCAGTAGGCATTTTATCTGAAGTATGTTCCTGACTCTTTAGCTAAACACTTCCTTTCAGAGCTAAAATTACATATTTCAAACATGTCTTTAAGACAGACTGGAGCCAGTTGATAAAATTGATGTTTTCAGAATTAGGATATCCCAGACAAATATGGGAATTTAGATTTCCTGAAATTCAACACATTCTGCACTGTCATGGGAAGTCCATTTATCTCAGCCAGAGAGACTGTTAGTGAGCAAGACCTCCAGCTCCCATGCTGGGCTGTCTCTAAACAGCTACTGGGAATAAAATACAGCCCACGTACATTTCTGTAACAAAAAAACATGACCCAGCACATGCATGAGCACTACTCCTGTCAAGTAAAATTGCCCCACTTTCACATACTCATATTAGCCCAGGACCACACTTGAAATTAACATTTCATTAGATTTGGTAAAGAATATCTCTCTTTTTGCAGGTAACTCCATATTTCCCTTAGGGGTGGAGCACCACTTCTGCATTATATTTTACAAGGTGAGACCCTCAGTAAAAGGCAACAGCCTGAAATCCCCTTGCAGAGTGGCTGTGCAGACTGCAGTCAGTGCTCAGGGATAAGCAGAGAAGTGGGAAGTTTTTTCCAGCATAAGCCAGTTACTGCTGTAGCTTAGGAATGAAATGGCATAGCTTGAGCATCTCAGGAGAGAGGTCTGCAGGATGAACCATGGCTCCTGACTGCACTGAGCCCACCAGCACTGGCTGGCATGCTCAGAGCTCCTCAGGAGCATCCCCCTGTCCGGGGAAGGTGAGCCCAGGGTGCTGGGGTGATGAGAACCTGGCAAGTATCTGTATCGTTTATCAGGGTTTGTGACTGATAACACTTCACAGAAACTCTAAACTTAGTGTATGGACTCCTTGGCAAACTCATTTCCTTTTGCATTTGGGAAGTCAGCTTAGGAGATGGATGCTAGCTATTAGAAGCAGTCACACATTTTCCAAGAGAGTGTTCTTTCATCACGAAATATAGATGTCAATAATTCAAAATGCAACATTTTGTTGACAATGCAATATACTAATACATTTCTAAAGATTGCATTTTTGAAAATTGAAATTGAGTGGGAGCAAGATAGAAAGCCTTTGGAAGTTCAGGTAAAATAAAAAAAAATAATATCTGCAAATCCCCATTTGCACTTGGGCAAAATACCACAAATGGCAAAACTGGTTCTTTGTCATCAAAAGCAAAGATGAAAGAAGGTGGTCTCTGTTGCAGCCCAGTATTAGGGGAGGTCTCAATAGGTGTTCAGCCTAGCTTAGGAAAGCTTACTGTATCTATACATAGCTGTGTAGTACAACACCCTTCTGCTACTCAAAGAGTTATTTCTCGCAACTAGCTTAGAAGTTTGCAACCTCTGGAATTAGAAAAAAGGCAAACTGTTGTTAGCTTTGTTTTTCTCCTCCAACATGGGTGTCCTGTCCCTTAGGCTTGGTGGTGGTTCAGTGGGAGCTGACTATGCTCCAGGAGTGTCCTGAGCACAGGCACTGGGTTAGTCTTCATCTCCAGCCTCTGCCTTTAAAGTAGCAGGTGTGGTTTCCTTCTAACTAGACTAGAACTAGACTAGTGGAGTAGTCTAACTATTGAGCTGGCAAGCAGAGGCTGTGCCAATTCACTGCTTTTCTGAAGCAGAATGTGATTATGTGTGCTATGTGCCACAGAGGCTCCAAGTGGGGGTTTTTGACCCAGCAGACACATTCACACCCATTTTCACAAGAAAACGTTTGTTTGTTTGTTTGTTTTTCTTTGAAGAGGGGTGCTGAAGGAGGAGAGCTCTTTCAGGCAGTCAGTAGAGGCAGTAGAAGTTTGCATGAATATTTGCTGCTGGGATGGGGCTTAAGGATCTAGTTAGGAAATACAGAAGATGCTACATCTTTCCCAAGTGATCCTCCCTCCTCCCCCAATGGGAGGATTTTCCTTATTTGCAGAAATACTTGGAAGCTGTAGTTTGTCCCAGGGTCTGTGAGCGAGAGCACTGCACAGCACATTTCTGAACAGTCTGATTCTGTGATGTTTACAGTAACTTAAGGCATGCAAAAAACGAGTGTGATTTTTCTCCTCCTCTCCTCCGTCCCTCATAAACTCTGCAGTATTTCCAACATATTCTGTGTTAGGCCATCAGTATTTAGAAGCCACAATTGCATTTAACAATGTCTGGAGCCTTTTCTTGCACTAGACCTGTTGTACAGGCAGTAATTTAGAGGGTGGGGCCCCCTTCCCTTTCTTTGTCATCCAGACTCCAAACTGAATGCTCAGTGTGCCCTCCCAAAAACCTGGTGAGTGTCCAGTCTCTCATCATCATATTCATCTCTGTCCCTGTTATTTCTTTCCTTACAGACTGTGATCAGCTCCCTCCCCACTCACCAGTGGTTTCCACAATTAAATTTGTAACATTAAGGATTACTTTACGTCTCAGACCTCCTCTAAAACTCACATAAAATGCTGTCAAGATCCCCCAAATTCTTTCTTCCTTGCGGGAAAGAAACTCTGGGGAGGAGGAATGGGCTCCTGATCAGTGCCAGGTGCTGGGCATGGACATGTTAGTAGTGCCCAGGATCAGTTCCCTGAAGCAGTCCTGGGTTTCATGGAGCAGCTGAAGTCACCGTTGAGTCAGCAGGGCACAGGGGGACTGGTCATAGCTGCTCTTTGGTTCTGCACACAGTCTGTCAATCACACAAATTGCTCTTGGAAGAAAAGCAAGCCCTTCCTTGGAGGACTCCAAACCAGGCTCAGTAAAATGGTTGTGACCCTTGAGGAATCACAACAAATTCCAAGAAGGCTTTGGGAAGTACAATGCTGTCTCCACAAAAAACAGGGAGCATTTCAGAGATGTGCCAATGGCTGATTTATCTGGGGCAGCTTTTCCACACTGGCCAGGCAGGAACTCCCCACTACCACATCACTGCTCTCAGCACTCTTTGTATGGCTCACGTTTCCACCACTTCAGTGCTCCTTGGGAGAAAACAGGCTCATCCCCACCAGGTATTATGAAGGCATCAAATTAAGTTTGGAGAGATGTTTGAAAGGTTTAGGCCCCAAATCCCCTCATAAATCCATAGACAGTACTTGCAGACTTGGCATTTCTTGTGGTTCTCACCTATCTTACAGATAAATATACACTTGCACACTTATCCTTTGTGATGTGCTCTTTGTGGAACTGCAGGATATGCTCTGGCTTTGCAATCACACAGGACACCCAGAACACTTCCCAGTGACTAACATAGCTACTGTGGAAATGGTAAAATCCTTGCTGCTGAACCAGAAGGTGAAAAGTCCTGCAGCCAGACAACTTGCCTGAAGAGGTCTGCTGAGGAAATAAAGAAATAAAAGAAATAATGAAACAAAAGCACCCCCACACAACAAAAAGACCTGTGTGTAAAACATCTGAACACCTGAGTAATTTTTGGCAGGGACTCAAAAATCTAAAGCAGTGACAGCAAGCTGAGCATCTCAGGTTGCACTTGATCGTGTGATTATGAAGGACCTGAGTTCAGGTTAAACTCAAAATTTGCATATCTCCCACTCATGCTTTGGGAGCATGACCCAGATTCTTTGAAATTAAGAGGAGCCTTTCCCTTCAGTCCAATGAATTAGGATCACAGCTCTCAAAAATCTCAGAAATATCTTTATCCCCCTGACCCATAGTACAAACTGTGGCTGGGTCAGTTTGGTTGTATTCCTTAGACCAGCAGCCTGAGCCCTGTATTCTGTGGTTGGTGGGATTTGCTGGGTGAGGCCCTGCCAGCAAACACTCATGGAGCATGGGAAGCACCAGGCATTAGTCATACTTTGTCCCAGCACAATTGCTCAGAGAAATGTATTTATATTTGCACTAATTAAAACTTAGTGAAGGTTTTGTATTTCCCCTTCTGAAACATTGCTGGATATGACTCAGCAGTAAGTCACACAAAGAGCTATGAGTGCAGAATTATTCAGTTTATATGTGAGAGACTGAGGCACATCAAGATTAAGCCAAAAACAGCTCACAGAGCTGTGGCTGTGTAATAGGAGAGGCCAAGGAGCTCTTCTTTCAGAGCACCCAGCATACCACTGTATTTCACATATTCAAACTTCATTGGCAGCTGTGAGCACTGGCCATGTCCATAAATCAGACCTGTGGTCTCTGGTCCAGTATGAGGAGATGAGGAACGTGCCATCAGTGACCATTTGGGAAAACCTGGGTTCTTACAGTTGCTCCATGGACCAACTCTTCTCCTGTAAAGAGCTGCTCTGCAGCTGAAGCACAGATGCAATCCAGTTCCCAGCAGAATTTTTCAAGCTAACTTTACCTGAAATTGATCTTTCTGGAATGGTGTACTTTACCATGTTCAATATCTTCAACAAGTGAAGCTAGGATATTATGAGAAACAGCATATTGGAAACACATAGGTCACAAAATACAGATACTCAGACACCTCATAACTAGAGCTCCAGCAATAAGTATACTTGTTATAATTATAACTTGATATTTCACCAATTGCTTGGAGATGCTCTGCAATGTCAATAGCCTCACACACAAACAGTTCTGACACAGGGCTGGTTTTGGGACACTAAATCTGTCGTTTTCTACAGCTCATTATCTCAAAGCAGAGATTCCCAGGTTCATCTGGTTGCTATGACAGTCAGCTGGCTTTCTGACACCCATATGACTTTGGCATGATATCACAATCTCATTGTGCTGGAGGCATATGGATCACATGTGGAAAGGATTTTGAGAAGGAAGCTATTATTTCCTGCATCTATCATAAATTCCAAATGGTATATTCAGGCATAACTGTTCAAAACCAGACAGTGCATTGATGAAATGGAAACAACTTATCTGGGAAATCTCATCTAAACTGTTTGGTTATTCTTAGTGCTGCCAATTCTTTGATGTTTATCATGAGCGTCTTAAGACTTGTTTTAATTTATTTTTTTTCCTAAAGCCAGGTTTCTTGGGTCATAATTTTTTGGTGGCTGTCAAAATGTCTATGCACTGTCCATTTTCACCCAGTCAGCAACACATGGGACTTGTTATCTCCCCACTGGAGAGTGGGGATTTTTTTGCAAAGATGTTTCGGTCAGGTAGTCAAGCATCATGTGGAAAAGTGTGAGAGAATATGCAATGTCTGGAGCACATATGGCAGACTGGTGCATACAGTGCTCACACATGTAGGATGAAGAATAATATTTCCCTAAAAAAAGCTGTCTTTTTAAACACCAACCACATTTGTGCATGTTTTCATTTTGAGTCATTTAATGAAAAAATTGGAAAGCTCCAGGGAAATCATTCAATCTGCTCACAGTTTTTCACAGGAGGAGTGTTTGTTTTCTCAGCAAACTCCTCTCCTACAATTATTTGGTTTCTCCAGATCTTTGGGGAGCATTCTGGCACACAAAGGAGCTGGAGAGACTTTTTGCTGTCCTTTACTATTCCCTGCCTACTCTGATGTCCAGTAGAGTGGGAAGAATAAGAAGACAGCTCTTCTCTGTTCTCCCACTACACTGGAAGGAGGAAACCACTGAAAATTGACCAGATGACACATTATTGTTGAGGCATGGTGAGTCTCACTCCCTATGTAGGAGTTTCCCTGCTCAGGCCAATCAAAGCATAACCAACGCCAGCAAGGACCCAGCACCATTTTTGGCTTTGGGGATGCAGAGAGATCATCAAATCCTGAGCAAGGGCATCTCCCTGCCTCATTCTGCCTTTGGGCTTTCGAAAGACAAAGCCAGTTCCTGGAGCAGCACATGTGCTCCTGTGCCATGTCCCTCATTCCCAAGGACAGGTGTCCCTGCAGAGGAAGGGAGGCAGAGGAGCACCCCAAGATTAGTGAGAAAACTCACAACTCTCTGCTATGAGACAAAGGCAGCCCAGGAGCTGAACATCTCCATTTTGTCCTAGGGGATGATACAGGATTAGAAAATACTTGTTTGTACTAAGCAGATTTTATTTTCTTCCACGGAAAAGAGTTAAGCATATGCATTTGCTTCCTTTTCCCAATGAAGTTCAGCAGCTGGGTTATCCTAGATAACAGTGTCAAATCTTTAAATATTTCCTTGTTCTGAGATGATTGCTCAATTGACAACCTGCCTTGTTAATAAGGCTGCCTTGAGGGACAGTGGAGAACTGGAGGCAACTGGATATTTTAATGAGTCACCGAAGGAGTGAGACAAGGCTGTAGCAGGAGTCCATCCCAGCAGGGCCCCAAGCCACTCTGCCACCCAGAGTGCCTGTGTTCTCAGAATAATCCCAAACAGAGCTATTTGCAGTGAAGGGCCAGCACAGTGCCTTGCCATGAGCCAACCTGCTCACAAGTCAGGCCTGGAGAATGCCAAGGAGTGAACACAGCTGGGCAGGCACCCTCCAATACAACTTCTGCAGGTTGGTCTTGTTTTCCTGTGCAAAATCACTTGTTACCTGCAATGAGTCACAGAGCTGTCCTCTCAACAGTTCATAGCATCTGATGAGCCCATGTACTCGAATTTCTTTTCTTTGTTGAGCCAATATCAAATATCTATAAAAGGTGCAAAAAATCAGCAGGAGTGCTAATTACTTACTGAGCTCAGAATATGGTCAGAGACAGTCCTAGGCTCCTGCCCAGAGAGGGAGATCAACTTTAGTTCACTTAGAGGTTGTTAGAGGTTATTAGATCCCTGTTTCTCCTTCCATTATTTCCCAAAACCACTTACCAGAACTGAGTTATCTTCCTCGTCTAAATTCTCTGGCTAATGATGATGTTTGGCTGCCTTGTCTGTACTTCCAAGGCCTTATCCTAAATTTAGACAAGGAGGAGATTCTTCTCTCGACCTTCATTTTGGGTGTTAAACATTGAATGCTGTGGGCACAACGTGAGTTAAAATTTCATTTGCTGCACAGCCACATGGGTTAGGGCTGGAAAAACTGAATTCTTCTTGCTACCTACTAGACCTCCAGATGCTCTTCATGTGAAGGGCACATGCCTTGTGCCCTGAGGGATGCTGCTGTGGGTTTCCAAAGACTCAGGATCACTTCTTTCTTTTTCACGTTACCTAAGGCAAGCACTTCTTAAAAATTCTCTTTTCACCTGTGTATGGGGATCTCAAAAGATCCTAAATAAATGATGTCTCTGCTGCAGTGTGGTGCTCCCTGGAGACACTTCCTCTGAGATCTTTCTGGCCTTTCTTTGTTGAGTCCTGCTCTGCTGCTGCTGCCTTCCTTGTTCTGCTCACCAGCAAGTCTTGGGAAAATACCTTGATTTTATCCAGAGAAGAAAGCGGGAGCATCAAAAAACCAACTGTAAGAATTCGTGAGAGTAAAGTTTTTGTATCTGAATACTCATGAAGTAGAAATGTGAAGCAATTTTCCATTTCCAATGAAGATCGTGAGAAAATTCCTTGTACTCATTAACAGAAAGCATCTTCTGCTATTTGTGCATCTTTAATAAAGGTGTGTTTCTCCAGTTTTTTTGTGATTAACATGGAATTCTACCAAGTATCCAGTGATGACACAAACTACAATAGTGACATATGATCCACTTGCTCATGTCACTGAAACCTCAGAAGGGAATTACAGCCTTCAGCAGGGTTCATTTGAGGTATACTACTTAAGGTAATAAGGCTGGACAATCTCATTAAGATTTATTTCCACCCCATTTAAACATGGGTTCAAAAGTCCAGCTGGAGCTGTACTGGCTTTATCTTTGGCTTACGGAAAAGATTGGAAAAAGAAGTAAACAGAAAACACTCAATCAGGCCATGAGGCTGCAGTATAGACATAAGCTTGTGCCCAGGCTTGGAGGCTGAGAAATTTGGAACAAAACTTTTATCCTTATTTCATTGCATAGGCTTTTTTCTTTTTTTTTTCCCTTCCTGTGAAATTTAGGAGATATTGCATCATTCCATGAGGGAGAGGGAGGCACAAAACAATTACATCTGCTCTTTTTTAATGGTAGTTCACCATGTTCACTGGATTTCTTCCAGACCTGAAATTGTCTGTACCCATTAGGGAAATGTATGGGTTAGGAAAAATACATTTTCAAACATTTCAGCTTGTGTTGCAGATTCCCTAAGTAGTCTGAGATGTTTATAAAGCTCCCAGCACATCAGGCTTGTCCTCCTGCAGTCCATGATATGTGATGACAGTAATCCTTCCATTACACTCCAAGTGCCTGTTCTTGCTTCTGTTGAAGCCATCCAGAGTGTGAGTTATTTGGAAGTCTTCTCTTCTTTTTTAGTATAAAAGAAGCAAAGGATATTTTCACCTGGGAGAGGAGAATTTGCTAGATAGCAAATGCAGCATCCCCCCTATGTTTGCTGCAGTGTCTTTCTGGTGAGGGCAAGTAGATGCACCCAGATGCATCAAAGGTTGGCTGCTCCTACACAAACAGACTCCTTGTGATCATGCCCTGAAGGCTTTTGGGATCAGACATCCTGTAATCCACAGGCAAAACTCAAGCTGCCAGCACAGTCCAGCTCTTCCTACTGCAGGCAGCATCTTCAGGCTCATCCAGGTGAGAGGGTGGGCTGCAGACTCCAGGACCAAGGGGAGCCTTCAGCAGGCAGATGATGCAAACAGCAGAGGACATGACCTCAAGCATGTCCTTGGTGTTGCTTCCACATGCAACCTAGCCGAGCCCTTTGGTTTGGGAATGGATTTTCTTCGGATTACATTCTCACCCCTGTCAGATTTGGACCCCCCTTTGTGGTTTACCCAAATCCAGGGTAAAAGAGTACATCCAGAGGCCCCTGGAGAATACTAAGGCAGGGAAAGGCATTTGGCCCTCGCCAACACTTTCTGTGAGAGACGGCTGAGAAGTAGATCCAGCATTGCTATTCCTCAGTTTGATTTTCTTGGCACCTGTTAGATGCACAGAAATGTACAATCAACACTGCCATGTAGACAGGACTAAAATCTGAATGTTTGGAAGAAAAATAATTGATTGAATAGAAAGAAAAATGCAGTCGGCAGTTCTAAGGACCCATCACCATAGTATCAAGACACTGTTTACAAAACTTCTTTGTTAAGTTTCCACATGCTCTTTCTTTCAATTTCAGTTAAACTCAACATAGTCACTGCTCTGGATTTAAACTGTGCCCTGAAAGGCCTGTAATCTAAACATGGAAACATTTCAGTCATGTGCTAAAAGAAGACAATGAAGCTGCATCCAGTTCTGCATGAGGACCCCTGGGCCGATCCTGGTGGACCTGCCACAGCCCCATTAACAGCCAGGAAAAAACCTCTTGCAAGCCCCAGAACTGCCACGCTGGAAGGAAAACCCAGACATGCCACTGTTCAGTGGGTAACTCTCCTGGAAGCCCCAAAGCTGTTGTCCCTAGGTAGAAAACCCCCTGCAAGCCCCAGAGTTGCCTTCCTGGGTGGAAATAATTCTGCAAGCCCCAGAGCTGCTGTCTCATGATTACAATCCTCATGCAAGCCCCAGAGTTGCTGTCTTGGAAGTCCAAGGCTGGGCCAAAGGTAACCTGGTGAGCTAGGACATAACACAGCCCCTCAATCTCTGCAGCTGCATCTCCAGCACTGCCTGGCACATCCCTGCACTGTCCTCTCCTCTGTGGTCTAGGTGTGCTACAGCCTGACAGCAGCAGAATAAAGTCATGTCTATTTTCAGTGCCTGAGTTGTATGGAAGGCCACTCAGACTCTGGCATGAAGTGGGGAAAATTATTTGGGAAGTCAAACTTCATTTTTTTTAATTTGGAGTTACTAAGAATATTCATATTTTTAAACACAATGTTTAACCTGACAGCATCCCATTAAGATGCTTTTTATATAAGCTTATTAGGAGCTTCTGTGCAGTACTATATTTATTGCAATTAGCAAATATTAGTGGCTCAGACAAACTGCAAGACTTATTTTCTGCCTTGCTCCTATTTTGTTCTTCATCTCCTTGCCTTCCATAACCTAAGTGTAGCCTAGATTAGATCCCTTCACATATCAGCCTTTCTGCCTGACAAGTCTTAAAGAAGGAGAAATAAAAAAAGGAAAATGAATAGAAATTAACCATTAAGAGCCTCTGAGAAATCAAAAGAGCCTTTTAGATTAAGTCTCTCACTAGTGTCAAGGCTAGTAGCAGTGCCAGTGGCATTAGTGGCATTAAGTTACTTAATTCTAGTATGATTCAAAATCATTTGTAGCTATGAGCTTACCCAGAGTAAATCCTCATCCTCCCAGGTCTTTTGTTTGCCATCTCTTGACAAGCTATGTTGCATATAAATGAGGTCATAAAACATGTGAAGGAGGAATATATTTTCATTTGTATTGAAGTTTCATGCATGCAAATGCTACTGCACAAATACTGGTAATGAGTAGTATTAGTAGTTAATGAACTCAATCTTTATTTGGGCTTTGTTTTGGGGGTTTTGTGCCCTTAGACAGATATGAAATATGTGAAATAAAAGGAAGGTTTCCCTGAATAAGGACAGAGCCCGATTTTATGAGGTGCTTAGACCTCACTCCAATCAGTGGCAAAGGGTGGCCCAGCTGGCCTGTGCTCCAACCGAGATGGGTCTCACAGGATGACATTTAGGAATTTATCTTCTGAGATCTTTCCTGGCTTGTGAGCAAATCACAGGCTGCTAAGCCACCTTAAGCCCACAGACTGTTCAAATTCCCATGGAGGAGCAAAGGTTTGGGTACCTGAGTCTCAAATCCTACCACCTGTGCCAGAACTCTGACAAAAGGGCTCGTTCAGACCTTTCAGGTGAACTTGACACTTTTGTGTGTACACACAAATGCCTGAGCCTTGACACTGATGAGCAGATAAAGCGCTGGTGCTTATCCTGCAGCCTCCTGAGAGGATTCAGTCCTCTGGCAGAGGGAGGGCAGCCTGGTTGCCTGGGCTGGGGTATTGTGCACAGATGGTGTGGAGAAGTACTTAGGAAACCAATGTAGAACCTCTGCTTGACCCTTCACAAGTGACCTTGACCTTTTCCCTGGCAGTGCCATGAGGCTGAGCTGGGAAGGGCTGCTGGGCCCCTGTCAGGCTACTTGGCTGGTGTGCATCATAACAGGATGTTAATGCTCCTTCTGCCCTGTGTGCTGGTCTGCACTCTCCATGAGTGATGATATCTGGGAAAAAATACCAACTTTTTTGAGGTACTGCTAGAGATTTCTTTTTCTAGAAAGGTGGGGAAAAAAAGGTGTCCATGAAGCTCACTTACTCACTTAAGAATTAGACAAAAAAGGCATCTAATCATTATCTTCATGATTTGAATAGAACTTAGTGTAAATGTGCCAGGTATGTGGAGCACCAATCAGTAAAATGATTTTTCATTCACTGCAGGCTTCAAAACTTCAAAACACAAGGTTCAGAGATCAGTTTAGAGAGTTCATTTTGTGGGCTTGGCCAATGAAGGCCCTGGTTTAAAGCACCATTCTTTAGCCATTAATTATCTAGATTTAAGAACCCAACTCACAGATAGTTTCTAATTCTGTTCTTTTCTATTGGAGTGGCTTGGGTCACTGCTCCTCTTCCCAGCTGTCACTGCCCTTTCCTCCTAATGCCCTCCATAGGGACAGCCTGATACTTCACCACTTGGGAATCAGTCCCAGAGAGACTCTTGCAGGAGATGTACTCCAAGGGCTCGTCACTGGATAAGCACAACTCCTAAAGGCCATTGAACTGTGCTATGTGTCATTGCCACCAGTAGAAATTATCAGTTGCAGGATGTCTGGAGGTGGTTTGAGTTCCCATCTGGAAATATTCATGTTGAGTCTCTCTCATTCCTCATATTTTTTACTGATTTCAGGGAGCTCAGCTTGAACCTACTGTTTGGGCTGAACTCATGCTCCTAAAATCTCAAGATCTCATCTGTTATTTTTCTTGGAAGATTTTTCATCCAAAAATGCATCAGCTGACAAGTGTATCTTTGTCTTGTTGTGCCTTGTACAAATGTAATCTTTATGGCATGTACTGGTTGAACTGAAAAATATCACTGATACCTACTTCCACTGCCTTTCCAGGAATTGACTTAGGACACATTCTCAAGATTAATGCCTTGGCTGATGTCGAGGAGCCTTAAGAGTGGGACCAAGATAGGCTCAGATTACATGAAAGGAGAAACACTAGCTGCAAAATCTACTACTATGCACAAGAGAGCAGAATATCTCATGGATTAATTTATTAGCATTTCAAAGCTGCTCTGTTGGACACGGAGCCAGCTACAGCACTGCAAACTAGAGTCTGTATTCCAGTTGTTTACTGAGATGTTGGACTAGCTAGTATACAGAGAATTTCAAAAGACGGATAAATATTGCCAATAAGCTCTGTTGCCCAAGAAAATGTAAGAGGTATTATTTTCAGCTACTTACTCATTAAGAGGGAACTGCAGCACTTGAGTCTTGCTTTGCTTTTTGGCTGCTGGGAGCCAACAATTTTCCTCTTTGAGTGTGGGACCGTGCACGCCCAGCTCTTGAATGAAAACAGGAATAAATCACAAGTTTTCCGAAGCTACCTTTTTAAAATAATATATATAGTCTAAGCATGTGCAATCATAAACATGCTGTTGGAAGCGAAAATGTTTGGGGAAACTTTTACAAACTGGAAGACAAATCTGCTAGTATCTCTAGTTGTGCTCCAGTAAGGACATGTAGTATTACATGCAGATTGCCTGAAGACATTGCCGCCTTTGCCAGTGGTAACAGTGTTTCCTAACAAAGACAGATTGTGCCTACAGGGAAAAATAAAAGAGGTGACTGCCAAACAATATCAGTGAATGTATCGAGAAAATACTATTTAGTTACAAAAAAACCCCATGAAATATAAAAATCTGGTTATGTGGCTTGTCTAAACTGAAGGGACTAAATTGTTGGTAAATAAGATTCCTTCCAACACAAACAATTCTATGGTTCTATGAGATATGTATAACTGCCCAAAGGATTCATTCATTATTCCCCAATTATCCTATTGCAACTTAAATACTTCAGAAAACAGTCCTTAGCAGCAAAAATTAAATCCAGCTGTATTTTATTAGTTACCAGTGAATCTACACATCAAAAGATAAACAATGTCAAGGAGGAGAGGAGAGGAGAGGAGAGGTGAGGAGAGGAGAGGAGAGGAGGGGAGAGGA
>VWZU01011315.1:399109-423720 GCA_013397095.1 Sterrhoptilus dennistouni
GAGGAGAGGAGAGGAGAGGCCATTAATTCCAGCATCCCAGATTTATTCCCTCTGAAGGTGGTGTTCATGGGCTCACATTAGTGAGTGGTGGTTTCAGCCCCAGGAAAGGCCTGACAGTCATATGCAGTTGTAGGGATGCTCTGGAGGAAAAGCAGGTTTTGGCTCCTCTGTGTTTGGGGCTCACATGAGTAACATTAACATACACTCATTGTCCTGCCCTCTCAGCTAAACACCTCTGATTTACCTGCCCTTCACATTGGAGCAGACAAAAGGAAGACAATGAGCAACTAAAGAAACATCTCGTTCCATCATTCTTCCTAGTGTTGTTAATGGTGGGTAGAATTTGCATACAAAAAAATAAAGGATACTTCCAGAAATATAGTGATATTTTAATAGATAGTAAAACATCTCTAAACACAGCCCGTTTCAGGCTCAAAATGGCTATCAATAAGCTCAGTTCCACATTCATAAATCATCACTTGAACTACAAGGATGTCACCAAAGAGCCCAATTTAATTTCCTCCCAGTCCATGACAACTTACAGGACTCTGATTTAAAACCTGGTCATCACCCTGAGTGGGTATGTTTGGGGGCTGGGCATTTAAGTCTCATGAAGCTTTCTTTCTCACATAAAGCCTTCCTTAGCTGTACTTCTAGATGCCATTCAGTGCAATTATTTATTACTTGCATAAACAAGAGCAATGCAAAAAGGTCTGCCACTGAAGTGTAGCAGCATACTCCTCTTTCTGTTATTATTCTAACACATCTAACCTAAGAAATGGGAAATTCCTTGGCTTTGTTTGTTGGGGCCTATTTTATTATTATTATTTTTAATTTTGGGGAGCTAGGTTTTTTTGGTGATGTCTTTGTTTTTGTTTGTTTGGTTTTTGGTTTTCTGGGGACTTTTTGAGGGGGTTTTTTTGTTTGTTTTTCTCCATGCTCCTAGGGAAATAGACAGTGATTTATTTATGAAATTCCTACAGCAGGAGGAAGTAATGCTTGGGTCTTGCTGCCATGGAGGGAGATAAACAAACTAACATATTTAGCTAAAGAATATATAACCCATAGGAAAACAGCCTGAACAAGACTGGAGAGACATATACAAGCTGGCACAGGAGATACTGAGACAGGGAACAGAATGTTTAGATAGAAGCACTTATGGGTACTCCCCACCAACAAATGAATCATCCAGGGTATAAGTGACTATTTTTAGCAGCAATATCTATGTTACTTTTGCCTTTTACATTGATAAAACTGCGAAGCACTAGATAGGAGATGCTAAAAATCCATACAGGGCAATGCTGGGCTTCCCCCTACAGATGTGCAGGACTCAGAGTGCCTTTGGCCTGGCTGTGCAGTAGAGCTACAGAGATAGATAGATAGATAGATAGATAGATAGATAGATAGATAGATAGATAGATAGATATGAGGGGAGGTGTCTCCATGGGGTAGTAATACACTCTCCCAACATACATCATCACCAGGTGGGTGGAATGGGAGTCCTCAGACACCCTTTTTGCTGACATCCTCCACTTCCAGCTTCCCCTCAGCTCCTCTGGGGGGATCAGGGAGATTTCGTCTTCTGATATCCTAATCATTGCTCTGGGCAAAATCCTTTCACTTCAGCTGTAAGGATCATGACTTAATACAACAATTTAGCCCAATAATGGAAACCAGCTGGTAACACAACGTTTGGTTTTGTCATTATGTTCACCACTTGGAAGTAAAGGGCTGCAAAGCCCCTTTGATTTGTGGCAGGGCATCCCATTAACACATCTATAAAAACAGCCAAGATGTTTCCATTGACAGCACTTAACAATTTTCTCTATTACTTTGATGACTATTCACTTTGAATGGAAAGTGCTTTTCCGCACCATTGAAGCACAGCTAGTACATAACCTTGGAGCACTCTGAAGTGCTGAGATGCTACAAGAAGTAACCCTCAGGAGAGCACATCCCCTCTTTGGCACGCACTGCCCTGTGCAGCTCCCTGTGCAGCACGGCTGTGTCACCCACGGACCGGGGCGGAGCGTGCCCCCTTTTGCAGGACTACCAAGTCGATTTTGCATTCAATTCCTTGTATGCAATTGGTGGTAAAATCTATGCAGGTTTAAGCTTGCTTCCTAAGCTTTTATTGGATACCAAAACCAGCGTGTACTCGTCTGGCGGTGGGGGACATGGAGACTGTAAGTTGAGAGGCTGATGTTCAAATCCAGCAGATCAGCACAAAGCCCTCAGGATATTATTCTTGCTGCAATTACAAGTAACAGCTAAAGAAAGGGTAGGAGACTCTCACGGTGTGAATAGAAATGTTTCTCTTCATCTGCTTGTATGAACGCTGCAGACAAGGACAAATAGTTGTAACGTGAAGCTCTCAGCGAAAAATTGATCCCCATTTGTGTCTCTAGCTGCCTCCAGCTTTTCCTTATGGGACGCAGTGGTGGGTCATTTTAAGCTTGCTACAAAATAAATCCTGATTCAAGAGTCTCCTTGAGTGACCTTTGCTTATATGAGGAAGAGTTTCTCTTGCAAAGAGCTCCAGTGATGTTGATGCTAATAGGTAGATGGTAGAGACAATTTCACTGTGACTGTTAGAGACTGGAGATGAGGAACAAAAGCTCCTTTCTGAGAGCTGCTCATCCATCTCGAATGCTCTGACTCACTTCACCTCGTGTGGGACTGAGTGCTTAGAAAAACCAACACTGCCATCTTTTACCACGTGTACAGGATCACAGCCTTAGCATACACAAAGCATTACTCATTGCAGCTGATCCCATTAACGCTGAAGACACAGGCTTGCACTTACTCTGGACTAGCTGTAGAAAAGGCTTCTGTATGAGAGGATTATGGCTACTGTTCAGATGCTCAACATTTCCTAGTTAAAATAGTTCAGAGTGAAGCAATAACATCATTAGGTTTGCAATGTATCAGCATCTGTTTTATTTCTTCTGTTAAAGTCTTCCTAAAGGTTTTGGGGTTTTGTAAAGCTGTGATGAAATAAAAACTGTTTGCTGCTCTTGATTTGTACAAAACTGTGTACTTAAGAAATAGACAAAAAAACCTTAGAGTCAGTTGTACAATATAATCAGACTACCAACACTAAATGGCAATGCAATGCCACGTCAATGGAAGAAGTAAGATGAACAGATTTCTGGTTGCCCAACATGTGCCTCTCTAAGCATGCTTGTATGTAAACACAAAGTCAGTCTGACATAAATTAGATGAACTATGTTATCTTGCATCAAAATATTTTCCCACTTCTGTGTGTTTCCAAATATAACTAATTTATGCAGTTCGGAGCATATAGTGCGTATTGCTCAGAGTTGAAGCAGGTGTAGCAGCTCTTCTCCTATTTAAATCAGAGATGCTGTAGCATATTTCAGTGGATAGAAAAAGTATTTCTCCAGGTGGTGCCAGGTTTGAGAAAAAATTGACAAATTCAGAGAAGGCAACCAACACAACCCCTCCAAATTAGAATCTTTTACTGCAGGAGGTGTACTCTCCCTTTCCAGTGACCTTGCTATCCTAAGTATGTTCTTATGACATCACCTTAATGCTGCGGCTTAAAAACAGCTTAATTAATTTAGTGTCTATGCATTGCTGTCTGCTGCCATTGTAACATCCACATAAATAAAAAGAAGAGAAGGCACTCAGCTGCCTCTCATGCAGAGCCCTTTGAGTCCCGGACATAACCCACCAGCTGCTCCAGGGCCACTGCTGAGGAACATGAAGTCCATCCCCGAGGAGCCAGCCCAGGCAGACCACAGTGGAGCACCAGAGTTCTGTGCAGGTCATTTGTTTCTTCCATTACCTAATCTCACATTGCTGTTGAAATGGTGATTGCTTTATATTTTATAACAGCTGGGATTTTAACTTGATTTACAAAGTAATTAATTTTCTTTAATTGTGATGGGGGTTTGCTGTTAAGTAGTAAGTAGACAGGGATATCGCAATGATGATTTCTGGGGTCTGGATGCACTACTGTAAGGTAGTATCATTTCTGTACTACAGCAAGAATAAACGTTCTTTATAAGTATTACCTGTTCATGATGGCTAGTTTAGTCTGAGTGCAGAATAGAAAATATCTTCCATTTTCACCAGTACAGACTGGAAAGTAGACAGGTGGCAGAAAAAAAAAAAAAAGGGACTACAAATCTAAAGCAAGCTATAATGCCATTAATGGTTTAAGTTACTTTAATAAGTAAGGATTTGTTACTTCCTAGCTTGACATTATATATAACTACTTTCAGTCAGTAAGAAAAAAAACAACGCAAAAAACAAGAAAAGCTATCAATATAATTTTAATATATTTCATACCTAGCAGACTTATAGATCTTTTTATTTTACCAATTAACAAAAGTAATCCCCACCTGAGATCTAGACAAGAAAATCCAAGACTGGAGTTCATGCAGAGACTAATCTATGTAGATTACATTTGGCAGCATACCCCCAAACCAGATTTAAAACAGAAGGATGGTTGCATTTCTACCCCACATTAGAAATACCAGCTCTCCTGTAGGAGGGTATAGCACCTGTCAGGAAATGGCTGTGGCTTGGTGGTCTGCAGGTGTGATCCTGGGAGGTGCTGTCAGTGCCTGCTGTGTCCTGCTGCTGCCCTCAGCACTGCACTCACAAAGCTGCCCAAGCCTGGCAATGGGCATCCCAGCAGCAAGGGGATTTATCTGTGGTACAGAGCAAACTTGGGCCCTGCACAGCAAGAACAGGTTCAAAGCTGTCCTTCTGACAGCCCCACTGCTGCATTTCACAGCATGTGACTATTAACTGTGAGAAGCTGAGACAGCACAGGTAGAAAGATGCTTTTGGAGCTGACTGCCTTGCTCAGAAGAGAGCTTCACAAAAATGTTATGCTGGATCATGTGGATAGGCACACTGAAGATTGAGGAGATCCATTGAAGAGCCAAGATATTTTATCCTGGCACACACCAAGCGTAGCACTCTGTTACACATCCAGGAGCTATTGAAAGACAGAAGTACACTGAGATCTCTACAGCTATCTGAAGCTATCCAGCTGGGAGGTTGAATGCCAGGGTTTGTAGAAGATAGATATTTTTCCTTTTTAACAAAAGTGGTTTATAATAGATGGTGTGATGAATCCATCCTCATGGGTTCTTCTGTGCTCAAAATAAAGAGATAAGATAGCTAGATGTGAATAAATACTATTTTTATCATACTGCTGGAGTTCACATTGCCCAGCAAGTGTGGGATGGGAATTCCTAGCATGCAGGGGACCCATGGGAGGTGGGGACAGTGGTTTTTGGAGGTACCACAAAGCTGTGCAGGGAATGGTTGTGCTGGGTTACCTCCTGCATATCTTCTGGTGTTGACACTGAGCCATGCGTGCACCCAGGCACTTATCTGGCTTTTATTGCATACTGATGTTCTCCTCCTGGCCATGTCATCCTCAAGATGTTTTTCCATCTCCTCTAATCAGATTAACCAGCTGCTCACGCTTTAAGGACACTAACTCTGTGGGATGTACTTCAGCCCATGGTCTGTCTCATCTTCCTATTTACTCCCTTGACAGCTGTGTGCCTGAAGCAAGGGGATTGTATCTGTCTTGAATTGCTGGGGCACCAAAATTCCATTTTCTGTTTTTTGAGCACTGTGTTCCCTCCAAAATGGGGCTCAAGGTGGTACTTCCCCTAGGGACCTGGCAGTGACAGACCTGTGTTATCTGCTTCAGGCTGGTATAATCTCCCAAGATATTTTAAGGGATGATGTTTTTACATCCCTCAGGGTGACACTGGGCACTGTGGGATAGTAGCAAGTGATTGAGATCATACCTCTGAAGGAACAAGCTGCCACTTTAGCTTAAGCTCCTTGCTTCTTTGAAAGGATGTGGTGAGGAACTGATTTGTTAATTTGCTGTAAATAGGAAATAAAATAGGTAAAAATGACATCTCTGGTGCTGTAAGCCAAATTTTTCACTTGTGTCTCCACAATCCATATACAGAGCAGTAAATGTCTATGCAAGCCAAGGAATAAATGTTTCCATTGTTGTGCTTAAAATCTAAAATGATGACCCCAGAAATTCTCTGAATAATATCAAATGTATTCAAACTACAACATAAAAGACTTTTCTATAAATATATTAATTTCAAGGTGCCTGTAACTCTGGTCTTAAAACACACCCAGAGTTAATTTGCCAGTGAAATCAGCATTGGCCATGCTAATCAGATGATCAGCAAAGAGCTGACACTGTTTACAGGACAAAGTCTGGGCTTCACTCAGCTTCACAGTGCTTAGAAGAAGTTGCCATCACTACTTTTTTCTGATATTCTCCAAGATCTTAAAGATTTACAACTGGACTTATGAAGTAGTAGTTACTATGAATTTGCATATATCTTCTCTCATACATTATTTCTGGAACACATATTTTAAGTAAGGCAACAAAGATATGTGAACTAAATGAGCTGTAATTGGTTTTGTGCAGTTATTTTTTATGAAATAACTTGTGTTTGAATCACAGGTATTTTTACTGTGATGCCCATTACATCATTAAAGATTTTATTCTCCTGATCAATAAATAGGGGTTTTACCTTAAGTTTATTTGCATAAAGCTAATATCTGTGATGTTGTGTTTGTTGCTATATTGTTTCTACAACAAACATTTAGCTGCAGAAGATGAGATAAAGAACCTGTACCCAGCTCCTACCTTGTCTGTACCAGAGCTGAGAGCCTGACCAGGTTTATATTTACTGCATTTTTTTGCACTGCCTTTGCACAGTTTTACATTTACTGTCTGGCTTTACATGGTCTTGTGCTTATAGCACTGCAGGTATATTTGTGCTGTAGGTAAATTTGCACTAGAAAGCTTGGAAAAAAGTTAATGTGGTCATTACCCATTTGCCATAATCACAAATGACAAAGCTTGCCTAAAACAAAAGGAAAATTAGCATGAAGCTAGCTAGTCTACCAAAATACAACTGTCTACATACACAATTTTCTTTCTGCCTAGAAATTAAAATGTTAAATATAATGGCTACTTATGAAAAGAATATTTTTATCATTTCTTCCTCTAATAACCACTGAAAAAACCTCACAAAAACCCTGAAACAGAAATATTTTCAGTTTATAGCCTGAAAAGACTATAAAACATATGCCTGTGTTGAAGCATTTCTCAGAATAGTTCTTTAGATCCATCTGTCAAAGGAAGATATTAAAACAAGCATTCTTTATCTATTTTTATATTATGGGCCTAAGTTGACAGTTTTTTCTGAAGCACATTTCCTGTTGTTTTCATCAACCTTCTGAAGCATAACTGATACCACGTAGAAACATTCCTGGTACATTCATTTGCTCTTTTTGGCTGATTAAACTCTCCACATCACACTTCCTAGGCTTATGTGCCCCAGTACTTAGCAGTACCAACTCCTAAGTGCAATCACATCATGGGCACTGACTCTGAAACATTCTCAAACATTATCATCCTCCCTCCATCTCCCATACTCAAGTCTCCCTGCCAAAATTCAGGTTTCTCTCATATCCTCATTAGGTGCTTGTACCGTGTCTCTTTTCAGCATTCTTTGCTCATACACAGCTACAGCAGTGTGTCATTACCGTCCTGAAAAGTGCTTGGGGCAAGTGGGGTGGGATGGAAGCTGGAAATCCCTGCCCCTCCAAGTTCTGCTCCTGTTCCATGGTGCAAGGGGAAGCTGGAAATCCCTGTCCCTCCAAGCCCTGCTCCTGTTACAGGGTGCAATGGGATGCTGGAAATCTCTGCCCCTCCAAGCCCCTGCTCCTGTTACAGGGTGCAAGGGAATGCCACGACATCATCCCTCTGGAGTGGAGCTGCACTACCAGCCCAAGCACATCACCTCATTTGAACTCCTACAGTATATATAAAATGAGGAAAGCGGTTTCATTTTATCCAAGAACACCCCCATGAAAGGAGTTTAAAGTAATTTCACAGAATATGAAATCTCAGCCATTAAACACTTGCTCAGGCAGAACTATTGATGGGAAGATCCCTATTACAGCTAGAATGTTCTTTCTCATAATAATAATAATAATAATGAAAAAACTGATATATATTATTACATTTTGAATGTAAGGCTTCTATGCAGTAGGGTTTTAATGATTTCACTGTTGCCAAGTTTTGCTTTCAACATCCTAGTGGAACATTTTCACCAGACCTATTAGGTAATGCACACAACTTTCAGGCACAAATTCACTATCTCCTATTCAATGTCCTCATTCTAAACCTTGCCAATGTCACAGATGTTCTTTTTCCACAAACTCTATCAACCATGGTCTGGAAGCTGTGGTTTTTGTTGTTCTGTTCATTGCTGCTTTGTGGGCATTTTTTATAGCTGGTCATTACTCTTTAAAAAATGCATTCCTGTTTTTCTTCTTTTTAAAATAAAATTTCTGAGGCAAATTGTAAAATGATCCTACTCTGCTCTGGGCCAGTTTTGACCCTTTTGCAAGCATCAGAAACATCTTCAGAATTTAAGATGAGAAAATGTGGATTGTCACAACCAGTGAATGAGCAAAATTTTTTTCCAAAAATATCAGAACAAGTCGGTTATACAGATTTTGGATTTATTTCTTCTTACTGGCTTCTTTCTAATGGGATAGCTTACATTTTGTCATCTCAAAAGTGGAAGCTTTAAAATTTATGAATCTTTCAAGTGCTACCTTCCATAGGACATTAAACACTTGGTATTTTCCAAAGATTTGGGGCTCCCAGTGCCACAATAAATATATTTGACTCCAAATCAGCTGTGCGGAAGTCATGCCCTAATCAAAGACATGAACATAATCAGTGACTGAAGTCTGGGCTGACTCCAATCCTCAAGTAAATGATTGCCCTAGAGCATCTCAGGATGGGAGATGGGAGCCTGAGGGCACATCCAGGCTGCTGTCACTATTTAAGGCTCCTGCTGAGAATCCTCTGCCAAGGAACAACCAATTCTTCTGTCATAGTGGATCCCTTGGTCATTCCTGTTTTATTGCCTTTCTTTCAGTATTGCTTAAGAAACAGTCCTTTACAAACCAGAAGATTAATGACATCATCTAATTGGTTTTGCTATCCTTAGAGATGATGGGCCAAATTAATCCCCGTTAGAGCTCCATTAATCTTTATGGATTTACACCCAAGATTAATTCATCCCCATGATACTAATCACTTGCTGTGTGGTCTGTGGAAAATCACTTAACTTTGCATGTTTGTTTTCCACCTCAGATGGAAAATGGGGGCAATAATTCTGAGTTCAGTGAAGTGATCTAAAAACTCCTAGGATTGGTTAAAATGTAAGACAGTTTTTAATAAAATGCACATTTTATTTCTGAATGTTAGTTTGCACTTGTATTCTCACTTTTTAGTGAATCTTGGATAGAAACATGTCCCTGTGGGGTTAGGATGTGCCTAATATTTATACCAAGAAAAAATCCCAGTACTGTAGAGCTTGGTGAGAATTAATGTGCTGATTATCCCAGATCCAGGGTGTCACACTTCAGGTTTTACAGAAGTCACACGCTCACACCCAGAGGCAGAATTTGGCCTTTCTCATTTCTGCTTCATTTAGGCCAATTTCTACAGCTGTTCCCCAGTGAGCATCTCACTGAAGATAGCAGGAATTTTGCTTAAATGAGGATTACAGGATTAATCCCTCTATCTCCAGTCGTGTTTATTTTGGCAGTCATTTAGCTTGGAGATCTCCAAAGCTCCCAGCTTAGGTTCCCTCCATTCTGCTCAGATATGCCTCTAACTGCACCTCTCATGGGTTAAAGTAGCAATTGCATTTACCAGGAAACTTCTGTATTTGCAGAAAAATGCTCCGGTAATGCCACCAATTAGATAAAATTGGGACTTCTCATATATAATAGAAAACAAACTACTGATAAGGGTTGCAGCAATTTATTTTAGCTGGGACCTATGCTAGAGGTGAGTAACAAGCAATCCATCAGTCAGATGACAGAAAGTACACTTGAGTTTTACAACCCATTCTCTTTGAATAACCCCAGGCACTATTACTCAACCAGAAAATATCAGTGTTGAAATCTGTTCTTCTCTATTTATACTTTTATAATGTGTTCAATTGCCTATATTAGCAAATATAGGCATATTACAACAAATAAATAGTATAATAAAGTAGTTAAAAGATTAGTTGTTGCAGTCTTTTCTAGAGAGAAAATATAAAGTAAGATTTAATAATCTTTGCAAAGAAAAGAAGGTGCAGTGTGTTCAGTAAAGAAATAATTACAGGGTTTGGACATGTATTTGATACAGTGGCTTTGAGCAATATACAAATTGCTTTGTAAGTGCAAGTAGTTTTCAGCCATGCATTTTATGTTACAGCCAGTATTAGTAATTTCTTCTTAATTCTAGGTATATGAAACTGTTTTACCTCCATACTGGAATTTGAATGGATGTGCTAAATATGCAGTGAAATCATCGTCAATTATTTATTTGAGTTGGCAAGGAAAAATATTTTTAAAGTTTAATGAGGCCAGCAGTGATACACAGCTCCATGTTGCTGAGCAACAATACTGGTGGCCAGGACATTCAAAGTAAGGGAATACAGTATAATCATGTTTATGCCTCAGGACTCCATTGTACCCCCCACAGTAAAACTCAGGGGAGCCGGATCAAAGGGTGCCCAGGACTACACCAGCTCCCTGCCTTTCTCATGAAGAAGCAGCAGCTTGCAGGTCAGGAAGGGAAGCTCAGGGACAGTCCCAAAGTTCCACAGGTCCCAGAAGGAAGGAAGCTGTCACCTCCTTCAGGGCAGAAACGATTGGAAGAGTTAAACTGGAAGGGAAGGTTAAGAGGCATGTAGGAAAAAATTGAAGGCTATAGAGAGAGTAGTTAATCTGATGCTTCTTGGAGTTCAAGGATAAAGACTAAGTAAAAGACAGAACATAAATTTGATTAAAAGAAAGGCTTCTGCACAATGCATAACTGACCTGTGGGACTAATGATGTCAGAGTGCTACTGAGGCCAAAAGCATAAATGATCCAGAGAACGACTAGTGCTAACACAGGCCATGAAATCATCATTAGCTGCAAAAGGTAGAAGATTTTTTTAAACACGGGGAAAAAAATGTTTATAAATATATTCATTTGAGTTTGTCTCATATATATATATATATATATATATATATATGCTTCCTGGGATTAAATAACTAAAGAGGAAAACTGGAGAGGAAATTCTTCTGAGGACAAGGTATTTTATAAATGCCTATGGTGTGGCAAGCTGAAGCCCATCTGGTACTGTGCCAGTCAGAGCACAGGTCTGGGTTAGCCTGGGAATTCTTGCTCATGCAATGCTCTATAGGGATGTCTCCCTGCAGGATGGCTCTTGCCTTGGGCTACTGCTTTTTTATTTGAGCCAAATCCCAGTTTGGTGGGACCCAGGTCAGTGAGACAGGGGACTTCACACAGGGGCTTCCTATGGCCTCTGTGGGTTCACAAGTGAAAAGAGAAGCATTTCCACTTGGAAAGGCCGTGGAAGCAGCACACTGACTTAACTGAGTCTCTGCAAACCTGTCCCTTACTGATAAATGCACTTCAGCCACAGGGCAGCCCTGTGGAGAATGGTGCACTACTCAGAGGAGCAGAGCAGACTGCTGCTGCTTCCTTCACCACCAGCTTCTGTTTCCCTCTGATAATAAAGGGGATGAAAATATTTATTGGGTCCTTATTTATTAATTGCATTCTCCAGTAAAAACACTGGAGCAAAGCAACAGCGGATTCTCTTTGATTTGTGTGTATTTTTGAAAAGTGTACTCTGTGCCTATTGGGAATTATGTTTCTGAATGTTCCTTTTTCTGTACTGTCTGAGTCATATTCCCTTCATTCCTATACCTCACAATATTTTCCCATTGCCATAGAGACAGCCTGTGAGGAAAGCACAGCCGAGTAACCTCAGGTTTTTACTGATCCCAAAGTGCCTGCCAGACTGGACCTCTGCTTGAGTTTATCTTACATCAAGAAGCTGATATGAAATAAGTAGTGCTTTTTCTTTTCAAGAGCTTCATAGTTCCCTTTCCCTTTCAAAACAGAGGTGATATTGTCACCTGTCTGATCTAAAAATCCTCTGATTTTAAACCTTCTGAGCAGGTCTGAATCTGTAAGCAGCAGTGACTCCAAACCTGAATTCTCAGAGAGCAGCTAAACGAATTGAATTGCAATAGTAAAGCATGTATTGCTCACATGCGTTTGCATGTGTCCTCCTCTCCCCTTCTGTTGAATTCCTTAATCTTAGAAAGAGTTTGGACCAAATCCGTGTTTCTGAACACCTCCCTCTGTTGGACACAGATCCAAATGCCACAGCTTTCTCAAGTGTCACTATGATACCCAAACAGAATCTGAGTTTTTTAAGCGTAGAGACACAATTTTAGATGTTGTGGTTTAGGTTCAGAAATATATAAAAGATTAATATATTTTATTGTTTTAAAAGTGTGTCTTAGATAATGTAAACCCCAAATTTCTCTTGTGGAAACTACTTCTGTTAGCATTGTGAAGGGCAAGTACAGGAAATAGACTAGCCTTCAAGGTTAATGATAATTTTCAGTCCCTGTTTAGGAGATTGTGCCACTAAGATATAAATCATGCTAGATCATCACTCTTTATAAGGGAAAAGGAGGACAGAATGCTTTTATGTGTAGGTGTGTGTGAATGCAGACAAAAGAGATGCATAAATGCCTTTCATTTCATACAAGGGAATAATGCAAACACATCCAACATTCAATTCTGTCCCTAGGAGTACTTTGTGATATGAAGACATATATAGGCTGAGCTCACTTTAAAATGCTTTCAGATGTGCTGATTACAGATGCTCAGGACCATCAATGCTGTGACAGCTCTTCTTTCCATAGGTGTTTGTGTTTGCCTGCTAAACAGTAAATAGTGGCTTTTAACTGAAAACAAATACTTCAATCAGTGTGAATTGCCTTTCCACTTCATCAGCTTGTCCATGTGAGCATGAAAGGAGTGGATCCAAAAAATGGAACAGAGTAGAAAAATTAAATGCCAGGCCTCCCATGTACTGTTTGGGAAGCAGATAGTGAGGACACCTCAGTCCTAATGCCTGCTCAGGCTTTTGGCATTTCACTGTTGCAACTGTAATAGTGATATTTTGGCCAAGTTTTGACTCTGCTTTGTACCCACACAAGAATGAAAGGGGCATTGGCTCATTTTATAACAAGCACTAGTGGACTGTGATTGCTTCGTGTTGACCTGACCTGACACACACCAGTGGCTGAGAGAAGAAAGGCTGATTCTCCATCACTAGCCTCCAGAATAGTAGCACTGCACATGAGTTGTAAAGTCCCTCAGTAATCAGTCTTGTGTTTTGGTATATCAACTTTATTTTCTGGTCTGATGTTAACTAAACTGTTTTCTCCACCATCTGCTCTTGGAGGTGGTAGGAATATATTACCAATGACTTAAATGGGGAAAAATTGATCTCCTCAAAACACACAAAAAACAATGGAATAATACTGTTATTTATATTCTGACTTCATAGCAACTGAGAATTTTTTTAAGTAAATTGATATTATTTGAGGTTCACCAGTCTTGTGAACCTCATGTGAAAACAACAACAAAATGCCCATGGAAATGGGCCTGGAGCTACTTTTCCCCAGAAAGCTTAGTGGTTAGGCAATAACTCTTTGGAAACCTAGGCTGTAGAAGACCTGGATAGTCCATCTTGTCAATCTGACCAAAAGCAGGACCAGCTATATCCCATCAAACAGGACATATAGCTCCCTAAAATGATTCCATGGGAGCTCTTACTTTCCTAGGCAAATTATCCCTGTGCTTTATTTCTCTTACAGTAGGAAAAGTTTTTTATTCTAACGTCTAACCTGAATGAGAATCTTGATACAATTTAAACAGGACTTAATGTTCCAGCTGAGGCACTATCAATGCTGAATAGGATGGCTGGATTTCTTCATACATTTTGAGGATTATTTATCCATTGTGTCAATGCTTGCCTTTTCCACTCTGAATAACACAGGTCCAGGTTTGGTTTGTGGTCTACCCTCAGTCAAGCTATTTCCTAACCAGTTATTACCCACCTTCCTGCAGATAATTCCTGTCTAAATGTAGTCCCTTGCACTTGTCCTTAGTACACTTTATCTTGCTTTTAAAGATAGTTCCTTCAAGCTCACAAGATTTTTGAAAAATTTTTATCTGCTTATTGACTAGTATAATTACAGAGCTCCCAAGTTGTGACCAGCACATTTACTGAGTATGTTTTCTGCTTCCTTTTTCAGTCACTAATGAAAATGTGGATTGTAGTGGGACTAAGGTGGAAAATGTGCAGAATCATATTTCATACCTACTTCCTTTTTGTGCCACTGATTAGGTATGGTTAACTCAACAGTCTTGCACCTGTTTGCACAGGTGTAGTGGGGTCAGCAAAGCTGCCTCTCCTCATTTGTTTCTAAGAGTGTCATGAGCATGCAGGAAGCCTTATGGAAGTAGAGTTACTTGACACCAACTCCCTTTCCCTGCCCACAGCACAATACAGGCATGGGAAGAAACTAAGCTGTTTTGACAGACTTTGTTCTTACAATGAAAACTGAATGCTACTTACTTCCCTTTTATTACATAGGCACTCATGACATGTATGTCTAAAAAACTCTAAACTTTGGAGCAGAAATTTAATTTAATCAACTGATCAATAATCTACTCCTCTTTTTCCCCCCAGTTTAAAATACAGGTTCCATGCTTTCCTACTTCTGATCCTCTGACACATTAAACATCCAGTCACTCAAAGACCTAATCAGTCTGCCTTTAAGCATCATAGGATGAAGTTAATACATCTAGCTAATTTAAAATAAAACACTGATTGTGATACAGCTAAGAGATGGAGCAAACTGCAGAGTAATTTCTATTAGTAACTACCACCTATTTGCTGGAATAATTTTCGGCGGGAGCAGTTCCCCATCCAGATCTCAGCATGCCCTTACAAATCACTGTGACTGAGGGATGAAAGAAAGCAGTGAGGAGGTGGGAGTGGAGTGAAGCAAGGAAGGTGTAACTACATTCCTCAGCAATAACAGTGTCTTAATTGCTTTAATGAAGACAGATACAAAAATATCATCAATCACTTGTACATTCCTCACATCATGTGTCATTAGTTGCCTTGCACAACTGAGTTCTGCACCAGCACACTCCTGGTCTTCTTCCTATGCATTTGTAGCATGAACATCATGTAACGTAACCTCACTGTCCCTGTTTAGGTCCTATTTTGTGGGTTTTTCTTTCTGATTTTACATGAACGTAATTCTGCCATTCATCTATACTCATCCTGAATGGTGCAATCCCTTTCCATACACTTTCTCCATGTCAGGTCAGAAAGGGGCTTGTGATGAAGCCAGGAACTTTATTACTACATTTCCTCTCCTTCCTCACACTGGCAGAACTTGAGTTTCTGAGTTCCAAGGGAAAACATTCAGAGATGGAAAAAACCTGGGTTTCAGACTTCATGTGCCATATTTCCTAATTTCACGTGGAAGGAAACAGTGAATGAACGACAGAGCAAACACTATTCACCAGACAAATGAAAAACATTAAAAAATGCTAAATCATATCAAGATTCTCCCTTAATTGTACTGCTTGAATATGAAGTAACTCCAAGCGGAATGTAGCCCATGGAGGACATGAGCAAAAGAGAAAATGACTTTTTTTTCTCCAGCCCTTTAGCAGTTCTGATCTGTTCAGCAGAGCTGAATGTAAACAGATATTTTACTCTGCTTCTGGCCTCTAATTGCATAATTTTCCGCAAGTTCACATCTACAACAGCTGAAAATCGTGAGTCACATGTATTCTTTTCCAGCATAAAGTGTTATTTACTCCTTACTCTTGGATGGTCATAAAATGGCATTTAATGTCATTTGTGAGGCAGGAAAAATGTCCTTTACCGCAGTCTTATGTGGGTTTTCTTTAAAACATCTTACTTATCTGAAATTAAGGCCATTAACTTCTTTGAAATGTCTTTATTTTCTTAATTGGTCATAAAACAATAAATTGCATCAATATTGCAAAACTCTTTTTCCCCTGCTGAAATGACTGCTGAATAAAAAAGATCTGCTGATGTCTTGAAAAAAAAGAGGTCATGAAAGAATGAGAAGATATTATGGATGTTTAAATCTGACAAATCTGGATCCACAGATTTGGCTTTGCCAAAAGCCTGTTTAGCTGAATGGAGTCTCTGATGAGCATTAGCCATCTAGGTTATTTGTGATTATTTCTGTGTATAGTGCCACAAAGCTATATCAAACTTTTTCTAATAAATAAAAAGGAATGAAACCAAGAATTCAGCTGAAGCTGATGGTGCTCTGTGAGGTTATACATGAAGAGTTAGCCCTTGACATATTCTACCCATCCTTTAGGGGTAAGGTATGTTTCCCTTTAGGGAAATTCATTCACCTTAATATGGGAATCTTTGTCTGAAGGGATGGTTTGGGCGGAAGATGCAAAATTCTTTAGTGCAAGATTTCTGACATCTGTAAATCTGTAATATCTGTAAAATATACCAGAAGCTGGTTATGGTCAAAACATTCATTAAACAGCTACTGATATGAAAAAGAGAGCTGTTTAAGAAGAAGAATGCAAAGGAAAAGGTGGCAGACTCCTGCATAACAGGGCCACAGGCTGATGTTTAGAGCAAGATCCTAGCTTGGGCTGCATGGTGGTCCCAGAGTGTCCCTTAGCAACTTCCACCCCTTCATCACCCACTGAACACTGCAGGGGTTTTATGTTCCTAATTCTCTTGTGCATGGCTGCATCTGCTTGTATAATTTATGGCACACAATACATATTTTTCTTTTGAGATTAGCTCTATTATTTATTCTAGCATTTATTCTGTCAGAAAGTGGTGGGACAATGAGTGGTTATCTGGCACCAAAAAAGTTGAAAAGAACTTGTCTTCTTGCCCTTTTTTTCTTGAATTATGACTGCCAATAACAATGTCCTTTTAGTTTTCCCTCTTTCAGTTATCTGTAGCTCTGGTTTTCTCTTGCTTCTTTGAAAGCTTTGAGAGAGAAAGGTGGTGAAATACTTAAGAATTAAAGGGCTGCATCAGGAAACGTTTTTAAAATTAGGTAACTTGGTATCTGAGACAAATGTACGATTGTTCTTCATGCTTGGATGGCTGGCAGCCAGGCAGCAGGGCCTCGGCTGTTTCTCAGGGTTTATTCAGACACTGTCATTATTGCCCCTATTACTTTTTCCTCAGTCCAGGGCTCTCTTGAATGTCACCACCAAAGAGAAGAATGCCACGCATGGCTTACCCTGAGGAGGATTAGTAATCCTACACCTTGCACTGGCTGGCAGAGGTGTTTTAAGAACAACAAGATTTCTTTCCCCAAAGCCAAATATTTTATTACTGTTTGGGCCTGATTCTGCCATGTAAACCTTAAGCCTGCCATGTAAAACCTTAATGTAAACCTTTATGTTTCTGGGAAATTCAATGAAGGCTTCTTTGGTTCAACCACTTCCTTTCTTGCATTTTATTTCTTACATTTTATATGTTCAAAGGAGTTCAAAAGTGAAATTTATCTAAATTTCTGGATGCACTTGCTATGAACCTGCAGAAAATTACTTCGAAAAAATACATTTAACACAGAATTGCTTTGATCACATTGTGGGCCTTGGGAGATTGCACAGACCAGAAAAAAAAATCAGTTGCTTCCAAGGCAAATTCTGTTCCAAAGTAAATAAAAAAGTTCAATTCAGAATTATAGTTACCCACAAAAATAAAAGCTACAGCCCATGCTGGAAATCAGTGTAAAGCAATCTTGAAAATTGTAGGAAAGGATTATTTCCTATTGCTTCTTTCTCCATCCAGCCAAGCTTAGATTAGCTGATGTTCCTTCCATCCCCAAACTGTGTCTTGGGATCTTGAACTGGGAAAGCAGAAATAAGCTGAGGCAGCAAAAGCAGTGGAGGGATGAAGGTCTCAATGTAGGTGGTCTTGAGCTCTGTAAGATATCAAAGGAATCTGCAAGTGTAGTGGATTGAAATTCCTGCCTACCACTTGTAGGTCACTCTCCTGTTCCTCCACCCACTCAAGGAAAGCTCATGGAAATTCAATGAGTTTGAACCAGTGGAGCTGGTATGATCCCCTGCAGAAATAACCCACGCCATACGAATGAAATACTGACTTCTTCCTTCTCCTACCTCTTTTGGCATAATTAATTTTATATTTGGTGAAGGATACAGTGGGATGGATAAGCAAAACTTGAAGTTAACTTAGTTGAAGTGGTAAATGGGCTTATGTGATGACAGGAGTTAAAATCACAGGTAAAACTCTGCTGTTACTTCCTATGACTTGTTTAATAGCACAAATTAGTTTTTCCAATAAATCACTCACTAAAAGAAAGCATAACATATGAAATCACTAGAAGAAATACAATATTTTTTCCAGCTATCTCTCTGAAGGTATTTGCCATCATTCATTTTCCATATCTGGGCAAATTTCCAGTAACATAACTGCAAATGTAGAAAGTGCCATAAATGAGATTGTCTAGCCCCTTCTAACATTAATATATTGAACCAACATGGTACTTTGTCTTACCCATACATTTTTATGTGTGCTTTGTTATCTATGTGGCTGACAGTAAATTTTCCTCGTATGCATCAGTTCCCACGAGATGCCCTTGATTGTGCTGGATCCCAAAAAGAGTGGAACAGTGACAAGGGAAGGTGGGAAATTTGGAATATCAGCTCTAGTAAAGTAGAAGTTTAGACCACCATCCTACTGACCAGGGAATATAAAATAGAGTGCTAAGATCCTTCCCTCACATCATAGGCACTGTGTGTACCTATTTGCAGAAGAGAGAGACTTCTTTCTCACAGCGTAGCTGATGTATCCATTGGGCATACCTCCTGTTTTGTACTTCTGGGTTTTACATGTTCATGGGAATTGTTACAGTCCAGTTAAAATGCTCCTTTTAAAAAGTGAACAGAATGGGTATTGTAGAACCCCTTTCTTAAAAAATGGCAAATTTTGTGTATGCCTTAAATTATCAACTGGCTATGCTGTTATCTAAATATAATTTTAAAGAAATATGTCTATATTACAGCTTACTCTAGCCTCATTCTTCTCTAATATAATTCAGAAGGCATAGAATTATGTAGCTGTGGCTTTGTCTAACTCAGACATTAAATTTTAACAAAATATTATTTAAATATATGCATAAAATAGATCTCTGGAATATATATTGTCGCAGTAATATCTTTATAATCATAGCATAGAAATTAAAACTACTGATCTCAGCCGCCATGTGCAAAAGGGTGTCAGTGTGCTGCAATCCACACAAAAGCATCACTTTTTCATACTTGCTGAAAGCATTTCCCAATACCTACATTCTGGGGGCTCCCTGAGCTTCCAGTGGGTGCAGGAAAGATCCTTCTGCTGGGAGGGAATTCCCCCTGGAGAGTGCCACAGACCTGTAGGGATGATCCTCCTGTGCCCTGAATGGTGAACTAATGAACCTGTGCCAAAGCTATTGTACTTGAAACCAGAGATGCTCCTCTCACAGGAGGTAAGATTTGTGCTCCTGGATACATAGATCTCAAAGAGCTCTGCTAGCAGAAACTTTCAGCCTCTATAGAGGGCTGAAGCCACCAAAAATAGGGTTGCAGAACTGAGTTATAACTGAAAACTTCTAAGGAGTAATTTTGAAGAGTGGATGGATCATTTTGTTATGGTGCCATCCATCACGGCACCTCTTCACATCAATCCTGCAGAGTATTAATATCTCAGAAATGCTGCTCCCATCTGCAGATTGCAATGGAATATGGAACAGGAGTTGCATTCCTGTGTATCTGTAGCATATTTTGCTTCTCATCAGTTTCAAATCACAATGTCACAGCTGTGGATATAGTAAGTCTGCACTCGGCCATTGCACACATTGATGTGCTTTGAACCCAACGTGCAAGGGGGCCTCGCAAAAGTAAGGGCATTTCTACTGCAGGCACTGTGCTTGAAAGCATTTCATAACAAACCATACAAGTAGTATCTTCAGTGTTTACAGGCAGGGTATTCTCAGTAGACTCACATTGCAGTTGTTGCAATAAATGGTAGTTATTCTGGTTTGATTCTGTTACAGATTTCCCAGCATGACTTTGGCTGTGTCATGTTTTTCTTCCCGTTTTCCAAATAAGCAAATAAAGCCAGCATTTATTTCAAAAAGGTGGGGCAAATCTGAAAGCATCAGTGTTTGCTGAGCAGCCTTCCACCTTTGAATAGGAAGAATCATAGATGTGGAAAGCAGTACTCTTTTCATCTTCAAAGTCTTCTCTTTGTATTTACAAATTAGCCAATCTGCAAAGCAGTATTTTTTTCCTGGGCAGTATGATTAAGACTATTCTTATTAATTATGGGGAAACTTCCATAATTCCAATATATGTAGTTCAAAACAGCATGACATATACAGACATATTGTGGTGTATTTTCATTTGGATTGTTAAACCTGCATAGCTTTGATGGTTTCATCCCATATTTGCTATATTGTATTTTTAATGCGCTCAGACTGTGCTGGTATAATGGTGATCCTCCTCTTATACCCCATCTTTCCCACATGCATGAAGTCTGCTTTGTAGTGACATTCATGAAGCTCCCTGCTGTGGCTGAAACACTGGAGTCCTGCTATTTAGAATGAATGATTATTCCAGTGGTTGAAGTGTTCTCACAAAGGAGACTGGGCAGCAAGGCACTTCTTCCTTTCCTACCACACTAGGAGAGGAAATCCTTATTTGAGCCTGTGATGGGATCCTGACAGCCAATACCTGGAGGATAGTCTCAGCAGTGAGAAAAAGCCACTTCTGAAGAATGAAGACAATATATTCACGGCATGAAATTCTCTTAAAAAAACCAAACATTCCTGCTGCTCTCTGAATAAAAAGGGAAAACAAATAAACATTAAAAAATGAGGATTTCATCATATTTCAGGAAGCCAAATCCAAAACTTAACCCCAGAGCCTCTCTCTGCTAAATGCTGATCTCACCCTGCTAGTGCTTAAACCAGGCATTGGCTCTTCCTTCCCCAGGGCTCCTGCTGTGTGCAGCTTGCTCCTGCTGCTGCTGCTGGGTGTTGTGCTGCTCAGCCCTGGCCCCCAGCTTCTGTCAAAGCACTGAGTCCTCCAACACTGAGGCAGGGCACAGTGCCTGTGCTATGATGCCAGCTTTCAGACCATCTAACTCTCAGTGCTGTGGATGAGCAGCTGGAAAAGATGCCCATTTCTTCTGTTTTGAATGAGATGACTCAGGGAGAAGCACACGTGTGTGCTTGTGTTTTGGATTGCAGTCCGGGCCCAGGCCCCAAGTGTTGCAGTGCTTCAGCTTTTTAATGGATAAAACTTCTGACTCACAGAGGAAAAGCAAAACTTGAACAGATATACAATTTAAAAGCTTCCAGGCTCAAGCAGAGACCAACTGCTTCATTAAGTAAGACTGTGAATGGTGAAATGGACTCTTGCATATTAAATGGAAACACAGAGAGCTACAGAAATGAGCTCAGCTCCCTTTGATCATGCTGCAGTAAACGTGACCTATCAAATGACTGCTAAAGAGCTTGAGGGGATCTTCAGAAGTTAGTCATGGTAAAATAGATGCTATAATTATATCCACTGATAAATTTTAGCAAAACCAGCACATTTGCTGATGGTGCTAGATGCTTTGCCTGATGAAGATTTCTCTAGTTACACTGTACGTTCAGTGTGCGCAGCAGCCGCCCTGAGCTGTGAGCAGACAGGCTTTGCACTGACCTGAAAGAAGAGCCCTCCAGTCTCTGGGGTGAACTGAGCCTTCACCTCCTGCAAACTCTGCACAGAAGGGCTCACTGCAGCTGATGGCATCAGTAGCTCTGCACAGAGGGCTTTGCCACTGACAGCCAAATCCCTGCGTCCTCCCGCAGCAAGTGCCATCACCTCTCCCCCCACACAAACCTGCTGGAAGCACTGGCATTCAGCACAGACCCAGGGGGCAGCTATGAAGGGCAGGCTGTCCAAGCTACCACTACATGGTGAAAGCAGCCTGATCCTGTTTTCAGGGAGGGATAAATTTTTCAGGAGTTGGACTTTGATGACCATAGCGAACCCCTCTGAACTCAGAATATTCTGTGATTCGGTGATATTTGACCACAGCCTGTTAACAGGGAGTGAAAGCAAATTTCCTTTGTCCTAACATTGGAGTATATTAACTCCTGCAAATTCAGCAAGGGACGGGTGAAAACTCTTTTATTCTCATTTAGCTGATAGTCATTTGCATTACACTATCCAATACAAACAAAAGTTAAATCATTAGGAATAAAATACAGCTTTCGAAAATGTAACATCATACAATTTCTGACTGCCAGCAGTCAGTGTGCACAAGTGTACAGCAACAAATCCTCTCTGATATACCAGCCCCACTGTACTGCTCAGGATGCCACACTCCCACCTTTAGGGTTTCACACCTCCCAGAGAAGTGGCTTTGAAATGTACAACTGAGGAAGGCTACAGCATAGTGAAAAATGGACAACTAAAAATTTTTTTTTTGTTTCGCCATACCAGAAGAATTCCCAGAGACACATTAGTGCATCTTTCTAATCCACTGTCCCATTGTTCCCACAGCCAGGCAGACTTTCTTTTTCATTTCATGCCTTGTGGTGCAGTTTAGTATAATGAGATTGTAACAGGTCTCAAAATCATTAAATTATGAAAGTGTTTCCCTTTTCTAGCCCTTGCTCTTAGAGTATAATGGCATGATAACAGCATCTGGAGACTGGAGCCAAGACCATTTTCTGTCACATCGCTGAGCTGATTTGCAGTGCTCTGAGCTGAAAGGCTTCACAGACACCTTCACCATTAATTTCAGTGGGAAATCCATTGTAAGGTTTTACATCTTGTATCTCTCTTTAAGAATGGATTAGATTTGAATTTCTAAGTGACTTTTAATTTCTACTCTCTGAAATGGAGCTGCATTGCCTCTTTCTGGCCTTTCTCCTACTTTGGCAAATCTCATATAAGTTACTGAGCATTTACTTCTCTTATCTTTGTAGTAATCTCACCGACAACACGGTTTTTACTACAAACATAATACTTTTAGATAGCATAGGTTTCATATTTTTATTTTACAAAACTTACACATCAGAAGGAGGTAGAGGTTAAAGCAACATTGATATCCTATGGTGAGCACACCTCTTGTCTCAAGATTGTGGAAAATAAGCATATTAAAACACTTTTCAACCTCAAAAATAATAACCAAAATATGGCAATAATGTTTTAAAATTAAGGAAATTCTTAGTCAAAACTTTTACTGAAAGCGAGTTTCATTTTTCTGTTTTTGCAACTTGTCTGCCAAAAATCCCATAAATATCTTTCTGCATGTGTACAATGTTTTAGAATGATATGGCATCTTTGAAACATTTGATGGCTTATGAAAGAAAAGGTCATGGGAAAACCTAAGGGCTCTGTGTTAATTTGAAAGATGAGATAGAATCATGACTCATTTAAAACACTAAGAAAACCTATATAGTTTTGTATTTTTAAAGTAATTTTCTATTATTTTTTGATCTCTGGTTTTGCGTTTTTAAAATACATCATTAAACTACCACAATTTTCTGTTATTTAGAGCCCACAGCTATAAAATTCAGTTGTTTTTATCCGATACAGGTTAAGCACATCAGGCTGGGTAAGTGCTTGTGCTGGAGATGACTTCAACTCTACCAGTGTTGGCACTGGCAATTCAGGAGGGAGCACTTTTCACTCCACTTTAACATGGAACTGATATCTCTGTCTAATTTTATAGCATACTTTTGTGTTAGCACTGCCATGGTTTAGTGGTTGGTGAAAAGACTCACATACACCAAACCCACGCCTGTAAATGGATCCACATGATGGAACTGCCCTGAAAAAAGCTCCTGGAAGGACTGAGGGTCTGAAGACACGATGTGTTAAGTGCTTTGGCATTCTTAAAGATGAAAGGTGCTATAGATACACAATGAACTATTTCCCTTGTGTCCCTTGAGGAGCTTGAACTAAAAATGTCTTTCAGCCACTGGACCCTTCAACATCCCTTAGCACAGAAGTTGAAGCCCAAAATGTATGAAATAATTTTACAATTTGACTAGCCACCAGTTTTGGACCACTACCTTCATCTCACCATGAATGGACAAGTTGAACATACCTAGATAAAAACATGTTAGTTAAAGTTGTTTCAGTACCCTGTATTGGGAAAGTGTATCACTCTTCAAACTACAGAGTTTAAACTGTATAAAATGGCATAAGGAATTACAGCGTGTATAACTCTTTTTTGGTTTTGTAAGAGAGTATCAATTACAATGTTATCATGACAGCTCCATCCTGTAGCCAGGAGAATCGCCACCGAAATCAGCGGAGAGCATAAGGCGCAATTACAGGGAGGCTGTTGCTTCAGTGAAGAATCGAGAGGAGCCTGGGATAAGGCAGGCGGGTGCTGAGGCAGCAGGGAGGGATGCTGAGCCTGCGGGGCTCCCCGCCTGCACAGCTGCCCCCGCAAAACCTCTGTCCCGCACTCAAAACCGCGTCCCTGGTGGTACTTCGGGTTAACCCCCGGGTGACCGGCGGGCATCCCCCGCCGCAGGGCCGGGCAGTGTGTGCTGCACCTC
>VWZU01011315.1:424875-512745 GCA_013397095.1 Sterrhoptilus dennistouni
GTCACCTGGGTGGCAGCATGACAGGGAAGCTGCCAGGCTGCAGTGACGGGTCATAAAAAGGATGAGGGACTGCAAGTATCCTCACAGGTAGTATTGGTGATTGGCCTGCATAGTATTTGGGATTATTCAACTAGCTGATATTTCCCTTGGGGGAAATAAATCAGCTATTCTGAATATTACAGAGAGTTCTTCATGGTAAACGATAATCTCAAAATACCTTACTTTGGTACAAGTTATTGTTTTCTAGCAGCAAAATTGTGAGCAGTCGTAATCTCATATTTTGTATTTGTGGGTCTCTTATTCCTCTACATTTTTGTAGTAGTCTCTTCTTTCTACTGCTGTCTGAACAGCTGGAGTCAGGTTAATATGAAATTGCTCCATGACAGCAACTGCATCAGACATAGCTGCCTCTTTCCTTGGAAGATATGAAGATGATAAATTTCACATTATTTTCTTTGTAGTGTGGTGCAATAAAGGGACAGGTTTGCAGAAAACTCTCATGCATGTGGACCTGGAGGTTGTGGGAGCAGTTTTTTCAGGGCAGCAGGAGTTGTGTGTGTGGGCTGTGCATTGTGTGGTGACATTGTATTTTTTGAGCTCTTCAGGAGAGAAAACTATGACTATGTACGGGGGTTGTACACTAATAGCAGATGCCTGTTTTGCCTAAACTTAATAAATGTTTCATTGTAACTGTTTTTAATAAGGAAACATACAGCAATGTATTTCAAAGTTTTTACTCTAATCCATTTATAAGCAAGCTGTCTTCCTACCAAAATCCCTGGGCTTTGCTATTACAGTAATCATGATAGTAGCCTGCATGTGGGAGCAGAAGGAGTAGCATTACTTTTGGAATAGTTTGAAAAAGCAGAGTAGCTTATTCCTGTGAATTGTCCCTTATGTTGATTTGGTAACTGACCACCTATTATACTCTATGGAAATAAGCCATATGTATTTATACTGTACATAGGTTTTAAAATCTTAGTTAATCCTTAAGTATTATATTCTAGAATGTGTTTCTAGAACAAATCACTTGCTTAGCTTTGTCTCATTGTAGATAGGGACCTCAAGGGCTGTTCTAAGTTTGTATTATTCTGTGCTTATAAAAGAAAGTGGTTGAATTTAGAAGCCCTTCGTTTTACAAGTTAGCCTTTGGTGAGATGAAATGAGGAATTAAAGATAATCAGGCCTTTGAGTACAGCCTTGAGGTAATCAGGTGTTTCACACAAGACCCATGAGGAAGAAAACACAAATAGAGGATACCAGTGAGGGTTTTGAGGTTGGAAAGTGGTAAATAAAATTGCTTTACAGGGAAGTGGAAAGCTCTAGTAAGTATAACGGGCAGTATGAGAAATGATGTGAAGTTGGGAGTAAAGCAGACATATAGGAGAAACCAAACAAAGCAAGCAAGTGGTAGAGATAGGAAGACAATATGATTTTAGTGTATGGTAAAGTGAAATACAGAATGGCTGGTAAGCACTCAAAGTGATCATTGTTGTATGGTTTAAAGGTTCCTGCTCTGAATATGATTAATTTTAGTTGTGCAAATAAAGACATGAAGGAATTTTCTGGTGCTCTCAAACAGAAGAAATGATGAAGAGACTCCCTGTATGTATTGTTTTGAAAGATCAGGATGCAAAGGCTGTGCTCCTGAAAAAATATCTATGGGTCACCTGTAGGGTACCAACCAAGGTCTAGCCTGGGCCAAGGATGGCTGCAGCTTCTCCCACTTCTCAATATATTCTCCTTTGGAGTGGGTGGGAGCCCAAGAGGGGATTGGAAGGGAGGGAGCAGTAGTGGGCAGGAGGCTGTGATGGGGATGAGGGAGCAGGGCCTTGGCTGGTGGAGGACCTGGTCAGGGAGAAAAAAGTTAATACAAGAGCGGATTTGCCCCAGACGTACTCCTTTCTTTCTAGAAAGGGCCCTGGGTTTAGGGGAATAATTTGGGTCTTCACTCACATGCAGATTTAGTTTGCGTGATTATTTAGTAATGTGTTTTTACGGCTTGTGATGTGTAAAAAGTAAGGTAAATGGAGAAGGAAGGGAGAGAAGAAAGGGGTGAGGAAAATATGTTAGTTTTGAGCTGCATGTCTAAAATCTAGGGCAAATATTTAGCACAGCTAGTTCAAAGATGCCTACTTTCTTCAAACTCCTTTTTACAGAGTAGTCAAGGTACGGTTGGCATTTGAGAAACATTGTGTTAATGAACACAAATGTCAATCTGAGATAACATCAAAGCAAGAAATACAAACTTCTAATGTGATTTTAGGCAAGTTATTTCATTCTTGATGCCTTAGTTTCCTTAGTTGTAAGCTGAGCAGAAAGTACATGCCTGCTGTGGAGAAGTTTATCATATTTATTGATTCGTTTGGTATCTCCCTCTTCAGTTTCAGAGGACAGTCTTCAGATACACAAAATGTTTTGTCAGTTGCTCTGCCTGTTCTGTTTGTTTGTTTATTTTAAAGAAAGACACTAAAATAACTCCTCTTAAAGCCCAAGGACAATTCTCAACTTACATGCCACTTTCCAGGTAATGAAGGACTCTGTTGGTTTATTTTGCATGTTGTAAAGTAAAGCAGAGATAATATTAACTGTGCCTGATTATAGATACCTTTCTTGGTATAGAAGTTACTGTTAGGTAGAAAGCCAGTATGTTTATCTACAGTCAATCAGGTTGTTAGTCATGTGTTATTTAAGCTGAAGGCAAAAGTGGAAGGATGCTGATAAGGCAAGATAGTGTTGAGGTTTTTAGCATCTGCTTAAAAACTGATGGAGAGAACCATGCTGGATATGAAACAGTAACAAACAAGACACATACTGGAATTGGAGACAGTGCTCATCTCGCTTCCAGCTGATTTACTAGGCTGCAGCTGTGATCAGTACTGATTATAGACAGGTTGGGAAGACACGTAGGATATGGGCAGTTTTGTGGGTTCTCTGACCACAAATCCCTATCTATCTATTCTCTGTCTATTTACACAGCCTTCACCACAGTAATTGCTGTGGGCAGAATTATTAGGTATGTGAAATGTAAAGGGTGGAATCTGGGATTCCTGCAAAATGCTTCTGTAGATTTAAAGATGGAAGTGAAAATTTATCTGTGATTTCTTTGGAATTTGTAGCATCTTTTGAATGTCCTTCATGTGGCTACTGGGAAAATCTTGGCTGTCAAATGACCATTCCTGCAACCACAAATGCCTTGTTTGACAGAAGCTTCAACTTTAGAGTATCTGTTTAAAGCAGTAAAAAAAAGTGTGAAACATTATTTCTTAATGAAATTGATATATTTGGCAAGGGACTCCATAATATTAATTACAGTTCTGTTTAACAGATAACCTGAAGTGTAATTGTTAGTAAAAAAATTAGTGTTAGAGAAAAATTTAAATTGATACAAATGATGCTATAATTTATTTTTTAAAAAGAGCAGAATAATCACAGAATATGCTGAGTTGGAAGGGACCTACAAGGATCATTGATCATCCAACTCTTAGTCCTGCACAGAACCATCCCCAAGAGTCTTACAATGTGCCAAGAGCATTGTCCAGATGCTTCTTGGACAGGCTTGGGGCTGTGAGCACTTCCTGGGGAGGCTGTTCCAGTACCCAACCACCCTCTGGGTGAAGAACCTTTTCCTGATATCCAACCTAAGCTTCCCTTGACAGAACTTCTGGTTGTGCCCTTTGGTTCTGACATTGGTCACTACAGTGGCTGCCCATCCTCTTCCCCTCATGAGATTTCCTTTAAGTCTGCTGTTCTCCAGGCTGAACAGACCAATAATAAAAAAAACTCTTAAAAAGTAATGGTTCCTTTTGGCTCCCTCCACCCAAAATCACTAAATCATATCAAGATTTTTGACAGGTAATAGCTTTGATAACTTAGTCACTCTTAAGTCACGAAAAGTAAATTGTATGATTCAGTTTTTGTCAGTCTCTTTACTGTTTGAATCTTCTGCTTCTGTAATTCTCCTCCATTCCTGAAAACAAATTGAATATGTGTACCTCTTTTTTCCAACTCCTCTATCTGCAAGTGGAGCAATGCCTGTCAGTGAGGAAGTGAGCACCACAAACAGGAAATCTGTATGGACAGTATTATCCTGGTGGTTGTCTCTTCTTTCCCATTGGACTCTCACACTTCCTCTCCTAAACTTTCCTAAACACAGCCAGTTACCCTCTTCCTACACCTGGACCAAAGTCACACAATATGGAATGGGTTATGAAAGGAACAGTGGTAAGTTGAGCCTTGTAGCTTTCAGGGCACCAGTTCAAATCTGTAATTCGTTTTACTGTGATTGCTTCCTAGCAGTAATGCAAAACAAAATTGGATTTAATTCTGTTCTCACTGGGCAGATTGATGCACTTGTGCAGGGAAAGGTGTTGTAAGCATGTTCAAAAAGATGTTGCAAACATGTTAATAGCATTACTCATGTTGTTTTTCTCAGAAGTCCATAACAACGCAGTCAGAGAGACAAGTCAGGCTTTCTCATGTTTCATCTCTAGATCTCTTCAGAACAGCAGCATGTTTTGAACTCAGGAATGGAGGCAATACCCCATTTGAAGCTTCTACCACTTTTATAGGATAGAAGATTTTATTACCTTGGACAGCATTGCTTAGACAGCATTCTCTTAATTTTTCTTTCAGTGAGATTTGTTCTGCCTCTTGCAGTCAAACCCTTAAATGAAATGCTGAGTTGGACTCTACATTAAGTGTCAGTTTTATGCATTTTGCAGATATACAGAGTATAAGTTGATTCTAGAATATTTTTCTTCACTACTGGAGTAAAGGGGAGGGAGGGGTGGCATACAGAAATACTTTGTTGTTGTTGTTGTTGTTGGTATGTGCAGTAATTGAATGCAGAATAAATCAGTATGCTATGAATTAAAAATAACTTGCTGCAATGGACACTTGCACAATATATATTGTTAGCTTATTAGAGCTCAAACTATTATTACTGATGAGACACTATATAAGTAAACTGAATTTGTTGCCCTTTAATTAGCTATTTATTTCCAAAACATGAATTATTAACACTTGTTTTAGTCATGAATGGTGTTAATTATAGTTACTGGAATTTTATTTTTTTTCCTTTTTTCTTTTTTAAACTAAGCTTCTAAAAACAAATGAAAATGTAGACCAGTCATGAAAGAATCCTCTAGTGATAGTCAAACCTCAATAGAGAATCTGTGTCAGTGTGAGCAATATGGAGAGAAACTACAAGTATCAAGTATTTTATCATGAATAAAACAACATACAGAATTGCAAATTAAAGCATTGGGCTCTCAGCAGAAAAACATGCTTTATCTGATCTTCGAGGAGTTTTAAAAAAATTTAATAGTACTTTACAGAGGTGATAAAATATACGTTTTAAGTTCTAATTAAAAATAGCAAATCTCAAATTCTTTTATTGAACCTTAAACCACATGCAAATAATTCAAATAAGGATTAAAATTATATTAAAAGTACGTTATTAAAAAGTGAATATACGTGAGGAGACAGCGAGGGAGTGCACCAGTTAGTGACATACATTTTAATAGGTTTTATTCTGACTTCCCTCTTCTTTCTCCTTTCCTTAGAAATTAAAGATGACGATTTTAAAGTTGATGTGCAGTTCTTTTGTCAAGAGAAGTTTTGCAAAGCTCTAATAAAGAACCTGTCTTTTGATCTCTAAAATCTTGGGGATGATGAGAGAGAATAAGTAGGAGGGTTGCATGAAATAGTGTAATGACTACATTTTTTGTTGAGTGCTTGCTATTTGCAAATGACACTAATTGGGCAACCACAAGGAATTGTGAAAGCTTAGAGGGAGTGCAAAAGGAGCTGTGGATGATGCTCTTCTTCCATCAAACACAATTTAAAATGTTTGTCCATTACATAATTAAAACATGGAAGTAGCTCCCTGAGGTTTTTTAGGGAGATGGGGTGGGGATAATGATATGTTAACATGATTTCACTAAATTAATTCTTTGGAAAGTAATTAAGTGAAATTGTCCACACTCCATTACTTCCAAAGGGTAAAATCTGACATGGTCCATCATATTCTCGTCTTGCTTTGAAATGACTGATTATTGAATAAATATAATATATTAATTTGAAAACTAACATTGGAGATCTCTAGCACTGTTTTTAGGTATTGTGGAATGTACAAACTAATCACCTTTTTGGATTTAAAATCTGAAATAAACACTTCATTGTGATAAAAGCAGTTTGCATTTCGTAGACCCTGTATTTGATTGGAAGCTTATGTCAAGGTTCCTGCAAACAGGAATGAAGAAATGCTTTCTAGTTTTAAGTGTAACTTCTATAGTTTCTTGCGGGCCAATACATGTAGCATTGCTAATGGCTTTTAGTCATCTGACAATTGATGAACACATTTCAATATGTAAATAGAGAGACAATCTTTATTTCAAGCTAGTAAAGGCAAATGTTTTCAAATTAAAACTGCGTAAAGAACCTCATGTTTTATGAAAACTAGATCTTTCTTTTACTTACAACTGTGTTGAAAAACATAGCAGACTGAAACATCCTTTGACATTTCCCAGTAGTCTCAAGTGGGGCTGACTGGGCACTGGTGTCTAGAATTTCCTTGAGGCTGTTAAAGGTTTCTGTACCCTAAAGTCAGCAGCATTAGGAGCAGCTCTTTATTTTTTTCCTTTGGTGAAAAAAAAATCCCTCTTAAACCTGAGAAAAATCCTGACAGACAGTTTCATATTTATTTCATGCTTCCTAAAACCAATTACCATTTTTTTACTTCCTTTTCCTCTTCCCTATGCAGCATTTCACAAGCTGTTTTACCCAGAGCTGTTGCTGCCTAGGAAGCATCCTTCCATCTCCCATGTGGAGATGCTGCTTTAAAGATCTTGCAGGATGTGGCAGGTGGGTCCTGGTGCTGCCCCTGAGGCAGGTACAGCAGGGTTTATGTGTTACCCACATTGTCCCACTGCTCAGTGCCCGAGGGTGGCTCCCTGGAGGTGACCGAGGTCTGTGCCTACATGGGTGGTCCAGCAAGGCTGGCTGGGCCACAGGGGGCAACGAGGTCTTTATCTAAACTGATAAAAACCTTGCAGGCATTAGCATATTCTGAGGCTCAGGCCAGTCTTTTTTCAAATCAGTGTCTGCACTGCTGCCTTTTTGCTTTACATCTTTCAAATATAGGCTGAAATTATAGGGCAGTGACAGACAGGACTGTGCTTAAATTCTCTGAAAAATCAGGCCGTCATTTTTAGGTTACCTTGGACCTAAACATTGAATTTTGAATTAAATATTAAAATGGAATTTATGGAGTTTCTGTCCATCTATTATATGAGGCTGTGTTATAAAGCACATGTACAATACCTCAGTGTAACACAGTAAATAATTACTGATATGATTTGGGGTAAGAAGCAAAATCCAGACAATGTGCAGGTGATAGACATTTAATTGGGGATTTCAGTACAACTGTAGTTTGAAACTCTAGAAATGATCATGGCAAAGTCCACTTGAATCTAAAAAATTGAGGATTCTTAGAAATTTTGCCTCTCATAGTAAAATGTATATCTATTGTAATTTAGTGAACTCTGTATTATGCCATGCACAGAAGAAGGTGTGAGGGTAGATTTTCTTTTTCTCCCTTTTATGCTAGACAGTGTGAGAAGTCCTTGTGGTGGCTGTATTTCAGTTTGGAAATAAGTGATTTCCTCTGTGTTCAGAAGTTTTAATGAACTAATAAGGGGTCCTTTGGGACATACATAAAAATATTTTATACATACATTTTTTAAGTTAAGCATTTATATGTTTTGCAAGGCTTGAAGCCTTTCTCTACTGAGAAGTGAGAGAAGATCCATTTTTAAAATTTGGGGGTTTGTTGTGTGGTCCAGCAGACGGGTAGGCTGGGGTCAGCTACTGGTGGCAAACAGATAAGCCTTTTCTTGACTGGTGTACTGCAGGACCTTGCAGTTGAAGGGCTGAATATTTAAAAGAGGTATATTTAAGATGCACTAGCTCTGTGATGCTGCACTTCAGCACTATGTCCACATTAGCAGGAACTGTGGGACAAGAGAAAGAAATCTGTAAAGCAAAATATTTTGTGGTGAGGCCTGGGGTATCCACTGTCTCTGCATTTAATGTGGTCTAGCTCTAACTTAATGCCCTGTACCAAACACACTTCAGCACTGGAGGACTCCTGCTGTGCTACTGGAGTGCTCTCCCAAGACTTGGCCTCTCTATGAACCAAAGAGGGGTGATGGGTGATGAACACTGCATAAGCTTCCTTTGGGTCCAGACTGAAATATGTGTAGGGAGCTGTGGCAGCTGGAGCTGGGGCAGTTGTAATGTAGTCTTTGAGAGAAGTTGCTTCTTTGCTGTTCTGTTCTGGTTTTCTGAGGAAGAGATTCTTAGTAACATGAATAAGGGACCACAGGACCTGTGTTGGGCTTGAGCACTTTAGGTCTGAAGATTTTTTAAACAGTTTCTCTATCAGATCATTATGAGTGTTCATCATGTTCAGAACAAAAAATTAAAAATTCTGGACTTTTTTATTTTGAACAAGTTTTAATGGATCAGACAGAACTAAATCAAGGCTTTACATTTACAACAGTTCTGCTTTACTGAAAGATCTAAGCCCAGTCATTTTTAAGGCAGAGAGAGGGGAATGAATATGGGTAGCACTCTACCTGTCATTATTATTTAATTTCTTGGTGTTTCCATCTCTGTTTTTAAAGCTGAAAAAACAGGATACAAATAGTAAGGGCTTTGGTTATGGTTCTCTCCCCCACTTGTTTTTGATTATTCTGTGGCGGGTTTTGCTTAGATTGGCTGCATTGGACGACCTGTTGTTTGAAAGAACTGGGATAAACATGTTATCTGTGCAAGCCTGAGGAAAAAAAAAAAAAAGGTTCAGACTATCACACCAGTTCTTGATTTCAGAACAAAATTATAGCTGCATTACATCATTAGTTATTTGAATGGTATTTTTGGTTTCTTTTACGATCTGGAGGCTTTGTTTTGGTTTTAGGAAAGAGTTAAATAACTGAGTTGTGGGATTGAATGTTCAGCTATGGAACTGAAAAATGGTTGCTGTTGTGTTAATGCTTTATAAATAAAATTCATGGGAGTGGGAAAACACATTTGTTGGTGTGGTCTCCCGAGAACAATATATTTGTATCTACTCACTAATGTTTTATGGAGCACTGGGTTTTAGGCATTAAGGTAAAACTTTACAGCAGTGAACAGAGTAGTTTATTCCAGCATTGCCTCATGTGTAAATTATTTGAGAGATTCTGTTTTGTAGCTGTCAGGCCTTGGTAAGATAGTCTTGCTGGGATTGTAGCTTCTTCTGTGAACATATACCCCTGGGTGATTGATCTGCTTATTTCTAAATTTTGTTTAAATAAGGGGAGTGCATGGCAGGCCAACCTACCACTTCCCACCCTCCCATGGGGCCAAGATGAATCAAAAGAACTCTTTCTCCTTTCATCTGCCCTTTTAAAATAAAATGTACCCTGTTTCTGATGCGTACTGATGTAACACAATCATTTTTCTAACTTTGAAGATGAGTAACACTATGTGATAATGTTTCAATGAAAGGATAGAAAGTAACATAGATGGGGAGACAGAAGGATGTTAAACATGACAGGCTCGGTCCTTCAGATGTTATGTGATTACAGGGTGTATAGTGTTCCTTAGGAGTAAAGGTTAATAAACCAGAGAGCTGTGGGACTGGAGGATAGTATTGTAAAATTCAGAAGACGAAGTTTAAGTGGATTCTGGTCTTGAGGGCAAACCTGATGTCGCTGCCCCACTGCCAGTTTCCATTTTCGACTGGGGCTGATAAACCAGGCCACACTGTGCAGCTGCTTGGGAGGAAGGTCTTGTCTCCCCTTCCCTCTCTTGCTCTCTGTGGTTTTACCTACTTGATGGACTAAATTGTCAGGAGTTAGTTTAACATGCTAACCAAACAGAAAACAAAAAAACAAAACAAAACAAAAACAAATACAAAAAACAAACAAACAAAAAAAAAAAAAAAAAAACACAAAAAAAACAAACAAACAAACAAACAAACAAACAAACAAACAAACAAACAAACAAACAAACAAACAAACAAACAAACAAACAAACAAACAAACAAACAAACAAAAAAAAAAAAAAAAACAACAAAAAAAAAACACCCATGCAGTATCTGTGTGTGGTATTTTGTCTCGGTTTTGCTGGGTTAGTTTTTTGCCAAGCTGGAGAATTAAATCAGCTTCCAGAGGCAGCAGAAGATGAATTGTAGGAGAAGTGGGTGCTGCGGGCTGGGGTTTCTAGAATGGCCATTGTGTCTTGTGGAACTGGACCCTTGCTTTTGTCATTGCAGCTGCTTGTGGCACCATGTGTTGCACAGCATCAATAAATTAATCCAAGTTAGGAGTGTTGCCCATCTGTTATGTATTGTAGCAGGTAGAAGTGATCCCCTTTTTTCTGTCTTGTGCCAGGCATAGTGGTGGTAGGCAGACTTTTAAAACAATGCATAAGGCAGTACAAGGGACAGTGTTGAAGACTAATAAAGAGGGTGACTACTTTTTGACTGCTACAAATATGATTGAAAATTGAATTAAGGTTCATAGAAGTGGAAAATTACCTATGCATCGTAAATTTAATTTCCAGTCCACCTACCCATTCTAAGCACAGTGAACCAACATAAATTTTTTGCCATTGAGATTCCTGTCTTTTTTGGAGAATGTTTAGTTCTTGTGGTTCATTTTCATGTGTGTCTCTGTGTGCTTTGTTGGGTTTTTTCCCTCCCTGGAAACTATGAACCTCAAACTTTTTTTGTAATCCTTTTAATGTGCTTTTCAGAATATGGCATCACATTCAGTTAAAAAAAAAATCTCAGCCCCAGGCACCCAGGTGTACTCAATACTTTTTTAAACTGAAATTATAATTAGTAATTGAATATCACCTACCTTTTTTCTTGCACTTCAGAAATTTGTAACTTCATATTTCTTAGAACTTTCCTATAGTTTTGAAATAGAAATAAAATTTCTATCAATAGATCAATGATTTCTTCTTTTTTACATTACTTTACTTGGGAAGATACTTGTTTCAGGGGCATGTTCATCAGATTATTCCGTAACTTTTCAGGAAAAGGCATACCCTAAAACCAGAATTAATCAGTAACAAACGTCATCAGTGTGATGCTGCTGCTCTGTTCTCTGGGCATTCTTTTGATTACAGTAAACTCATTGCAAGGAGAAGAGGAAGGTCTAGAAGATCTCTGTGCATTGAGGAATTTAAACAAATGTCTTGCAGGAGCTAGTAATCATCTTCAGTGGTCCCATGTAGGAAGGGACGGATTAAAAACTTTGCACTTGAGAAAGAGCAGTTGAGTCCTGTTTGTTTACTCTTTGTTGTTTCCAAGAAGATTAAATAAGCCTAAAGCAGCTGCAGTGTTTCCTGCAAGGCTCTGTAGGATTTTGTGAAGCCCAGAAACCATTTGGTTGATGCTTGGTTATTAACCTTGGTAGTTGTGACTCAGAAGGTTATGAGAGATTTGTGTGCATATTGTTCCAGAAGAGGGTAACTTCAGAGCTTTTCCTCCTTTCTAGTTTTTATATTTGAGTTTTTAATTTAAAAAAATGTTTAGCCTCAGGGAGCCCTCTAAATCTAAGCCTTTTACTACCTCCTGAATTTGGCAGTTGCTTCTCTTGGTTTCAGTCTCTAGGCATGTGGGCTGTGAAGCTTTGAAGTAGCTGTTGCCTGGCTGAAGCCTCTCTGGAGGCACAGAGAAGGATAATAAAGTTTTGACATTTTCATTCTTTCCATCGTGCAGATATTTTAACAGAAGTGAAACAGCTGATTTTTAGTAAAGACCTTAAAATTACAGAATTGTTACTGTCTCTTTTGTGGTTTGGTTTTAATTTAGAACAATTGCTAAAATCAGTGGTGTGGAAAGCCACATGCATTTTGTCAGTGTTTTAATATCTGGCATTAGGAATTGGTTAATCCATTTAAGAAGTAGAACAAGAGATTCAAGACGGAAATGTTGCAGCCCAGTTTTCTTAGCTATTGCCCAATGGACCACTGACAAATGCCAGAAAAGGCAAAGAAAGATATTTGGGTGGGGACAAAAACCCCAGCATAAATTTTTCATTCTTTGTAATTCTGATTCTAAATAGTGTCTACCAGTCCATGCTCAGTGAGCAAACAATTGCCGAGTCCATGGCAGTCTGGATCCCAAAGAACAAGCACCTTACCTTCACCTTTCCCAGCAGGGCTGCATCTCAGCTCTGCTTGTGTACTTCCTCCAAGAATGAAATAGATACAGGCCACTTTTTCCTTGCTATTCCTAACTTTTTTCAATCTGGCTCCCTTAAAATGAGTGTCTGGTTGTACAGAATCAGAAGTAGGACAATACATCAGGGAGGAAAAAAAGCTATTTCAAACATCTTGATTATGACATGGTGAAAGTCTTTCTTTTGGGTGTTTCCAGCTGTTTCTGGCATAGAGGACTTCTGACACTACACTGGTTTGTATTAATGAGGTTTACTAGATTTAGTAGTGGCTAAAATACATAAAGTGATTTTAAAACAATTGGTGTAATGCAGCCATTGCTCAGTTTACCAAGCTGTCTGTGGTGTTCTGTGCTGCAAAGACTGTGCACTTTGGAAGCTTTATCTTTACTGTAAATGTAGTAATAGGATTTTTTTTGTAGAAAATGAATTTATCTTAAGAAATGTAAGTTATCTGGTTTTAAATGCAATTTATTGGAATACCTTTTGTTCTACTGCATAAATAGGTAGACCTATATAAAAACTTAGAGTCACTTTGTGCTGCAAACACCACTTCTGTTACTCTGCTGACAAGTCAGCAACTTGCACAATTGTGAAATCTTTCCTCTTTTTTTTCCAGTTATGGCTGGGAAAAATTAAAACATTGTTACTCCTACGAGTCCACGTTACCTGTCCTTTAGCAAGCTGTGGTTGAGCACTGCATACTAAATGCCAGTTATCATATTCTGCAATCTGTATGAGCAGAATTCCCACTTCCACAGCTGTGGGAGTAGAAATGGGAAGCAGTCTAATAAGCTCAGTCCCTCAAGGCTCCTCCCAAGGTGACTGGTGCAGAGAGCAGTGAGGTCCAGGGAATTCTTCTGACCTTTTGGAGGCACAAACCTTGGGAAACAGATGAGTGTTGTTAAAGTGATGACATCTTTCAGATGATAAAAGTAGCAGCTTAAAAAAAAAAAGCTTTTGACACTTCTGACAGGCTTGCACATGATAATTAGATAGTAAAAAGAAGGTGTGGGTTGGCAAGGTATTAGACATGAATGATATGCAGGTTCGTATCCATTTCTCTTTAAGCAATGTTGCAGTGAAGATGAAGCCCTCTGAACAGCTGTGTAAAGCAGAGGTTTTAAAGTGAAAATGGATTGTATCCATTTGAAATAATTCAAGGGAAGCTGGGGAAAGCTACTGGCACTCTCATTTCTTTTTCTGAATAACTCTGTTACTTTGATAAGAAGTTCTTAATACAGCATATTATGGGTATATTCTTAGAACTGTGTGCGTTGGCTTACCCAGTGTCTTATTTATTCACTTTCAAATTAACTTTCAGGAATAATGAGTTTTTCCTTGCACTGTATTGTGGGCATTACCCTTACTGCCTTTACAATCTGTCAAGGATGCAGGGAAACAGCTAAAAGAGAGAGTGATTTTTGTAATTTGCATTGAGAAGGAGAAGGATGAATGAGAAGATGGAGGGAAGATGAAATAGGGCCTTGACCTACCTATAGTGTATGAATTTTATGATTAGTCCACAGGAAAATGAATTATGGGGAGATGCATGTAAGGCAGAAGACAAGACATGGAGTTTAGTATTCCTGTGGGATCTGGGGATCTTAAGCCTAATTTGGCAGGGTATCATCAGCAGGCCAATTGTAGTGGTGGCAGCAGAATTGGGTGCAGATAGTGGCAACTACCCCTCTCCTATTGTCATGTTTCTGGTTGCTTGCATTGGATTTTGTCCATGTTCTGTGTGCTGTGCCATCTGGGAGCCTGATTCCATATTTTCCACCTGCACACTGGATTCCAGCTCTTTCCCACAACAAATAGAGACCCACTTCTACCTGCTGAAGCCCCCTGAGCTTCCAGCCTGGCAGTGCTGCCAGCTCTCTCCAGTAGCTGCTGGTGTCAGTCACTCCAGCCCTGTGCCCTGGAACCACAACTCCTGAGTGCAGCTCAGGTGTGGAGGTATCCCTGCATGTGCTGACTTGAGAAATGGGGAAATCTCTTCTGTGAAGGTGAGAGCAGCAACATCTGCTTGTATTGCAGGGACTTGTCTGTGGGCAGTCAAGAGGCAGTTGTGAGGTCCTGGTCTGTGCTGGCAGTTTTTAGGTATTATTTTCTTTGCGAATTTTTAGTACCATTTTGATTTCTTGAGAAAAGGTCAGGCTGAGTTCTGGACAATTCAGCACCATTGGAGGAACCCTTTTCCCACCCCATTGAGTTCTGGACAATTCAGCACCATTGGAGGAACCCTTTTCCCACCCCATTGCTGCCCTGTCCTTTTTTCTAGGCTCCAAGTCCTTCAGAAATCAGATGGGAGCTGCCAAAATAACAGATGTTTCTGCTGAGTGTGCTGTAATCTCTCACAGCACTGATGCTGATCAGGCTTTGTGTGCAGGTGTCAGCAGCACAACTGAATGTCCTTTGGCATGCCTGGCTGCCTGGTCTTTAGCCCCACAGGACAGCCCTGGCTGAGGGCTGCAGGAGTAGGGCTGGGTAGAGTTACTGATGATGGAGGTAGAGGACACCTTCCATTAGATCAGGCTTCTCAAAGTCCCATCCAATCCCATCCAACCTGACTTGGAACATTTCTAAAAATGGAGCATCTGGAGCTACTCTGGGCACTCTGTTCTGGTGCTTCACCAGCCACTGAGCAGGTTGAAGAGAAGAAGACTCCAGAACCTGCACCAAGAGAGGGTAGTCTCTTGAAGAGTTTGTGAGGAAATGCTTTGGAAATTCTTGGGACTTGCTTTTTTTCTGCTGTAAGCAGTTCACCATGAAACAATATGGGATTTTTTACATCATCTGGTGCAGATCCATGGATGCTAATGCACTCTCCTTGCCATTAATTTTTTTTGTGGATGAAATGGCAAACAGTTAGAAAGCAGCTCTGGAAAAATTAGAGAAATTATTAAGCTTTCCTTTTTAAGCTCTGGGAAGTAAGAAAATGTGTGAACTAAGGCTGAATAATGAATCTTAAAACAAACCTGTTTTATTCATGTGTTATAAGATTTTTTAATTACTTAATCATTCCCTATAATTTTTGTAGGAATTAGGCCTCATTCATTTCAGAAGACAGACTTTCCTGGAGTGAGATAAATCCAATAAATGTATGTAATGTAATTTTGAAATGAAGTAAATATGAAACCGGTAAATTTGATGTCCAATTCAAAAGCATTTTTCATGCAAGGAGAGTTAATAAGGTATTGAACTACTTTGCAATACAGTAGGAAAATATGTTTTCCTTTTTTTAATGATTAGGGAAACAGGAACTATCACACTCTGTGAATGACTGCTCAAAATGTAGTTTTCAGTTAAGTATTTGGGTTTGGGTTTATTCTTGTGTGGATTTTTTGAGGAGCAAGTTGTTTGTTTCTTTGCTTTGGGTTTGGTTTTGTTGGTTTCTTTTACTTGATGGTGGACCTATGAAGCTGTCTTGTTTCCATCTAAAAGGAAGAAAAAGAGAGGTGTAGATAGATTTGCTTTAGTGTATGACCCCTTTGTTGTAGTGGCACTCACTGCTACAGCAGTTGTTTGTTGGCATGAATATAACATGATTCCTGATCAACTGGATCATTTTTCCTTTCTTTTCAACTTTTGAATTTGGGGATACTGAATGCTTGCTTTTGGTGAAGAATCAACATTTGGAATCTGTTACAAATAAGACCATTGAGGGTGAGGAGTTAGGTCACTGGCTCAGGGAAGCTGTAGCTCTGAGGGTTGGACTTCTCTGCCATGGAAAGAGCCTGACTTCTGTGGGGTTTCCTAAGTGGTCATGTTAAATATTTAAAATATGACCATCTGATCTGTGTATCTTACCATAAGTTAGTGTATTAAGTATGTGGCTTTTATGTAACTTAAGTATTTTGTGATGAAGCTGTACTATACTAGGTTTTAATCTTGACTGTCTTCTGCTAAAATAAAAGATATTTTGAAAAAGGCATCTCCTGCTTGCCATGGCTGCAGGAGTATTTGCTGTGCACAGATACTGTTTTCCGAACTCTCTCTTCAGTGGAATTGGGAGCAGTTTCAACTTTTTCCATGTCTCATAAATCTAGTAATTTTCAAGTTCAATGTGGTGCTCAGTTTACTGCCCATGGAAATCACTGCTCTGTGCTGTGTTGAGAAAGTTTACTGTACCCGAATGTTGTTTTGGGCAAATCTTATCACTGCAATAATCTTTACGTACTTGTAGACCACTAATCTTTGCGCAGGACCGCTTTAAAAACTGTTCCTTCTTGAATTGTAAGAAAAGATTGCATTGTTAAACAGTGCTGTTAAAATACTAAATTGATATAGTTCAAGTGGCTGTACTTGACCTATGTCTGTACACTTGCATACAGAAGCCTGACTTACATGAGTTCCACCCACATCCAGAGCTAAGAAAGCATAAGAGAACTCTTGCCCTAAAGCTGCATGGCTGTATTAGCCTTAGGTTTGTCTTTGCCAAAAGTTTGTCTTTGCTGATAGGCTCCACCTTATCATGAAGGTTGAAGCTCAGATTCTCAGTAATCACGTGGCTACAAGAGCATTATCAGGCAGTCTTTCTGCAGGGTTTGTTCACACTAGTCCTTCAGCACAGTGCTATTAGGAGATGGTTTTTGGAAATGGATTTGCTCTGCACAGCCTTTGCCCATCTAATCTCTCGAGTGAAAACTCATACAGGAGAAGTACTGACTGCCGCCAGAAGGAAATCAGTCCCACAAAGTCCTTGAAGGAGAGGAACGGTCAGAGCCAGGCCCTGCTTGGACCTTGGCCTGGGGCTTGTTCCCAGCCAAGGGCAGACCAGACATCTGCTGACTCTGTTGCTTTCACTGAGGGCTCTCCAGAGCCCTACACACTATTGCATTAGTTGATCAAAGCGTATTTGTAAACTTCTTCACTCAATGTGAAAGATACAAAATAGTTTATCTCTGTCTCCTCCTCCATCTCCTCCTCCATGACAGCCTGAGTTTCTTTTAAAAATAGGCAACATGCATGCTGTAGCATTGCCAAGTGCTGTGGAGGATGCAGCGAGGCTTGGAATACAACTCGCTTGTTCTCACAGGGCGGCAGGACCACGCTTGCACAGTGTGCTGGGAATGGCATCACAGCTGGGTGACATTTGTCACAATGCTGTGCACCCTATTGTGGGGAAATAAGAATATGATCTCATGCTAGGGAACCCAATTACAAATAAAAAGAATGCAAATTGTCTTCGATTAGAGGAGTTGCATTTTTTTACCAAATAATTTTTCAGATTCTGTGTGTTTCTCTGTTTCCTGAAATAAAACTGAATTAGTTTCTTATTTAGGGATAGCAAATGAAAGGATTTTTTTCCTCCTTCTCATAAAGAGCCTTAAAGCCATCATCTTCCTGGTTAATACCAGGACATCAAACACTGTATCAAATGTGGTTTCTCTGGCTGTGTTTGAGTCCTTGGAAAGGGTAGTTTGTTCTTTCTGCATTTATGTCAGCAAAGATTTTTTTGCTGGAGAGTGGAAATATGTAATGGAAAGATCCTACAGTAAGAAAGTGTATTGCTAATAATTATATTATTATATTGTATTCTGTTTGTCAGAATTAAATGAAGGGAAGACTTAACCCTAACTGAAGATGAAGATGGATAGTGTGGGTAAAATTCCAGTGTGTTATGGGCATCCTGGATGCTTTTTTACCTCTGCCATCCAAGCAAGACTATCACCAGTTAATTCAAGTACTTTTCACGTGCACTAGATTAACTGCCCATTCTAGAAGAAAATTCTACATTCCTGTGTGAGACAGTTCTGAACAAGACAGGTTTTAAAAGAAGACTTATAATAGTTTCCTAAATTTGAAATAATTTTTCCTTTAAATATTTAGATTGTGATTTGTCTTTGTGACAACCTGTAATGAAGCTTAACACTGCATTAATTTCAGAAACTAAAATATTCACGAGAGACAGAGTTCTAAAGAAAAGTCAGACCACTGCTGAAAGTAAAGCCATTAGCTGGGAGCAAGTACCCAGAGTTTGAGAAAGTGATAAATCTGCTTTAGACATCAATGGCCCCTTCTGCAGGTGCAGGAGGAATGTTTTATTCTCTTTGTATTGTGTCCCTTAGTTTGAGTCTACAGTAAACACTTAGTAAAGCTGATAAGCCTTTCAGAAATGTAAATGTGGAATATTTGGGAGTGGTATTTATTTTACAAATAAATGCTATTGATTAGAGACTGAGATTTTCTGATTTTTATTTCTGAGAGGATGCACTTATGGAATAAGACAAAACATAAACAATTTCAGATTGATAACTATGGATTACTTGCTATTGATGCAGTCTCAGTTTAATAAATTTGTAATTTCTTAAATGGAGAAGTGTTTAATTGCTTATGTATTTCTGAAGTTTAATAGTGTTTTAAATTTGTTTTTTAAAAGCCATATTCATATAAAATTATAATTTTCATTAAACTGTAGATTATAAAAAATATAGGTAAAAAGCTAGTGGTCCAAGTAAATTTGAGAATCAGTTGCCATTTTAATATTGAATATGGAAATCAGGAAAATTACAAAATATATGCTGACCTAAACAGTTTCTTAAGTGTTTAAATGGTGTCTAATGTAACATAAAGGCTGCATTTAACTGTGGATGAGCTACTGGATGATATATCTTAGGGTTTCTTGATAGTGTGATTCAACTTTTCTTTTGTAAAATAACTTAAATACACAACAAACAAGAAAAAATAAAATTGGCTTGTAATATATTACCACAGGCTAACATGGGAAACTTTAAAAAAGTGTTTTAAATCAGTTTTCTTGCCTTTTGAATCTCTCTGACTGCAAGTAAAAGTAAATCTTTCTGCTTTTATGCATATGGCATAGTTGAGTCAAATGGAGACATCCAGTTTTTTACAGCAGGGAAAAGATATTGAACTAAACACTATAAAGTTTCTAGGTGGACATTTTTTGTGATGTGTGATGCTTATTTGCATGTGGTTTAAAGTATATTTAGGAGCAGCAAATCTCTTTTGAATTGGTTCTTTTTGTCTAGTAGTGCTAAACAGAAGCTGAGGTCTTTAACTGTACATTATGTGATTAATTTGCATTCATTCCTTCCTAACTCTTGTTGGATGACTTGGACATTGGGGCATAGCTGTGACATGGGGATGGAGAGTCACTGGAGATGTTCTCCCGTGTTCAACAATCTATTTTCCTTCTCTTGTTTTGGGGGTATGATACAGACACACTCTCAGCACATCACTGTGAATTAAGATGGTAAAACACAGCCCAGGTATTCTCCTGATACCTTAATTACCCAACTGGTTCCTTTATTGTCAAGTTCTTGTTTTAGGTTGCGTCTTCAGCTTCTTAACTCCAGGCAGGTGCCATGGAGTCACTTCCTTTTCGAACTACAATCCTTGCATTAATGTTATGCTACAGAATATTACCTTGACTCTCCTGCCTTCTGTTTGCAGTGCTGAGGTTTGGAGTTTTTTTCCAATGGTTTGGGCTGATCCCAGCATAATGTAGAGGAATCATAACTGGCTAAAACATTTTCTGTTGAGTTCTGTGTTCCACAGAGGCAGCACAGTAGCTCTGAACTGTTAAAGCATTTATGTTGATAGACCTCTTCTGGGTAAAATTCCTCTAATTTATTGATGTGTCAAAAATTTCTTCCATCTTCCTCTTAAGCACTATTGGGGGAAGATAATTTTTAACTGGTTGATTTCCAAGTAGAAGCTCATTTACCATCTGCTTGGGAAAAAATAGCAAGCTGCTGGCTATAGCTTGACAGCTACAGGCAGGTCAAGGGCACATGCTTATAATTTTGCTGCAGTGATTCCTAACTAATTAGCCACGAGGAACTTTCTGAGAATGTTCTGTTAAGATCATTTTCTTCCCTCCCATTTTGTTAATGAATGCAGTTCTCCCAGCTGTGAGGCTCTGAGTGATGATTGCTATTATGGATTTATCCTTTCAAATTCTGCCTCTAATTTTAAGAAATTATATTCCCTGTCTTTAAATTTCTAGTGGTAAAGCTGTAAAAGGACAAGTTATTCCTCAGTGAGTGTTGGGAAATACAGTAATACAGCTTTATAAATACTGAGTTGCAATAGCTACCTGTATCAGAGGAGGGAAAATACTATTCACAAAAATAACCATCTGTAGTCCATATTAGTTGACAAAAATTGTTTGTATTTTTATTTTTTTTATTAGAATGGTTTAGAAGTGATTCACAAGATGATGCTTCACTTTACTGCTACTGTGGTTCCCAGTCCATCCAGAGTAGGGCATTAGGCAGATGTGTAGGATAAGGGTTTTTTTCCCATTTCCTCCTACACATAAATACCTTGTGAGGACATGGAAAAACTAATCTGGGCTGTTCAGATTACCTAATGTAAGATGTACGTGATTGTACCCAACTAGGGCATCTCATTGCATTGCTAATCACTCTTAAGAACATGCATTAGAATACAGAATGAACTGAAAAGTTGTCCTACCTGTTCAAAAATGGCATGTGTGTATACATACATAAGCTTATAAATAGGCATGGCATTGATCCTGTAGCTGTTGGCTTTAAATATTAGATATTTCTTGTTCCTCATAATTAAAATTTTCCGTGTCAAAAAGTAGATTTGATGCTTGCACTTTTATCCTATTGTATATACATTTATAGCAAAATACAGTTAGAGGTTTAGATATTCAGCTGGCAACCAGTTTTGATTTCCAAAACTTCACGTAAAGCAACACTGTTTACAGTTTTACCTGTAGTTAAAAGATTCTGCCTGTTTTCTTCCCCTAACCACACAAAGTAACAAGATTAAATAGGATAACATTATTTTGGGCTTTAAATCCACTTGCTTCTCACAGTGGAAAGCTCTAATCTGGCAGACCAGTCCAGTATGTACCAGAGTTTATGATAAGCTGTTGCCCATATGTGTTGTCATTGTCCCCAGGAGACAAGCCTGGAGGGCTGCTACTGTGTTTCAGGTATGGTACAGTGTTTTGCATTAGAAAAGTGAGCAGAGGACAGATATTTAGTCTGTGAAATACTGTCGACACTAATCTTTTAAACAAAGGAGCTTGGCGTGGCATTGTCAAAGGAAACGAAACCTGCTGTTTTATTTTCCCATTGTTCCCTTGCACAGAGACTGGTCTGCAGATGACCGCTGACATTATGCCACAGAAACTGATACAAAGAGAATACTTGGTACTTTCCAATCTTGCTTCGAAGCCTGGCAACAGTGTTGTGGCTGCATTCTCCTGTTTCTGTGCTACAGTGAATTGCTTGTGTTCAATTCTGAGGGAAGTTGGATGACTGTCTCTCTCCCCAGGTTTTTTTTTTTCCTCTCTGTTGCTGTCAGTTCAAAAAAACCATATCTATCAAATAGCTTGTCTGCCTGATTTCTGTGGCCCAGACTCAAAGATGCATGAAATGAACCAAAAAGGGAGGGCAGGATTTGGAAGGTGTAGGAGATCCCTTTGCCACAGAGGGATGTTTTTCTGCTCTCTTAGAGTTTCAAGCGAAACATGTGGTATCAAAAGAGGTGAAGCAAAGGTCATTTGAAAGTTAGTGGTAGTGTTACTCCTGGGTTGCTTGAAGGAAGTAGTTGAAGTATCTCAGTTACTTTCATGAGATCTCAGTGATGATGTGGGCAGGAGAAGTGGAACTTGCCATATGAGTGCCAAGGGACATGTGCCACATATGACAGCTTTGCAGTTAGTCGCGTGCAAAACCACAGGCCTTTGTGGGTAGAAAAATGTTCCTGGAAGTGCAGGATCTTCAGTGTTCTTAATTGCTTGCTAGTATACTGAGTCAAATTCAGGCTATGGATTAATCTGCAGGACTGTGCTTTTTTTTGTTTGCTTATTTTTTTCCTAAATACGTTTTTTTTAACTTTCTCTCTTTTGATGGCATAGCTTTCTCAGCAGCTGCTGTGTTCTGCCATAGACTTAGCTGCATGTTGAGGGTGGAGAATTCCTTTCTGTCCATGTGCAGTTTCATGAGGCTGTAGTAGTGTCCCTGAAGTTCATAACTATTTCCAAGGAATGTAAATACTTGTACCAACCAATTTCAGGAGAAGTGCAGAACGTGATACACTTAATGAAATCTCTCAGTGACAGAAAGTATTCCTACCAGCTGAGCTCAGTTCAGGCTTGCTGGCACAGTCTGTGTCTTTATGCTAGAAAAGAAGAGCTACTCTGTGTGCGGGTGATGCTGCCTTTCCACTGCCATCCCTTGCCATGTTTTCCGTCATGTGGGTTATCTTTACTTTTTGCCAAGGACTGCTGCTGGGATTTGCTGTCCTCAGAAGGCTTGCATTTTGTTTCCTGGTATCCTGCAGAGTGTCTAAACACAGGGACAGCTCTGCAAAGACTTTGAGATGCTGCTTTTAAAACGGATTATTAAAAAAATTGTCCAGCAAACACAGTTGCAATCAGTTTTGGAAGTACTTAATGTACAGTTTTATTCTGTTAGTTGGTGCTCCAGAGAGGCCATGTAGATTGAATAAACTCAAATTTCTTAGTCAGTCTTTTAAGAATCAGTACCTAATATTTCCACTGCATGGTCAACTGCTGTGGTCTGAGCTGGACAAGATAGCCTCAAAACTGATGTCTGCATAATGCAAAGGTGGAATGTATTTAATAAAGTTATACTTCTGAGGGAGGATGAATGCCAAGTCTCATTTTAATAATTTCATACATTTAAACATGCAGTTAAGATTTAGGTTTTTCAGAAGGTAGAAATCTATAGACAATAGTATGTGTCTAATAGGCTTCCTACTAACTAATGGTGTAAGTATGTAATTTAGCTTTAGCCTACATACAATGAAATACTATTGAAATCACTCTTGTAAACTGCATACACGTCCTGTTGTTGGCTTTGCTTCAGCTGTTTCTTCACATTTGGCTAAGCTCAAGTAATAAATTGCTGTAAAACTGGAATACACTCTGGAAGCAGATTAATCATCTGACTCAGTATTGTCTTTTAGTTTGCCATGAGAAATCTTTCCAATCTATGAGATCATGGATTAGCTGGTTGGAGAATTTAGAGAGGCATGTTGTACATTCCCCTTTTTTACTGCCTTCCCTTTCAAACTTGTAGAATCTCAGCAAAGCAAAAATGATAAATGACTCTTTTTTTCCAAGTTTTGCCAGAAATACGTATTGCAATGAAAAATCAGGCATCTGAATTGATACCTCCTTGTTTTATCTAGTTTTGGACATTGTAGGTGGCATTTATCTCATGAGATGTAGATTAACTCCCTGCCCATTGCATGTGGGCAGGAATCTTAAAGTCCCTTCCAACCAAAACCATTCTATGATTTACATGTTTGAGACACTGATTTAGACTTGCCTTGAAATTGGTGAAAAAAGATGAACACTGTAGGAAGTGACTCACTTCAGGTTTCTAAAAACATGTTGCATAAATTTCACTATAAAGTCCTGTTTCTTCCCACTGATGAAAAAAGTTAACAATTAATTCTGTTGTGCTATTGATGCTGCCCATGTAGGTGGTGTGCTGTCTGTCCTGTCCATCCAGAGGCAAGGTGTGGTTGTGACTGATAAGGAGATCTAACACTTAAAGGCAATTTGTCTGGATTTGCAGTCTCCTTCATATGCCTTTCCAAATATCATTACAAATGTGTGCTAAAATATTCCTTGCAAATGTCCTTTGCTGTGGGGATGAGTGGTACACTGCAGAGGCAGGTCACAAATTAGGCTAACAATGCCACTCTTGCTTGTGTGGGCAGAGTAGGTGACATCTGCAGTGACATTTTTGTTGTATTGTTAATTTATAGCGTTAATTTTTTTTCTCTCTTCTGATGCAGTATCATTTTGCTTATTTGGCTGTTGAAGGTGAAACTTTATTGCTCAACATACTGGGATGTAATGATCTTAACGGCAAGAACATTCTATCATCAGCTTGCATAACAAACAGGTTATGCTTTATTTGATAATTGAACTTTGCATTCTTCATAAAATGTAGTTTTATTGTATTCTGTGCCTCTTTTCTAGCTTACTTGTACATGCATCAAAGAGGAGGTCAAGTGAAGTGGTACTGGACTGTAAGCAATCTTGTCTTCAGCTGCAATCTTACTGAAAGCTGTCAAAATTTATTTTTTTTTTCTGCATCCTTGGAAGGGAACTGCATCCAGTGAGGTAACCATAAAAACCGAACAAGCTGTTGGGTACAGCAAGGATGAGGGTTATGTTGCCAGGACCCTACAAGAATGATGATAGTGGAAGGTACAGATGTTGTGTCCAAGAAAGGGTTTGCTGGGCCTGTTGGTCAGTGAGGATGTGAGGGGAAGAGTCACAGTGACAGATGGGGGAAGGGGGAAGAAGGGAGAGAACTGTACATTTTAATTATTATTAGTGGGAGTGAATTCTCACAGGACTGTAAATAAACCAGTGCCACTGATTTACCACTTCAAGATTAATGACTGGGCAAAATTATTGTTTCTACACACTTAAAAATTAGTGAAATGGATACTTCAATGAGGTTGTTTTCTTTTGTAGCAAGGGTAGATCATTTCAACACCAATTGATTTTCCCCTGGATTTCCTCTACTGCCCTGGTTTTGGGATTTGGCTATTTCTTGTTGACTGAATTCACAGAAAAACCATTCCTGATATTGAATTTGGCAGAATGGCTGAAGTTTAAATTTGGCTTGCACTGGTTAAATCAAGCTTTTGATTTGGTTGCCTATTGTCCAGTATGCTAATCCATGTTATTTCCAGCTGAGTTAAAGTGTAAAGTCATTAGAGCAGCGTGGGGCTTTTGTTTGTAGAGGAAAGGTTAAATTCTGCAGGCAGCTCTTACTGCTGCCAGCATAGCTGCTATTCTGAATTTGGGGACTAATTACCTGTAATAGCTGCAGGACAGAGTCCTGTGTTGAGCAGAAGTCTGATTAGGCCAAAGTTTGGAAAGCTTTGTCATAGGGGATGTTTTTTAACATTTTTCAGGAACTTGAGTTCTGATTTAGTTCCTTCAGGACCAGATACTTACTGTGCTACTATATTCAGCCTAATAATTTCCTAATGCTGTTATTTTAAATAAGATCTGAAAAATCTATAACGGAATTAGCAAGCATTTTAAACTGTAACAGCCTGTAGCTATGTATGGCCTGTCAATATTGTTACATTGTTTCTAAGTTGTTTCTAATTCAACTTTTGATAATCACAGATAGCTATTGGGATAGTGAGAGATGAGGAGGTCAAAACCGACCTGATGAACAGATTTCAAAACCAATCTGTATTGGAGTGGTTTGGAGATTAATAGATTTAAAAAAAAAAAAAACAAACGCCATTTTTTTTCCTAGACCCTTATGTTTAAAAGGTTGTATGCATTAACATTTTTGGATATGCTTTTAGCTGTACTCAGAAACAGTTGGTTTCCTTTTTAAACACTTAACTTTGTTTTAAAATTCAACAGGAGTTATTATTATGCACAAACCATTTAACTTTTGTATTATGCCCTTTTACAAAAGAAGTGGAAAACTCTGGTTTGGAATGGAGGAGAATTAAAAACACAAGAAATGAAAACAAATACTGCCTTCTCCACAACGAGCTCAGCTTTAACAGAAGAAATACAGGCTGCAGACTTGCATTGGGAATGAGGGACAAGTCAATTATGCTTGCAGATAGTAGCATAAATATCCATTTTTGCTACAGTATGACTTACTAAGTTATGAGTTGAAGGCTATGATTCTTGACTAACATTACTTAAGATCATCCAATAAGTTAGTACTTAAGATTTTAGGTTTCAAAGCCTAGTTAAATAAAATTTTGTAGTTCTCTTTAAAAACTGCACATTATTTCCCTATTCGATACTGACTTTGATGTCTTTGGTGTTTCTTCTTCTTTCTCCTAACTTAATATTGTAATAAGAGACAGTGTTTCTATGTGATAGGAACAAAAGTACTCATTTAGGAAAAATATTCTTACTACTGGTTTTGAAAGGAAAGAACGTGTAGTCCTCATCATGGATTTGAACCTTGAAGCTTTTATAGGTTACTTCCAAATAATGGGTGAATTGTATGCAAAGTAGTGATGTTTTTGATAATTTGCAGGCTTAGATTATAGTTACTGAGTAATTCTGAGTTTATTTAGGGTTTTATTTCAGTCAGAGGGAATGTTCTCAAAGCTGCTGGTATAAACCAGGGGTTAGGAGATTGGGTCAATATCTGTTCTTCAGTCTGTGTATGGTAGCTTGCAAAAGTGTAAGCCTATCTGTTACTTATGTATTTATAATGTATCTCTGTGACCCATATGAGACAGAAAAATCTGGAAGGGTGTGTAGCATATCAGAAAATGTAGCTGTCTACTTGAATGCCCAGCAGTGTCAGAATGTTGTGTTGAGCAGAACAGTGAAGGGTGATGATTGATCATTGCAGTTCTGACATGCAGATAATTGATAGTGGAACCCAATTAACAACTGGCCCTGAAGCCAATCGCATCATCACATCTTACGTATGTCTCTTTTCTTTATTTATTTTTATTTCCATCTCTTCCTTTTGATCTCTTAAAAACTTTCTTCCTCAAGAAGTCATCAGGTCTGAGAGAAGCCTTGTTTTTACCTGCAGCCAATTGCATAAGTTATTTCTGGATGGCTATCCATTATTGATAATGCTTTTTTTTTCCCTCTGCTGTTTTGTTTAGATGACAGTGCCTCTGCTGCAAGCAGTATGGAGGTTACAGATCGCATTGCCTCTCTGGAGCAGCGTGTCCAGATGCAGGAGGACGACATCCAGCTGCTCAAATCTGCCCTTGCTGATGTGGTCCGACGCTTGAATATTACAGAGGAGCAGCAGGCCATGCAGAACAAGAAAGGACCTACCAAAGGTTTGCATTTCAGATAGATGTAAAATAGTGCAGTTCAATGAGTGTTTCATATGTATTAAAATAGGTTATTCATTAGATCTTGAAATATTCAAAATCAACAAATCAAAATCTAAATAAAATACATTTGAAATTCGACCTGTTAAAAAGAACACATAAAAATCCAGATGGTTAAATCTGTGAGCCTTCTAGAGTTTGCATGAACCAACAAAGCATTTGCATTTTCTTAATAGTTAATCCACAATCTACATTTAACCATTGCTACCATTTCCTTACTTCTGATCAGGATATATTATAAATTCTTTAGGGAAGGCATTGTTTTCTGTGAGTGAAACTCCTAATAGGTTGGGGTTTTTTTATCCTAAAAAATGAATTAAACTTCAGTAAAATGTAATTAACATTTAATTTAAAATGTCTTAAGTATCTATGGATCATACAGACATAAGGCAGAGCTCTAAGCTAGCACAGAGTTGATATGACTAAGGAGATGGTACAATACCAGCTGCTCAGCTGTGAAAGAAAGGTAGAGCTGTGATTGTTGCCTGATCATGTTCCAGAGCAGCAGAGCCAGCAAAGTGTGACAGATGTCACTGCTTGGCAGAATTCTGTGCTGTGCCCATGTGCCACACTGTGCTCTCTCGTGGCTCCTGCTCTGCAGGAATGGGTTTTTCTGTGCACAATTCAGAAAAGCTGGACCTGAACATCCAACACTTCACAGGACTAAAGGTTTATTAGAACCCAACCAATGTGGTTTACTGTAGTGTGTGAGGCTGCAAAGGCCTGGGAGGCTGCCTGTGTGCAGCTTAGAGAAACACACAAGGTATTTTAGGGTGGTCTTGGGAGTAATAGTGGCAACCTAGACATGAAAGAAAGTACTGACTTCACGGGCTCCCTGTTATCTAACTTAAAAAGTTGTTTCTTTTGGGATCCTGATACATATTAATATTAATTAAAACCTTAATTTGCATGAGATTTATGTTACATATTTATGGATTCATAATTTTCTCAGTTTAAAATTAGGACTGCCTTTAATCTTGGTTATATATTTGTGACCCTGCAACAAATACTTAGTTCTAGTCATTGATTTAACAGACTAGGGAGGAGCTACTTAATTTGCTGAACTGAGATGTCATGTTTGTTACAAAGTTTTGTGTTGGGAGATGAGGAAAGCTGGAAGGGACAGAATTACAGAGCCAAATAACGAGTTGGTTGTGTCTCACGCTAGTTGTCAGGTGGAATAGGCACTAAATATCTGCGATCTTGTCTTCATGTTCTCTTCCCTTTCTGTTGTAATCTCCTTATTTTGTCTTTGTTTTACTGAAAAAAAATTTAAATATCAGATAAATTAAATGTTACTAAAGATAGCCTCCACTGTGCTAAAATATTTCATCAAATCTGGTTTTACAAGGGATTAAGAGGCTTCATGTTGCCTGTGAAATAGATATTATCTGATGCATGGAAGAAATAAAGTCTAGTAATTATTACTGAGTTGTAACCAAAACTATTCTTCTTGCCTGCTGGCTTTACTTAGCAAAATACAAACCAGATTTTCATGGATTCTCTGAGCAGAGTTGAACTCTAAATCAGGAGATGTTTTCTTGATTATGGCAGACCATTAGTGCCATAGTTCGATGTACATTGAAGAAAAGCTGCTGTGAGCCCATTCCCCTGTCTTCTAAGGCTGGTTTTGTAGGGGTTGGTTTGTTTGTTTGTGGGATTTGTGTGCGTGTGTGTGGTTTAGAGGTCTTTTTAATGTACAATGTGGTGTGGCTGGTTCTTAATGTGAGAGTGAAATTACAGTATTAGAATTTTTACTGTAATAATGCAAATGGAGGACTACAAATGTCAATTGTTTTTTCCATTGCAAATTACCAGAATGAGTTCTGGTATTTGTCAACAAAATCCACCTAATTTCTGGAGAAGATTGATACTGTGACTGTTTACGTAAAGAACTTTCAGTCTGCTGTACATCAGCTGTATCATTTAGTGTATGGTCAATCTTATTAAACATGAATTATAAACATGAAAGAGAATCTGAAGTATTCTGATCACTTGTTTTTTTCCAGCTGTTTTGTCAAATATAGTATATTTCATGATGGCCTATTATTCCGTAGTAGGCACTATTTTATAACAAATTGTATGCAATTACTTAGCATAAGACTAATTTTAGTTTGGAGTAGCATTATGGAAGCTCCTGATGGAGACTCTTAGGAGAGGGGTTTTTTAAGACATGGAGGGAGCTGGAGTGGTGGCTTCTCATGCTTTACCCCTTGGGCTGCATGGACTGAACCTGTTTATTTTCCCTATAGTGTTTAATGACTAATTCCACATTTGGAATTTTAAAAAGTGGAATTAGATCCCACAGAATGTCACAGAGATTGTGCTCTGGGCTTTGAAGCACACTGTGTGCTGCTGCTATCATTTGATCTATAGATGAAGTAGATCAGGATTAAGTGTGTGTGTTGGGAGGGGTCTGTGCCTTTGGAAAAGCAGGATCCCCTTGGTACTGTATGAAGTCTGGAACAAGAATCTTCATGGAACAAATGACTTAATTTTTCTGAGTATTTCAGATTTAAAATTAATGTAAAGATTTCAATTTTCAGACTTTCAAAGCTATAATGGATAAATCTTGAGCTTGTTTTCAGTCTTTGTATTCTTGTTCTAAACTTGAGCTAAGCAGCTTAAAAGCAGCGTACATCATGGAAAGGGAGTGGCTTATCTTGTCCATTTGTGGACCTCCTTCCCTAATGGTGTTTTGAGTTTTTGTTTAGTTTTTGGGGTTTTTTTTCCCTTTCCTTATTTAATTCTACTACTTGGTGGAGTTTAAGTATGGCTTCCTGCCTTAGTTTTACTTATGTTTGTTGTTCTTTCCTTTTGCGATTATTGGTTTGTTTGTAAACTTAACAGCCCTATTAATCCATAGATCAGAGTATGATTAAAAAAGCTGCTGCTGAGGCTGATAAACTTGTCAGTCCTGCTACCACAGGTAAGACCTTGAAGCACCAGAATTTCCAAAATAAACATTACTGACAAAGCTGTAATAGCAGTGTGTCACTGACTTCTAACAGCAATGACATGTTTGAGATTGTGTGACTGTGATGCCAGTTACCACTGTTACTAGCTGTTGTAAGTAAAACTAAATAGCTCCCAAGTAAACAGTGGATTTATTGAATGATGCACAGTTTTTCTGTGTGTTGTGCAAGAGTTTCATGGTGTTGCTTTCTACACTAGCTGACCATTTAAATCTGTATTTCGAGAAGTATGGGTTGTAGATTGATGCTGGATCTGAAGCAAAACTTCTGTTAAAGGTTGCAGGGTTTATTCCTGGCTCCTGCTAGTTTCGATTTCATAAGGTTAGGAGAGTAAACAGACTCCAGCTAGTTCACTCCAGCTACTCTTTAGTAGGCATTATTTTTAAATAACTACAAATAAGGAAAATATTTTAATAATTTATTTTTTTAACTTCAGTTGCTGTTCTTATTTGTCTTCTCAAAGCTCAATGAAGTTTTGTGAACTACAGAAAGTTTGCCAGGAGACAGGTCCACAACTTCTCCACTGTAGCTACCTGTGATTCTGTGGAATGCAACAGAATTAGTTTTATATGTATGGATTAATTACAGCAGTTCAGCAATTAGGAAACAAGCAGCAGAGCTTCCAGCACAAAACTGTAAAAAGAATTTAATATTTAAAAAGAATGAATGAAGAAGAAGTAAATAGAATTATGATATCTGAATTTGTTAATTAAAAAAAAAAAAAAGTAGAGGCTTGATAAGCCAAGTAAACTTCAGATGTTTTGTATAAGCTCTGAAGACAGCATTAGTCAGTTAAAACTTGCAGTCATGCAAGGCAGGGCTGGAAGGCACCCTTACTAAGCATAAAGAAAATTTTCTTCTTCCTTTGTTGACTTTCTTTCCTGTCATCCTTTACTCTTTCTAAGCCAAGTAAGACTCAATCCTTCAGTATTTCCTTTATAGGTTGTTTTCTAAATTTCTCTCCTGTGAACAAATACATGACAAATACATAACAAGTAAGTGTGTATTCTAACAAAGTTTCAAGCCAGTTTGTCTTGCAAGTTGCATTTTCTAGTAGACCATATTTATTATCTTCTGAAGGCATAGTTTTCCACATCTATCTTTTTGTTCAGTATATGAAATCTTAGGGTGAACAAGTCAATAAATGCTTGCTGTCAGTGCTACAATAAGATGCTGTTACAATATGACCTATAATTGTATACAATTGGTACTGTTTCAGTTTAGATCTTTTAGGTCCTTTATCCTTGGCAGTCTTTTTTCAAGAACATTTCATAGGTATTCTCTCCAAGTTCAGTGAAATTTTATGTTTCTGAAGTGACTTGTGACTGCTGCCCTCTCAGGTGGTGTTTCTCTGAACCCAGAGGCTTTTGGCATCTTTGCAATGGCCTGTAATACAAAGTCCTGTCAAATTTCAAGCGATTCAAGCTTTTTTCCCTGCTGTAGAGAGAGCACTAGTCATGTTTGTGTCTGTGTTTCAAGGCTATGATCCACAGTAGTTTTTGTGTTGGTACTCATTGCTTGCAGTTTTAAACACTGATTTTGCAACTAACTTCTAACTACTTCAATGGGACTTTTCTGTTATTCTAATTTTAATTATAGCTATGACATGTAGAACCTTTTTTTGAGCCAATGTTTGATCAGAAGAATGTAGGTAGATAATGCCAGTTTATTACCTTCACTCTTCTGCTGATTTCAGTAGCTTTTTCTGAATAAAGGGTACAAATCCTTTCTGTCAAACATAAGCCCACATTCTTTGAAAAAAGACCTTTTGGGGGGAGTAAAAATTTCTTAATAGATAATTTGCTTGTGGAAAACCTCCAAGAAGACTGAGGGATGAAGAGCAGGAGTTTCTGGGATGACAGCTTGCCATAATTTCTAGCACACCTTTGGATGCTATCCAGGTGGCAAGAGACTGATGCTCTTTTGACAGAGCAGGATTGGTTTTGATGACAGCAACTTCTTTTGTGCTTACCACTAAGCTCCTTGATCTAGGACAGGGTTTTTACTCGATAGGGCTATTATTATTATGAATAAAAACAATATTTTCTAAAAATTCCTCCATGTTAAAACCCTCATCTGTGCTGAATTTGGCCATAGTGACACAAAAAATGGCAGACTACATGGAAAATTTAAGATATTCTAGTTGTTTGCTGAGGAAAAAACACAGAAAAGTAAATGAAGGCAATGATTTAATCTTACGCTTGTTTTACAGCAAGACCACTGGTACAAACCCTGCCTTTAAGGACTACAGTTAACAATGGAACTGTATTACCAAAGAAACCAAGTGGCTCTTTACCTTCTCCATCAGGAACCAGAAAGGATACTGTATCACCAGCAGCAAAAAGGTAAGCATCTATGAGAAACCTTATAACCATGGAATTGAAAACATGGTATAGCTCGTGGTTTAACCTTCTGGATATGTAGTTTTTCTTACTTGCAAAGCAGCAGTCTAAATATTTAGTTCGGAAAGAAAAGGAGCTGGATTTCATTCTAATTTAAATTCTTTAAATTTATTCATTCTAATTACAATTAAGGTTATTTCCATGAGTATTGAAAGAATGCATAATGCTTGGTCTTACTGGTTTGTGTTCATTTCTTGCTTTTCAGAATTTAGCATAGAGAGAATAAAGAATTTCTGCTGTGCTGTTGCCCAACATTATGTGAAAAGTGGTGCAAGAATTCTTTGAGCATCTAGCAGAAAATATATAGTTGCAGAGAAACAGTGTTATCATTGCAAATCAGTATGTTATCTTTGGTGGTTTTCTCTCACTAACAAAATTATCATATAAACTGCATGCACAGGGTTAGCAGCATCTCAGGGAGGAGGAAAATTCTATGCCTAGCACATATTTATGCAAATGAAAACATCCATCTTTAGATATCTTACCATTAGCATGTATTAAGCCCTTTTAAAAATTACTGCTCTGTCCCAATTTGCTTTGTGTATAGCTGTTTTAAATAGCCTAAATGTTTTATACATCTGGGTTACAAGGAATAGAATGGATTGGGTGAAGCAAGTTCAAGCAGTTATTGTAGTGTGAATCTGCTGTGTGGAATGTGTGTAAAAGATAATAATGTGGGGTTTGGGTTGGGATTTTGTTTTTGTACATTTCTTTTGCGTGTCTCCTCATCTTTTTGTAGTGATGATGCTGTCAGCTCTGAGGGAGGGTAAGTTGTAGAGATGAGGGCATTATCTGCTAAGATCTGAGGTCTCTCTCATAAAGAGAATTTTTCCTCAAAGGGGAGATGCTGGCTAAGGCTATGACAGTTTTTGTTACTGTGTTGAAGGGGACTGATTTTCAAGAATCTCCAGGCTCTGTTATTGTAGAGTAGAGAGAAGTTACACTGTGCACAGTTAAAATTGGAAAATATTTGTTTCTGTCACAAAAAATGAACTACTGTGAGCTCTTATGAGCTGGAGCTCACTGCAGATGTAGGCTTTGGCAGGCTGGTCTGAATCAGCCCTTAACAGAAGAGAAGGAAAGCAAATACTGTCCAAACTGTTGCATTATTAGATTTGTGTTATCAGAAGTTTGAAAATGTGTGAAAGAACTTTCCTTTAGAAAAGGAAATGTATTAGTGTTTAAAAAGGAATACTATTTAGTACATGCTGAATTTTAAAACACATTTGTTCTTCGCACATTTTTTTTTTTAATAGTTATCATAATTTTGTTCTTCCTCTTTAAGTTGCAACTAGTAGTTATAAAACAAATGAGAGCAGAGGCATTAGGAGACTTCACCTGTGTACAGAGGATGTGATTCCCAAGTCTCTATGCTGCTCTAGAGTAGGGTGGATGAAGTGCAGGTCAGGATCATACTCATGCTTCCTCTATTCTTGGAGGCCTTATGTAGTTCAGGTATTCCATCTGGTATTGCCTGCAGCCTGTAGGGATTATCCTGGCTTAGGATCCCTGTAGATAAGTGGCACCCTGTATCCCTTCCACCCTACCCATGTGCAGCCTGGATACCCAGAATGCCAGTGGGAAAGTCCTTAGAGAGCACCATTAGGGAGTATTTTTAGACTGTCTTGATTCCTGTGTGAGAAATTCTTCCACAGGGCAAGTATTTAGTGTCCTTCTGTTAGGCTTTGTCCCTTCACATTGCTGAAGAAGCTAGGCTTAAGGTGCTTTAAATATGCAGCATGAAAATGCGTATTCAGTTTAGGAAAAGAAAAAAATATATGGACAATTCATCCATGGGTTAATAGGTGAGCACTAATTAAGAGTGCTTAGGAGGGTGGGATTGCTTCATGTCCTGAAAAAAGCAGTAAATTCAAGTGCTGTATTGTTCCCTTCAAATGCTCTAAAATTCTGTATTGGTGTTTCTAATGTGAGAATGTTCTTTATTATTACCTTTATTAAACTATATTAAAGCATATTTCTATGCCTTGCCTATGAATGTACTTCAGGAGGAATAAAGTGGAATGGTAAGAACTTCATCGATTAATTACTGTACAAAACTTTTTTTTGCTAAATTTTCTGTAATCATTTAATAGTAAACCTTGAAATAACTGGTCAGATTTCATGGTTTTATAGTAAATGGTGTTCCACATATTCAGTATTCAAAGATGATACAGTAAGTGCTCCAAATATCTTTCTTGTATAGTCAAGTAGAATAATTCATTATGCATCCTTAAGATGAATTCAGTCACACTTTGTATTTATACTGGACCCTTTTACCTTTGGGAACTGCATGTGTTTATGCATAAAATAGTAATGGAAATACATCAGCAAAATCAAACAGCTTCCTTTTTCAAGGGGTATGACTTGTTTATTTGTGTTAGAAGCTACTCTCAATATTGCACAGTTTACAGGTGGTGGGAAATCTTCAGGGTTTTTTTGTTGTTTTTTTTTTTTTTTAGTTCTGATTTCTGCTAAGCAATGCTCTTTTCTTATGAACTTCTTCCAGAACTGCAGCTTGTTTGTACTGTAGGTATTCTTTAGTCCAAAATATGGCTATGTGACACAGCAGCTGTAAATAGTATTAAGTGTTTATAGATGTTTTTAAACTTAATTTTTAAGTGAATGCTTTTAATAGTTTTTCTATACAACACAGGTGCACAATTGAAAAGGTAGAGTTTGAAAAATGAAAGTTAAAAACAACAGTAGAATGGGATTTTTTTTTTTTTTTTGCTGAGTTGTCTTCTAAACTTTTGATCTGCTGTTGAAACTGACAAATATCTGCTAGGATTGCAATAGTAAAAAATAGCATCTTTTATTCTTTTATTAACTGTGACCGTATATCCAAGAGAAAGTGAAGGTTAACAGAGTCCTTCCTAAATGTTTTACTGCCTTATGAAATAAGGGCTTACAATCAAATATTTTCTGATTCCTCTCTTCTCCTATACTTAGCACTGTTTAGGTTAAGACTGTGTGATGTCTAATTGAAATGACATCAGTCTGTCCCTTGAAACAGTTTGTTGTGCATTGTTTATGTAAATATATGCAAATAGTCTGCATGGGGACTAAGTGTGCATCCATACATTCTCCTGCTCAGAGATGGATGTATTTACTGTTATGTCTGCAGACACAATCTCATTTCATACAATAGCTGTATTAAATGTGTTGGTTAACTCGTTTGAACCCACAGGTTGGTATATGGCTTATCTGCCTTGCTGGATTACCAAGGAGATGTGGTTCAGAGTTCACTACATTTACTGATTTCCCATTTAATATTTGAAATGGAAATTACTTCTTCTGGCAGGAATATAAAATTGGAGGTAATAAGAAAGCCTTGAGGCTGAAAGGGTGGAACTAGCAGGCTTTTATTTGAGTTCTGCCATATATTCCCTCACTGTCCTTATGCAAATCATTTAACCTCTATGCATATTGCTTTTCCATATGTAAAACATGTATCTCTGCATATCAGTAGGTTCTTATAGGGTCTAATGTGATAATTAGATCCAGATCTTGCAAAGCATTGAGTAACCTCAACTGACTCTGACTTCAATTAGAATTGAGGGCACCAAACCCCACTTCAGCATTCAGATCTCATATAGGCAATGCCCAATTATCCAAGTTACGGAAGGACTGAAATAAGTTGAATAGAGCAAAAGCACAAATCCAAAACATGGATCAACTGGATTATAAATGTATATGGTGGTAATACAGTGCAAGATGTGGTGATGCTGGGTGTACTGGGACTGAAAATTGTGGTCAAGCACCAAGAGGAGCTGCTGCACTCAGGCTCTGGGGGCCTGTGTGAACACATCTGGGAGGCTCTGGGTGCCAGCCAGAGCTGGAGTGATTCTGAGATGGGCTGAACAATCACCTGACACAGACAGACAATCAAGAATTGCCTGGCTTTGTAAAGTGTTTGCATGTCATCTTCATAAGAATCTTTGATCAGAAAATTTGATTTTAATTTTAATAGATTTACTAATTCTATGATGTAGAAGTGTATGAGCTATTTTGAGTAACAGCTTTTTGAATGCTTCCATAGTTTTATTCTGAACTTTGTGCTTAGAATAATTATTTGAAATTTTCATTCCAAATAAGATAAATTTAATGTATCATGAGTAGAACTTTCCCTTCCCCCTGCACTCTTTCTTTGGCATGTAATGTGGCTTGAGGTTTGCTGCTTAACACTAAATTTGTCTTTGGAATTTGGCCAGTGTGTAGAAGTGATGTTTTGTGTTCCCTATTAAAATCTAAGGGTTTGTGACTCATCTAGGATAGCTTTGTTTCCAAGAGTTGAGGGGGAAAAAGGAAAAAAAAAAAAACAGTAAGGGAGGAGAATGCAGACAGTACCTTTCCCAGTAGGGATGCTGGTGCAGGCTGCAGGCTTGCACATACTTTGCCTTTCAAAAGGAGACAATCAGTCATTCTTTCTCCCCCAGCAGATTGCAACGTATTACAATGGTGCAAAACTCTGACAATGGAGATCAAAAGGAAGAAGCAGGAACAAAGAAAACATAAAGAGCTTTGTTTGCAGGGAGAATAAAATACTTTAATATGATAAATTCCTGTTCTTCTAAACTCTAAACACATAGCCCCTAGGAAATTGTTCAGTCGCCTGGAATTAATGTTGTGTGTTCTGTTGGGGGGCAGCAATGGTTTGTAACTGGTGCACACACAAACTCTGAATTGAACCTTCAATTAAATGCTGAGTGTAACACTCATCTCTCAAAGAAAATGGTTTAAAGTATTTAGAATATAAATTAAAAAAGGAATCCCTCTCCAATGAACTTCTGGTGGCAAACTATTACACCACTTCACAATATCTCTGACAATTAAAGTTATTAGTGCGTTTTGCTCAGAGGCGTAATGAAATTAAAGTTATGTGTTATTCCTGAATTCATTCTAATTGATTTAAATGAGGGTCAGAATGAGTGCTAGACAAAATATTAATGCCATCAGTTTCTGTCTTAAGAGCATTGTGTGCTTTTTTTACTTTCTTTTATTAAAAAGCTTTTATATTTTCCCAAATAATTTTAGTGATAAAGTATATATATTTTTAATTTTGGCCAGATTTGTTCACCAAAATTCAGTAACGCAACTACCTGAAACATTCATGCTATGCAGTGGTATATGTATGTTATGTATGTATGTATGAGGATTTATTTTTTTGTCTTTGTTGTTGCTTTTTTAATAGTCTTTGTCTTTTAGCTGGATCATGTGTTGTGTTCCTTCAGATAGCCTCTTTAATTTTTTTTTTTCTATTTTTTTTTAATTTTAATTTTGGGTCGCTTTACAAATGATCAGTCTGTCGGGGCACTGCTGAGATTTTTGTCATTCAAAGATACATTGGTGTTCTTAAATGTATGGTTTGAAATGATCAAACATCTAACTGAGTCAATAAGCACTTTGTTGTTTACTCTTGCACGTGACTTCATATCTTGAAAGCATGCAATTTTGTCTTTTAATGTAAGTCTTGTAAATGTCTTGTTTCCACATTTTATTGTTGCATTCACTTTTTATTCTGCTTTGTTTACGCACCTCTCAATCTGGATTAAGCAGGTCTGTGAATCTTCTCAATGCATGCAAACTGAAAAAGCCTGCTCTAAGGTGAGGGATCCTTAATAGCTTTGTAGTGTTGAAGTTCAGTTGTTTTCTCCTTTCCATTTCAATTCAACACCTAGAAAGTGACTATTTTACATGTTAATGTAAAAGCATTAACATGATAGAACTGTTATTATTGCCATTTTTAACATTTCCAGAAGTACATGTCTAAAAATTTTTCATCATTGATAAGTGCATCCCACAACTTAGATAATAATAATGTCAGTGATGGTATCTGCATTATTTCATACTAACATAATTTTTATTATAGGGGTGCTAAACCACATTGCTATCTTAAACAAGTTAAAAATTGTCTAACTAAATGTTATGTTCTTAAATAACTGCAAATGCTCTCCTTTCATATCACTAATGTGGAAGTCAAATTCTGGAATCCAGTTATACTCTTACAAACCTGTAAGTTAAAGGAATATTTTCTATCATTTTAAATTCCTCCTCACCTGACAGTGTATCTACTGTAGCCGTGGATATAATCACTGCTGTTTAACAGTTTAGCTAACAAAATGTGTATAATGCCAAAACTGAGGTAATGTAATGGAGTTATAGCTCTTGTTTCCAACTACCAGCTAATACTTCTCACTGAGCTTTTGTTGTTATTGTTGAAAGTTTAAAATAAGATTTGTCAGAAGATAGCATTACTAATTAGTTTAAGCAGTGATGGACCAAAATCATAAGGGTTTAAAGGAACTTTACACCTGTGGTTAAATTAGTTTTTATACCGATATGAGACTTCATATCAGACTCATTATTCAGAAAGAAGATAGAATTGAATTTTTAAATTTTAGTCCCATCCTTTCATTTCTTATCCCCTATATCATCTTTTGAATGTTGACAGCTATAAAAATAAAACCCCCATCAACATTAAAATTAGTTTCAAATTGTTTCTGTAACTTAGTTTTTTTCCAAGATTAGTATACTTTGATAATGTCCTTAATTAATTTCGGTGTAGGCTGATGTTGACGCCTATTTTCTTCTTTAAGGATAAGAGGTGTCAACATCAGCCTACACTGAAATTTTCTTAACCAGGAAAGGATGCCAAAATAAAGATTTAATCCTGACAAATCACACAGGATTTTTCTGTAATTAATGTATATAATAGTGAAGGGCTAATAAAATTATTTAATGTGGAATAAACATTTTCAGTATCAGGTTATATTTTTTAACTGGAGTAGTATTAAATTGAATGATGTTATGAGATGTGGGGAGAATAGTTAAATATTAACAGTATATTCTTTAATTTACTAGAAAAGGGTTTTTTTTCATGCATTTGACATTGAGATGACTTGGATAATGTTAGTCTAATGTAGGAAGCATGCTTCTGAAATTAAGACAGAACTAAATTCTTGTTGCTGCCTTTTCTCTTCCCCTATAAATGTATTTTGTTCTGTCTTTGTGTAATTTTGCATTCTGCTTGCTCTCTTACACTGCTTTCTCCACAGAAACACTATTTTTTTAATTTCAGCTTAATCATTTGAAGCTTCTTTTTATTACAAGAATGCAGCACTGAACATCTGTCCTACCATCGCATGTACCAGAAGGTTTTTTTTGTCAAGCTGCCTTAACATGCATCACCTGTGCAGATCCGCCCCTGGATGGGCTCTGCCGCCTTTTCAGAGGGGCAATTGCTTTGCAGAAAGACTCTGGTTCAGGTGTTCCCATAGTTTCTGTAACTGAGTCTCAGTTGAGGTGTTAAAACATTCCCATCCGTGCTGGTAAAAAGACATGGGGGAGAAGAAATAAGTTTGGGCTTTTTTTAAAGCAGGTGGTGTCCAGTTGCTAAGCTAAGCATTTTTTGACCAGACACAAAAGTCTTAACTTGGTTCTTCTAGTTATGGAGAGCCAACTTCTACCACACATAGAGTGGGACAGAGGCAGAGGAGCTGACTGAGATGACAGGGTAGGGATAGCTATTAGAAACTAATGGGGGAGGTTTGCAGTAGTCCTCAAGAATGCATGAGATGAGTATTCTGGTAAGCAGAACATCTCTGGGGGTGTATGGAAGCCAAGGGGGAGGTGGCTAGGGATGATAAAAGGTGTGACTAGGATGAGACTGGTCTTAAAGGAGCAAGTACTGAAGTTTTCACAGTGGGATGGAGCTAGTGGTTGGGATTTGGGTAGAGAGATGTGAGCTTGAAAGCTATCATTGGTGTCCCTGGTTTCTGGGATGAGAGGGCTGGTTGAAGATGGTTATTTATGGGGATTTTATGGCTTAAAGGGGATATTTTCATTGTGCTTTCTGCAGGAGAGAAAACAGTACAGGACTGAAATGCGGGGGAATGAGACCCTGACATTGAGTTCTATCGTTCAGCTGCTGCCATGGGGGTGATTCCTGCCTCAGTCTGGGTACTGCTGCCTCTCTGCTGCAAAGGGCCTGCAGCAACGTGTAAAGCATTATCTGCCTTGGGGCCTCGCCCTTAGCTGCTCCCTCTCTTGCTAGGAAGCACTGCTTTAGGGAGAAGTGCTTTGGTCAATAACTTGTCTCCTATAAGGTTCTAAGTTCTGACAAATTAAGAGCTTCTCTTAATTTGCTAAGTAATACTGCTTGTGTTTTGGCTCACATTTTCTACATCAGAGAGAGCTGGATGACTAAGGGGTGCCATAAAGACACACAGGAGCTCCATTTATAGCTATCTTGGCAGGAAGGATGGTTGAAGAGTGAGAGGGTAGGGTGAGCTTTAAGCCTTTGAGAAACCTCCTGTCAGGACATGTGGGGAATCTAATCTATTCATATATGTAACTAGGAAGCATACATTTTTGTCAACAATAAAAAAAAAAATGCAGGCTAGCTCATCATTAATTGCAGTTTGGAGTATGTTAAAACTAACTTTGAACTCCAGCGTAATTGATACTGGATGAAGACAGAAAGTTAGCATGCTTGTGTTCAAATTTTGACATACTTTTGGCATTCTCTGTAGTCTGGCTGGAAATGTCAGGCAATATGATTTCTCTTTACATCTTTCACTTCTTCGGAAGAGAATCCAAAAGTTCAGAAGTATGGAGTGGTAGTTAGAGATTTGAAGTGTGACCCAGAAAAATTATTGCAACTACTCTATGAAATTGGTTTAGCCCATCTTCTATTTTGTGATTAAGGGAAAAGCAGTATTTTTGTCTCTGTTGCACTGGTACTCAGCAAAACTCTTACATAGGCTCTTTAAGAAACCAAGTTAAGATTTTTTAAAATTGTACATATATTTTAGTGTCAGTGTTCTACTTGATACATTTCTCAAAAATATTTATTGTAGAATATATACTTTTACAAGTGCCACTGTGAAACTTGCTCCTTGTTTTATTAGCACCATTAAGAGAACCAGTTCAGCTGAGCGTGTGTCCCCAGGAGGTCGGAGGGAAAGCTATGGAGATTCCAAAGGGAGTCGCAACCGCACTGGTTCCACCAGCAGTTCATCTAGTGGTAAAAAGAACAGTGAAAGGTAATGTTATCTAAGTATCTATCCCCTCTCTCTGCCTCCTGCTCTAATAACAAAATTAGTTTCTTTAGTGAACTTAGTTTCTCCTGTTTAAAATATTGGAAGCTTTCTTTTTTTACAAAGCTCCAATTCTTGGATCGAAGTATTTATTAAAACACTTGAAATAAAACAGGTTTTCATATTTAAATTAAATTTCTTTGCCTTATTTCCAAACTATAAACAGTGTGAGAACTTAGTTTCTCAGGAAAGTTCATAATTATCAAACATGCCTTTTCTAATATCTTAGTGCTTTCCCTCGGTCCTTATATTCCTGACAAGTACTTCTTTGAGTTTCTGGTTGTGGTGCATTGACCCCAGCTGGGATCTAAGTATCACACAACCATTCACTTCCTGTCCTCCAGTGGGATGAGGAGAAGAAAATAGGAAGAACAAAACTAGAAAACTGATAAATCAAGATAAAGGTAATTTAAGAAGTAAAGGAAAGAGGAAGAAAAACCAAAACAATTGCTGAGAAGCATTCTGTCACCACATCCCACATGTAGACTGATGTCCAGCCAGTCTCTGAACTGTGAATGCCTTGGTCTGAGAGCCAGATTAAAGATAAATGAAGGGAGTGGTTTACATGCAAGTACTGTTCAATGAACCAGAATGAAGTGATGCCTATCTCTGTGTATCTCTGATCATGCTTCTCTGTATTGCTGACAGCATGGAGCAAAGAGGATATCTTGTCCAAGGGTTTCAGGTTTAGGATAGCCTTGAACAAAAAGCTGTTTCATTGAGGTTCATCAGTATTGTCCGTATAGGTCAAGCAGTTCTTTCCTGTATTTTCTAGTCAGAATTTAGTTTTGGCCATTTCACTTGACCTGTTCTATTGCAGTTTCCTTTGCAATAAATGGTGTTGATAGTACTGTTTCACTGTCTCACAGATGATGTGACCATAAAAGCACATTGTTAATGAAGCTCAACTAATAACTTAATTTTACCTGCTTTGTGTGGAGATCAATGCCATTAACATGAATGTCAATGGTGTGGCACAAAATGTTCCTTCCTTTTTATCCCTTCAGCATATTTGCTTGAGTAAGGAGTGACTGAGCTGGTTTTGTACTATTTTACAGCCCGAATGTAGGTGATTACATTATTAATAGCTTAGTTTCTGGTTTATGTTTTCAGCTATGAAGCAAGACAGCAAGTGTACAAACTGTGGAACTTAGAATAAGTTACGGGTTGGGATAAAAGAGCAGACTAGTAAGGGCAGCAGCAAACAGCTTTGTGGCTGTTTGCTACAAGCTGCCTGAACAGGAGGAAGTGCATAGGGTCTTTTACAGGCATCTTGAAGCAGCCTCAAAGTGACAGGTCCTGGTTCTTGTGGAAGCCTTTAACTACCCAGATATCTGCTGGAGAAGCAACACAGCAAAGCACAAACAGTCCAGGAGGTTCCTGGAAAGCATTGATGACAACACGTCACAGGTAGTGGAAGATCCCACAAGGAATAGTGTACTGCTTAACCTTGTGTTAACAAGCAGGGAAGGCCTTGTTGGAGATGTAAAGGTTGGAGGCAGCTTTGGCTGTCATAACCATGAGGTGGAGTTCAGTACCAGGAGGGAATGAAGCAGGGCAGCAAGTAAGATTTTAACCATGGACTTCAAAAGAGTTAACTTTAGCCTGCTCAGGGATCTTGGAAGAATCCTGTGGGAACAGGGCCTGCAGGGAAGAGGGATCCAAGAGAGTTGGTTGATATTCAAGGATCACTTCCTTCAGGGTCAAGAACAATGCATCTGGATGAGCAAGAAATCAGGAAAAGTGGCCAAGAGACCTGCATGCATGGATAAAGGAGAAGTTGTTCTGGTGGACATCAAGCTGTCCATGAGCCAACAGTGTGCCCTTGTGGCCAGGAAGGCCAGTGGAATCCTAGGGTGCATTAGGAAGAGCTTTGACAGCAGGTCAAGGGAGGTGATCCTATACAAAATCATAGAATTGTCAAGGTTGGAAGAGACCTCTTAGGTCATCAAGTCCAACCATCCGATTCTGCCCTTCTACTCAGCCGTGGTGAGGCATATCTGGAGTGCTGTGTCCAGTTCTGGGCTCTTCAGTACAAGAGGGACATGGAGCTCCTGGAGTGAATCCAGCAGAGGGCTACAAAGTTGATCAAAGAACTGGAGCATGTCTCTTAAAAGGAAAGGCTGGTGAAACTTGGCCTGTTTAGCCTCAAGAACATACAACTGAGAGGGAACCTCATCAATATCTATAAGTATCTGAGCAGAGGGTGGCAAGAAGATGGAGCCAGCTCTTCTTGGTGGGGCCAAGCAATAACTAGAGGCAATGGGCAGGAACTGATGTACAGGAATAGGAGGAAAAATTTTTTTACCATGTGGATGACCAAGCACTGGACCAGATTGTCCAGAGAGATTGTGGAGTCTCCCTCAGTGGAGATGTCTGAGAACTGTCTGGACACAATTCTGTGCCATGTGCTTCTGTACATGTGCCATGTATAACCTTGCTTGAGTAGGAGGGGGGTTGGACCAGATGAACAACTGTGATCCCTTCCAACCTGACCTGTTCTGTGACTCAGTGAAGGGCTTAGCAGATTAAAGGAACAATTTAAATACTATCAGAGAAAATGTTGTAAAATTGTAACCAAGGAAGATGTAATATTTACACAAATTAAAATCTCGCTTGCATTCTTCATCTATGCATGTGAATGAAGTTTTGATAAGCCAACAGAATTCCATAGGACCAGACCTTCTGGTACTTATGGAAATTTGACTCTATCTTAGCATCTGAATTTTCTTCACTTAATAGGTTTGTAAGATAATTATAAACAACAAATAACTAATAGATGTGGGTTTCATTTTGTTTAAGATTTTTGTACTTCAGGATTACTAAAAGACAAATATAACTGAAAAAATTTTACTGTAGCAATACATAATATCCATAAATAAATATGACGTTTGAGAGGAAAAACAATCTATTATTAGTTTACTTAGGAACAAAGTGTCTTTCTGCATGTGCAGATTTGAAATCTTTTCTCAGACCCTTGTAGAACAGAGAATATATCTCTGCACACATCTGAATCAGCAAACCAAGCATCAACAATCTTAGGGACAAGTGAGCCTGAAAGGTTTGAAAGGGAAAGCCAAGCAAAACCCCTAATGACCAGTGAAGGGAGAGCTAAAAGAACAGCCCACTCTTAATTTAAGCTACAAATTCTGTGAAGTGTTGCAGTGGTGTGTAACTTTCTGCAGCTACTTTGCCGTGACGAAGTCATTAGCGTGGAGCTGCTGTTTTCTGTATTGATCTCTTAAAATGGTTGGATTACTTTTCTAAGGCTTTCCTTTTTATTTTGCACCTATGTATAACTTCCTACTCTATCACACATAGCAAATTATATCAACAGCCATTATGTAGTGACCTCATTGATTAAAATAACCTTATCTTCTATATACAAAACAAATGTCTTATGGATTGTTTTTGTTAAAAAACAAGTTTCTATGTCCACTTAGATGAGTGGACTTGTTTCTGGAATATGAACAACAATTATTTCACCTACCAATGGTGAATCTCATTGCTTTTCCACTTTGCTGTAGTAATTTACTGTAGTTTTTGAAAAAGTTTTAACAAACATGATCTTACAGTGCCCTTGCTCTGTGTATTTTATCTCATATAAAAAATTGCATTAGATCAAGTGCCCAAAAGATGAATTCAGTGTGTGTTGTGCAGTGGAAGATCTACATGTCAAAATCTAAATACAATACAGTGCTTTGTAAATTCTATTTTATGGATGTATCTCTGATCCTGCTACTTGTTTAAGGTGACAATTATCTGAAATTAGTTATATTTTAAAGCTACTAAACATATAAAGGGAGACTCTTAGGTTATTCACTTAAATTAAGGAAAGCTATGACTTCTATGAACTATATTGATGTACTGTACACTTAAAAATTGATTCCAAAATAGTTGAGAAATAAAAACATTGCAACAAAATAATGACTGTCTGTAAAACGTTTTGATTTTGCCCTAAGGTTGACCGCAGTACTTGAGATGCATTTTTAATTTTTACATACTATTTCAACAGAAACTCAATGGTTATGTAATTTTGCAATTGTTAGGCCACAAAGGGTTGAGCAACAGCACTGATCAGAAATCACTCACTTAGGACTTGGGGAGGAGGTCCAGCACATAAGGCATGCAATGCTTAAGTAAAGTGCAAGTATTCCGAGGAACTAATCAGGAGCATGTGTTGGATTGCCTCAGCTGGCACTCGTGATGTTGGTACCGCTGTGAAAACAATCATTGTATGGTTAGAGACTTTTCTCCTTATTTGTGTCCCATGCAGCCTGTTCAGCACCCCAGCTTTCACCTCTTTGAAGAATGAGTGTCCTTATCCTGTGGAAGAGGCTGGCTAAAGACTTGCCTCGTGCTTCTTCTCAAAGCTGAGCCATCATGCAAAATACAAAGCAAGAGTTATGGGAAGGAATATGATGGTTCTGTACACTGGGACTAAGACTGTCCCCCCAAAACTGACTGTATGTGTGAAAGATTGAGGAAGGGTGTGTTAACCTAACCATCTACTCACAGTCCGTTTGTATCCTTGACCCCTTTGCACTCCTTCCAGCTTGAGATATTCTGTGACTCTGTTTTGCAAAGCATGTAGGGTAGTATGCTGTTACACAAAGCCAGACTGCTATAGAAAGCTCTTTCAAGAAGCTTTAAGCATAAGGAGGTGACCATAATCTCCCCTGCTACTATGAAGTGTCCCTAGTCCTGTAGCTATCAGCCAGGAATAAGCCTTCCTGAGGGTTACTTAAGTAGGATGTGACTCAAGTTCAGGAAAAAGGGTAGCCAGAGCTCTGAGCTGTGTGTGGTTAGGGTTTATATAATTAGAAAGTACAGATGATTTGCTTTATTACTGTCATGAATCAGCCTTTGACATTTGCTTGATTAGCTTGAATAGGTTGGGATGGTCTGTTCAGAGCTAGGGATTGTTTTGTCTCTAATATGGCAGCATTTCTGACTAGTGCTCCATCCCATAAAGTTTTTTGTTTTCTAAAAATATCTTCATTCATAAGAGAAAATGTTCATCTTGGTGTTAACAATGGCAGCACATCATGCTATTTATATAAATGACATTGGCTGTGTATGCCAGCTTGAAGCATGTATTTTGATGCATGATTAACACAAAAGCTGATACTATGGAAAGTTGCTAAATTGGGAGTAGAATCAGAATTAGTTTGATTTATCATTAAGTAAAGTATTATTCTCAATATAAGTATCAAACCAAAACAAAGGGAAAAATACAATAGAATTATTTGCTACTTCTTTCATTGTAGTGAGAGAGAATCTTTTATGGTTAGAAAAAAACCTGTGTGCAAAAATCCAACACAGTCTTGTTTATTTTTTTTGATTTCTCCATATATGCCCAGTGCAGTCTAGGAGGGGGAATTGAGATGGCTCTAGGAATACTTCATACTTCAGCATTTCTCCATCAGAATGATAGGGGGTTCAACCCCTTTGGGATCACCCTAAGAAACCTATGGCAGTTATCTGATACTTCAAAAGTTTTATAGCATTAAAGAAGAGAGAACTGGAAAGAAAAGTAACTGCATAATATAACTTTGTGTCCCTTCAATTCTCGATCAGAAACAACACCCTCAAGCTTGATTTACAGGGGCAAAGGACAAAAAAACCAAATGACTAGCATTCCTTAACAAAGATCCCTTCCTTTTGGCCAGGGTAATATAATCCAGAGCACTTCTCAACATGCTGTATATATTTTCCTCTCAAGTTTTCCCGAATATTTTTTCAAGACAATAAGAAAAACCCATTTCCAGTTGTCTTGCAGGTAGCTGTACTGTGACAAAGAGAAGACATTTTAATCATAGTTATATGTGCTTTCTGTGTTTTACCAAGTACTGTCATTTACCAAGGAACAACTGGGCAGTTCCATGTTTTATGTGAAGTTTTTAAAAAAGCAGGATTCAAACTTTGGTTTGATCCTTAAATCCAGACTGGAAACAAAAACTGATACAGCTGCTTATGGCCAGTTCCTGTGTTCTCCTGTAACTGGACTAACTCCACAGAAGAAGATAATTTGGTAGTTAATAGAGGAAAATTGATAATTTTGAGAATGTAATGAGAATTGAATGTAAAAATGCCATCAAGGATGTTTAATGGTTTTAACTGTGTTTGCCTGAGGATTTACTTTGTAAATAATTTAATTGAAAAAGTATTTTTATTCATACATACACTCGACAAAAAATTATATTATTATATTTTTGGTTTTGTATTATATTGATACATATACATGTGCAGACTGTGTGTGCATGCTTTTAAAATAGTGATTTCTTCATTATTTTCACAGCAAACCCAAGGAACCAATGTTCAGTGCAGGTAGGAACTTTTAAAATTTTTAAGCAGATAGTAACTGTGATAAAATATTTGGGTTCCCCCACTAGTCCTCTTTCTTCTGTGGATGCCTAGAGATTGGTATTGGGAATCTAATCATGATATTTACAGGCTGCTGCTGATAAATTTTAAAAAGTTGATCAGTTCATTCTAGATTTTATTGATCCAATAGATTTATTTTACAGTTGGGATTCTTTGTAAGAAGACAAGGACAAAAAAGACCATGTCTTCTTGCTTACCATATGTCTTCTCTTTCAAAGCAGTATTAAGGTTTTGGTAATTAAAGCAATGCCAAATTCCAGCTATGATGCTGTCATGTTAATCATAAATAGTGCCCACTAAAGATTGCCACATCTGTCTCAAAGCCTTGTAATGTAATTTGTCAAATTACAAAACGGTGTTTTGTTACTACAACTTTGGTAATCCATCTTTAATTTGAAAAGCACTTCAATTTTTTCCAACTTAGATATTATTCCTGCTTGAAAGATTTTGAAAGCGAAATAGTTGGTGTAAGTGAAGGCAGTGTTTGTGCTTGTCATTAGACAGTTAAAAATTTTGAAGAGTCTGAATAAAAATAAGAAGCTGAGAAGTGTATGTAACAGTTATTTTGTTCTGAAAAGTCAACTACAACTAAAAGATTTTTTTAACAAAATAGGGAAGGGGAAAATTCTGTTGATTTATCAGATGTATTGTATTATTTTTATGCATAGTTCTATGACAGTAATCATACATTAAGCTGAAAAAGTTGGACATCTTTTGTTTACTGCATGGATTGATCAGCATCCAACAAAGCTCTTAAGCCATATTTCAAGGTTTAATGTAACTGATTTTGTACATGAAGTTAAATAAGCATTAAAGTCTCTTGTGACAGTAGAATTATGGTTCATGTCCCTTCCATGAAAACTGGTGGTTTAGAAAAAGAAAACTTCTGGTTTGCACAGAATATGCTTTCCTTGCCTAATTTTTCTCCTTCCCTTATACCATGTAAGCAAAGGTGTTTGCAATATTTTTTCTTCTGCCACTTTTCCCATAGATAAAGGTTAGTAATTAAATAGGTATGACACTACATTGATGTCCTCACCTAGGCAAAATTCCTGATGAAATTAATGTTTTTTCTAATAAGGTTTTACTTGGTATTTTACTTCAGTATATGGTTGCATAATGGAGTTTAAGCCAGTATTTTAATGGTACCAAACAGATGCCCGTAACTGAGGAAAGAGGTTTAGAAGGTAATTACCCAGTATGGCTCAGTGTTTTGTCAAGCCCCAGGTTAGCCTGCAGCAGAATAAGGCTGGACAGCCTGTAGAGCAGGTATTTAGAGAGTTATTGTATTCAAACACATCTTTATCTAGCCCTTCTGTCTCTGTCTCTGTAATCACAAGGGAAGCGCCGTGTGACACACTGCAAAGGTAGGCTTCACTTCCAAAACCTCATAGCTCTCGAAGCAAAATGGCTCTGGTGGGATAAAAGCTCAATATATGTACAGCTGGTTTCTAACTTGTGCGCATTTTGCAATGTTAAAACTTTCCTAGTCCTTTTGAGTGAAACAAAAATGTTATACCATTTATTATACGATCTACTGAATTATAACCCTTAGGTGCACTTTAATCATGGTAACGGGTTATAATTTACTTTCCTGTGGACTTATTCCTAAGAATTTGAAAAAAATGTTGAGAGAGCTATATGGCAACATGTGGATGTTCACTGTGTTTGAAATGGCATTCTGCACTTTTGCTGAAATCCATATAGAATTTGCCCCTTTTTTGGCTGTTTTGCTGTTGGCCTAACATGATCATAGAAGCCTTTGTTTTTTTCTTGCTTTTTCTTACTGAGTAGGTTGTAGATATTTCTGAATCTTAAATAAGCAGACCTAGGCCTACAACTAATTTCTCATTGCTTTTTGCTTAGTGTCATAAAGCAGAGTTACATTTGGTAAACATACCGTGTTGGTGTCTAAAGCTTTAGTTAAGTTGTAGTGTAAATATGCACATTTTTGATGCATGTTTATATCTGCGATCTAATCACAGATTTATCTGCTGTTTAGAAATAGCTATATCCTAACAGTTTTTCCACTAATCAGCGTCTTTCAGCTTTGCAATAATTGTGAATTTCACAAAGCAAAAAATGTTTGTTCTCAAGGCAAAGTCTATTAGAGAGTCTCTACCTCTGTGTATTCTTTGTACAAATTTATACCTGCAATCAGTGGTGGTCTCCTTTGCAGATCCCACTGGCATTGATGTGCCTTTTTATTTCAGTTCTTTAACTGTTAATTTATCCAACAACAATATCAAATTTTCAAAACTGCAGATGTAAAAGATACATTTGTCTAAAAGTTTTGCTGTTGTTCTATCTTTGTAGTTTGATGATTGTCTTTACATCTATATCTTTATAATTAGAACTCTACTGTCTTATAAACTTACTTAAGAGAAGTATGAAAAGAAGGATGGAGATTGATTATGTCGATAATGTATTTGGGTTAGGAACAAAAACTAATAGAGATGGAATATTACCAAAAGTTAGAACTAAATACACAACATGACTTCTATGCCTTACCTAATCAGCCTAAGTTCCTCTTCATAGTTAGGAGAGACATGTACACACATTCTGAAAGCATAATTTATATAATTGTTGTAATATACTTGGTATAATTCACTGGTTAGTATATACTTTCCTAGTCTGGGGTGACCAGGTCAAGTGCTCCCACTGTAGATGGCTAAATGCAACTTTTATGAGTTCCATAAGCTTCAGGTGAGAAAACCAGCTTGGTGAATTAAGCTTTGGTTCATTCACAGTGTTTGATAAGTACAGCCAGTAACTGTTATTGCTGAAAATCTGTTGACTTCCAGTGCACCAGCATCAGCAGTGTTGGCACGTGTTTGAAGCTCATTAAATAGATGCTGCATGCGCATACAAACAGTGCTGTAATGCTTTGCTATTTAATGCTCTATTTTATTTTCCAATACGGATATATTGGAGTAGATTTTTAAAAACAATTCCAATATTCTATCATTTTTAACAGGCATCTTGAAATTCCAAACTTCTGTCACCATTATTTCATCATTATCTCTTCTTTTTTTTCCATTAAGTTTTCTGTTGCTTTCATTTTTATGTATGTATTCTGTCAGTGAAGCTAGAGAGGCCTAGCTGTAACTTTACTGTGACAGATCAGGTAGATCTCTTTCCCATATGACTTAGTCTAAAGGCAAAATACACATCTATTTAGGTGATACAGCATAGCTATGATGTTTATTTGTTCAATCCATAATTCTTATTAATTTAGTCAGGATTTGTAGCATATGCATATTTCCAATTAAAATAAAGCCTTAGCTTTCAAATTTAAAAAATAGTGGTATATTTGTAATGATACTTAAAAATTCATAGCATAATTTAACAGTCCTAAATTGTATAAATTTTTTTAATTTACATGATTTTTGTTACTTTTGCCCTTCCATTTCCTCTGTGCCCACGATTATTCTGTCTAGTAACTCTACAGATGTCACTGACTCCAAAACTGCTTGATTCGCATGCGAACAAGGCTGAACCCCTTGATCTGCCGATGGAGCAGCAAGAGCCAGCACGTTCTGAATCTGGACAAACTTCATCAGAAGTTCACAGGACACCCACTTTGGCCTTGCCACTTCCCAAAAGTCCTAGTCAGACCTTCATGGCATTTCCCAGATCTCCTAGTTTTATAAGCCCCATGAAGTCCCCAAGTCAGTACTTCCAGATCTGTTATTAATCTCTGCTTCTCTGCCCCAAAAATATTTCTTACCAGTTCAACACATTACTTTTAGTATTTTCTTCTAGAAATGTTTACTTCTGTCAGCCAATTGAGTTTTTGTAGCTTCTCTCCTGTATGTCATTTTCCTTTCTTTTAATATGCTGTCAATGTTGTCATTCCTATTTCAATGTTTAGTAGTTCTTGAAGCACATATCTTTTCTGCATGTACATCAGCATGATTCCTCTTACTAATTGTTTCTGTTCCTTATTTCGAATGTATCTCTAACACTGTATCAAGTGTAAAGCATATCTTTACACTGGGATGCAAAGAATGCGACTGAGTGTTGGAAAATAATTTAGATGCTGATGCTCAACTGTAAACTTTGATTAAAAAATAAAATTAATTTTAAGTGGCATTTCTGCGTTAATTGTAATCTTTGATGTATTCCCCTCCATTTTTAATATTTAAAACCCGTAATATTATAACATTTTTTTGAAAGTTTCAATTTCAGACCTTTCTGTTTGTAGTTCTTCATGACATTGTTTAGTTCTAAATCTGCTACTCAAAATATTTAGAGGAAGAAGGAACTTCATATGTTTTTAAAAAATCTGCATAGTGATTATTAACTAGGAAAAAAAACCCCAAAAAACCTGCTAAATTTCTAAGTTTGAGATTGCATGTCATTCTGTAATTGTAATGCACCAAACTGTTATGTGGGAAGGGATGGAGGAGCACTGGAATTCTCCCCGGTGGCTTTTTTGTGTAACATTAAACATTTCTGACCTTTTGTAGAGGAAGGATACGTAAAAATGTTTCTTCGTGGACGTCCTGTTACCATGTACATGCCCAAAGAGCAAGTGGAATCTTACAATTTGGAAGCAAAAGTAGAACTACCAGCCAAGAGGCTTAAACTGGAATGGGTGTATCCTTTCTGTGCTGGAGGACTACTGGAAATCAATCATTCCATAATGATTTGGGTTAAATAACTTTCCGAGATAAAGTATAGCAGGATTAAGGTCATAGAGTTGATTTAATTGGTGAAGTGACATTCCATTGAACATGGGTGTTAATTTCTTGAGGCTGCTGTTCTTCACCTTGTAAAGTACAGGGTGGCAGCTTAAGAAAGATTTTGCTTAAATGTTGCCTGAAGGTTAAGTCTGAAGCATGCTAATTAGCCAAAGATTAAACTAGGCATAAGAATGTAGTGAGATGTAGTGAGCTGGGATTATTAATTATAATATGCATAAGAAAAGCTCAGGTTTTTTTCTAGTTCTTAGCAGTAATTTATCATTTTTAACTGTTTTATTAAGTGCACACCATTGTCCTTAAGAGGACTGTACATTCAACTTGAATAAGCCCTGAATTGAGTAGTGCTGTGCAACTGATACATGCTTAGCCATAAAATTTATAAAATATAATATATAAAATAATATTTGGATTTGTATCTTAATGGGGCTTAAACACCATAAATACTGAGCAACTAGATTTTTCCACTGACTTCCATGAGTGGGCATAATTGCAGAAATCTAGCTTGAAAGAAATCAGTGTTTCATTGCATACAAAAGTTTTCCTATTTCACTTTTAAGTATAATGATAGAATATATTCTTTATTTTAAAAAAAAGACATTTCATTTTTGTATAACCTTTTCATATGTAATAGATGATTCAAGATAAAATGTAAACACAACAACATTTGAGTCTATTTTTAATATCCATTATCTTTAGAGAGATGACATTTTCATAAGGTTCTCTCTTTTAAGAAAAATCACTTTTTTGGTTGCAGTGAAAATAGGAAATTACTTTGTCTTCATAAAAGAAGACAGACTGCATATAGTCTTTTTCAAAGTTGTATAAATAGAACTGCATGTGGTTTCAGAATTTTCAGAGAGTTTCCAAAAATCCCTTTGTATTCACAAGAGATTAATGACAGATTTAGTAACCATTCTTATTTTTCCTATTGCAGCTGAAGCTGTAGGTTCTATGCCATTCTGCTGGAACTGCATAGATAGTGCATGCACAAATAAGTGAAGATGGGTTAAAAAGACAAAAAACCCGTAAAATTAGTAAAACAGGTGAGATTAGAGTGATAGAGTGATAAATGCTGCTTGCAGCATTTTACCATCTAACTGTACAGGTTCTCACCATTTGTCACAACAGAATTGAATTATGTCTTTTGCAGTTGTAAGGATCTCCTCGCTCAGGGGACCTGAGGATGATAAGGAGAAAGTGTTAGAAAGCTTGCTGAAACAACACAACACCCAGGCATGAAACAAAGCAGATTGTCATTAGCAGCATGTAGATGGAACCTGACATCAATATTTCAGACTATTATAAGAAATTATAATTAGGGTAGGTCATGATTTCAGTCTCATTAGTTTCTCACTTAAGCTTATTTAAATGATTGAATATTTGCCAGATGGACTATTATTTTTAGTTTGAATATTCGTATGTCCTTCCAGGTGTGTGTCCCTATACCCAGCAGAATCCTGTGTAAGGTTGTCTATGAATAGAAGAGGTGTGAATTAATAAAACAATCTAACTAACCCTAGATGCTTATTCCAAATGGAATTGTGGAGGAGGTAGTTTTTTCCCAAAAATACTGTGCTAGCTTCTTCTGTTTCTAATTTATTTGCAATTAAATCCAATCGTGATATCCATACGTAATATTTAGAGCAATGACTAGGTATATGGAAGGTTTAGAAAGACAATTAAAAATAATATTAAAAAACGAGGGAGAAGGTAATGCCCACTTTACAGACTATAACAAGAAGAGAAAATGTGAGCAGGAGGATAAGATCATTTAAGAAGAAAGACAAATACAGCAGAAAATCAAGCAATATTGCAGGCATTCATTCCAGCTGAGTTGGGGAAGCTGCACTGTTTGGTGGGTGACAGAACTGGAATAGGAAAAAACATCTTTGTAACAGACAAATGAGTCTAGCTGTGGGAGTACAGCCAGAGATGCTCTATAATGCAAGAATGGGGATAGGGAAACAAGATATTGGAGGTGGTGTGGACAAATGGAAAGGAAAGCAGGCTGTGATGAGAAACAGAAGGAAGAAAATCTAATGTGTATAGATTTCAGGGCATACCAGAACCAGAATAAAGGGTTATTATAGTCATGTTAGCAACTGTCTGGGTAAGCTGGAAAAGGTGCACACTTCTGACATATTATTATATGTATATTAGGACAGGAAGAAACAAAAACACTGGCTGATGAAGTGTGAGTCGGGGCTGGAGTAGAGGTGGAAAATCCAAGTGAGAAATCACAACTAAGGACCTCAGGGTGGGAGCAGTGGCCTGCCCAGATCCATTTGAGAGCAACTCACTTGGCAAGCAGGAGGTTTGAAACAAAAACTGCAGGCCAAATGAAAAGAAAAGGTCAAGGTAACACTCCCTGAAGTGCCAGCTCACCAAATCCACGTCGAAGCCACCAAATCCGACTGTGGGAAACAGTGAGGAGAAGGAGGGATCAACCCCAGGAGTTTGCATCTGACAAAAAAGGCTGATAGAAAGAAATTGAGTGTTTGACAACAGCAGTCATGTGAAGGGTTGAATGCAGCATTGTTCCCCACAGGAAGAATAGTAAAGAAAGGAGATTTTCCCTAAAGAATGTAATCTTTCTCATTTAATGGCTATTTTTGTGCACTGAGATTTGTTCCTTATGCACGTTTGTGTAATGTTCTTCACTTTTCTTAGAAGTTCAATTCCTTACACTAACTTCAGCTGCTTGTTCACTATAAATTTGATTATATGTTGTTGAACTAGGGAAATATTATGTTGGCTTCAATTTGTAATGGTGTCTGGCCTTAGAGAGAAAAATAAATTTAAACAAATAAAGCATTATCCAGCAATCTAGAGTAGTAACACCAACCATCACAGACAGATTCAAATTGATAGTAAATTCTTTGTAGTTGAAGATATTGTTTCAATGTCATCACATTTTAATATCTCAGACTTGAAGAAACTTTGGCTTTGAGCTATTTCAGTTTGAGAGTAAAAGCTCTATTTCTGAATTCATACTTTAATAATTGGGTATGCAACACCAGTTCTAGTGCATTTATAAGAAAAAAACAGCAAGCTATTTCTTCTAAAATAAGTATTTATATAGGATAACTATTGACCTGAACATTTCAACAATGTTAATATGACTGTTTTAGTGGCTTATCATTGGCCATACAGAATAGTGCATAAATATCTTGTTTAGATCATGTAATTGGGGTTTCATTATCTGTCCATATATTTTTCACAGCCAGTTTCTCCATATTGACTGCATTAGAATGCACTTCTGTTTTGCCAAGATTCTGCTAATGTTGTTTCTTTCTGTTCCATAAAAAAAAAAAAAAAAAAAGAAAGCCAAAATAGTTGTAGTCCCTAATGCATCTTCAGAAGAATAAAACTACAAAATTTGGCTGAATTAACATTCAGTCTAAATGAGATTATTATTCCAGTCATTTCATTGAAATAATTTTAGATTTGTGATGATATGACTATCATCAGAAGCTGGGCCAGTGCCTTTTAAATACTACAAAAATAAATTGGAATGGATGATGTAACCCTTTTATGGTTTTTATTCATCTGGCTGGGCATGTCCACATCAATGAAATCAATCAACCTGCACACAGGATAATGCAATCAATCCTTGTGTAATGCAAGGAGATGTGCTGAATAACTTATTAGTGTTTTTTTCAAGTCCAGTTTTTTATTTTAATTGGTCAAATTAGTAAATACACCTGGGACAAAAAATTTAGCAAATTCCAGAGGGTGCTAAAGGAATAGTGCATCTGCAAATCCCCATATTCTTTGGTATGGATTTTCTGTAGGATTTTTAGGTTTTAAAGTCTGCCAAGTGCTTCAGCTCTCTACTGTAGGAAGGGAAAGAGTTCTGGAGGTTGTCAAGTAATGTAGCTGTGCTCAAGCCAAGAGATGGAGACTCTAGGACAGAGACTACAAGGATAGAGAATACTTTTTTTTTCTTTCTTTTTTTTTTTTTTTCTTCTTTTTGTTGTTTTTAACATTCTTCATGGGTAGGTAATGTTATTGCAGCTTGACCAACACTCTAGCTATGGATATAGGGGTCGGGATTGTCGCAGCAATCTCTATCTCCTGCCAACGGGCGAGACTGTGTATTTCATCGCGTCTGTAGTTGTGTTATTCAATGTCGAAGAGCAACTCCAGAGACATTACACCGGTCATAATGATGATGTGAAGTGGTAAGTCATCTAATAATAGTTCTTTTTTTCTTCATAAAACAGTGTTTGAGATAGATCCACTCATTTCCCTTACCCTTCTTTTAGGGTGATTGAACATTATCTTCTCTAGAAACCTCTCCTTGCCTTTTTTATGTAGAATTGAATTATTACTCTTCACCAGGGTCTGGATGCCTTATACAGTTCCTTTAGGTTCTACCTAACCAGCAAAATAGATCTAATTTCCCCTGTGGTCTTCCTGGTAGTCTTCAGGCGTGGTAATCCCATGGCAGATAGCCTGTAAACTAGACCTGGTTTGTTTGCTGTCACACACACAGGCCAGATTGAGCTTCAGAGCAATTTAAGTATGTCGAAGCTCAGAGGATACTAGATACCAGCAAATATCAGAATCATTAAACTGAAATCTAAATAAACATATGGTTTATCTTGATGGTATCAGTCTGCTTGCACAGTGTAGCTGAAAAAGAGCACCTGGATTATCTGATGGGCCCTAATGTATGAAATGAGTTTGGCATCCTTTCTTTGAGTTAGGCATTGTGAAACACCCGTTGTCCCTCAAAGCCAAAAATAGGCCTGATAACCAAATCTGCTTGAATTGTGAGCATGTTTCATAAATTGAATTATTTGTATAATCTGGTTGTTTTACAAGAAGATTTTTACCTTGGCTCTTTTCCATCTCATTTCCTTCTTTCAAATTTTCTGTCTCTAGATATTTCAAAGCTATCTGGTTTACTGGAAAGAGGATGCCTTTCTGGTTTGTAAAGCTAAATGAATTATTGCCAAAGTTCATTTTGTAGGCTATTTGGTCTCTAGAACTGCATGCAAAGCAGATGCAGTGAAAAAAGAATTCAGAGGATTTTAAAATACAAGAGCATGACAATTCAGATCTGTTTTTATATTCTTAAAAAGTTTACTCATACGCTGTATGAGTAAATGTATGCTTTGTATTATTAAAATAGGGCTATTTATTGCAATCTTAAGTAATAGCTTGTTGAAATAGATAGTCAATAGATTTAAGTTTCGCCTCTTCTTTTCTTTTGTAGCCTGGCTGTTCATCCTGATAGGATCACTATTGCAACAGGTCAAGTTGCAGGGACATCCAAGGATGGGAAAGTAAGTGGCTGCTTTACTGATGTGTAATTGTTTATATTTCATAACATGTTAATAAGAAGATATATGCTGTGTTCTTTTCCTATTGTAATTGGTCTTTCATTTTTGGATTGAATGAAAGCAAAACTTAATTTGAGAGCCCCTATTGCATGCTATCACAATTACCCAATTCCATTATCAAGACTGGTCAATGGTTTCTAGTTCTATGACTTGGACTCAAGGTGAATTTGGAGCTGGTGTCCGAGAGACATGGAGGGATAAGGCTGCAAAGGAGACCTGAGAGGGTGGATGGATGTGGAGGAAAGGAGGACATTAAATTGTGTGGTGTACAGCTTCATTTTTGATCACGGCTATCAAAACTAAACTATAAAGAATGGATTTGGGTTGTTTGTTGGAAAAAAAACCAACCCTTTTACTCTTGCCATCATCTAGGCAAGAGTATTTTTCTCTCTATTGCCACTGGTAAGCTTATCTATTGTAGGTTTAATTGTAAGCTGGGACTTTATTTGAACAGAGAAAGATGAGCATTGCTCCAAAGAGCTAACAAAAGGGAAAAAGAACGGGAACAAGCAGAGGCAGTAAAAACCATGAGGGGAAAGTTACTCAGCAGAGTATGCAGCTGTTGTCAAAACCAAACTATTGCAAACTTTTTGGCAGGAGCCAAAGAAGAATTTTGGGATGAAAACTGGACTTGATTTAACTTCAGTCAGCAATTAAGTACCACACAGCCAGTCATCTACCCCTCCACCCCTCAGTGGGATGGGGAGGAGGATTGGAAAAAGGATAAACCCTGTGGTTTAAAATAAGAACGGTTGTTGTAATTATTATTAAGTTTTAATTAAATAATAGTAACAACAAGAAGACAACACAAAGAGAGAAATAAGACCCAAGAAAGAGAGGTAATCCACAATGCAAGGGGACATCACTCACTGACTAATGGCCAGCTCATCCCCCAGTAGCAATTGACCTCTTCTCGCCAACTTTCCAGTTTATGTACTAGGCATGACATTCTGTGGTATGAAAAATCCCTTTGTCCAGTTCAGATCAGTTTGGACCGTGTTGCCTCCTGGCTTCACGTGCTGCTCCTCACTGTTAGAGCATGGGAAACTGAAAAGACCTTGACTTAGGGTAAGCACTGTTCGGCGACAGCCAAAACATCTGTATTACCTACATTTTTCTTGTCCAAAACAGCACTGCACCAGGTACTCGAAAGAAAATTAACTCTATCCCAGTCAAAACAAGGACAGTAAAAAAAAAAAAAAGTGAAATCCCAGTTATGCAGTATAAGTTTTATATAAAGATAACATAGCTGAGTAGTGTAAACTATAAATTTTTAGTATGTGTTGGAGCTTTTTTACTTACCCTTCTATTTATGAAATAAAACCTAAAAGTTTGAGGTCTGTGTTTGAGGGGAATGTAGTATATACGTATATAAAAGCCACTTATATAACTGAGGTACTGTTGCGCCCTTCGGGTTTTTAAATATAGTTTTATTTACGTTAAAGCACAATTTCAGTGCTTGTGAGCCAGACTCCACCGGCTGCCCGGGGCCGCCCCCTGGTGGCTGCGGGCGGCATCGCGGGGCTCCCGGAGCCGAAGGCGGAGAGAGGGGAGGGATGGAGGGAGGGAGACCCGGGGCTTTCGCAGGGACTTATCTGGGGCCAGGATTGTACGTCTGGAACTTTATTTACAAAAAACTATCTCGTTCTGATTACGGTTGTGAAGAAGAGTTTGAACATAAAGTTCTTTTCCCTGGCCATTTTTATAATGTTGAAATTAATTACATTTTAGAAATTCCTGAGCTTCTTTCCACACTTTTACCTTTTACATTTACCAGACTTATCTCAGTTGGTACAGTTTAAACTGTACCTGGGCCTACCAGTAAATCTCATGTCACAAAGTCACCAATAATTTTCATTTCATGCTGAGTATCTCTGTGGCCATGAACTTCAGTGAACAAACTGAGATCAGTGAGATCTGACATGCTGTACACTCTGGATAGTCAGTCCCAGATATTGGTCCTAGGCACAGTAATCAGCAAACCATTTGTAATGTGTCTATGCTTACATGGGTGACTCTAGAGAAATTCTGATAACTTTTATACCTTCAATTGTGATTTTCTTTTTTCAGGTGCATTCTCATTTTTTCAAATCCTGGTGTGTTTTCTCCATCATTGTTTGAGCTGATGTTTTCTATCTGTTTTATAGCAATTGCCACCACACGTGCGTGTCTGGGATTCTGTAACTCTGAATACACTGCATGTCATTGGAATGGGGTTTTTTGACCGAGCTGTCACTTGCATTGCTTTTTCTAAATCTGTAAGTAAAGTAAATGAATAGTCATATTAAGACTGTTTGCTGGAAGGATCTTTGAAATCTTTCAAATTTATGTGGCCAAAACAAATTTTCAAGCTGTCTCTTCTCTCAGGTTCTGCTTTAGAGCAGGAAAGTTTGCAGCCCAGTTGTTTCCAACAGTTTAGGTTGCTATTAAAGTTAACAATATCTCAGCAGTCTCAGAGATTTACCATATACTTAAAATAAACTGCAATTAATTTCCTCAGTAGTTATGAAAATACTTGTTTACTTGAAATTTTAACATTTTACTTCTCTTGAATCATCCTATTCTTTTTCTCCCTATTTAAGAAATTTAATCTCTCCACACCTTTTAACCCTCTCATGGTGTCTAAAATGATTGATGAAAGACTTTTAATAAATGGAGGCTCCCATAGGAGAATCAAAAATCTTTTGCTGAAAAGCAGCAAAGGCATGTGGATAAAGGATTATAGAAAAGTAAAATCTTGTTGTTTACCTCTTGGCACCATCCTTTGAACTCTAATCTGTCAGAAAGGTAAAGGAAATACTTTTATGCTGATATAGGCAGCATTTGAGTCCCATATAAAAACCTGAGCCTGTGACCTGACACATGCAAGCTGCAGAGCCCCCTGTGTACAACAGAATCTGTAAGCACTGTATGTGGTGCTGTCTGGTTGTCTTGACAGCATTTTTAGATAGGAGAGGACTACCTGGTGTATTCCCTAGGCAAAATTTACTTCCATGAAAGTTTCTACAAACACTTGCAATCCATTGATAACTATGTTTATAGAAAGCAGAGAAGAGAGGGGTGTATTGTGAGAACGAGTTAAGAACACAAAGGTGAAAACTTACACAGTTTGACATCACCTTTGAAGGATAAATAAAAAGGATTAGCAAGAAAATGCTCTGTAAATACCCCTCTGGAGGGAAATAGATGCATAATAACAGAGGAGTGCTATTGGCATTTGCCAGAAGAAAGCAAGTATTTTATACATTTTCTTTGTGATTTTGGTCACAGCTTGGCCTGTTCTGAGCATCATTTCCCATTCTGTAGCAGCAGTTCTCTCACTTTAGACAGCCCTCTCTTCAGGTCTGTTGGTCCTGCCTCTGCCCTACCTCTTGGGTTGCTTTGGCACAGTTGTTTTTGTGGTTGTGTCTGACGTGTGTTATGGGCCTGAATCATCAGGATAACAACCAAGCAACCTCATATGTAAAAAGTCACACCAGAAAAATGGGTACCAACAGGGAGAAGGTCTAGAAAATATGATGCATGAAGAAAGAATGAAGGAATTAGGGTAATTAAGATTAGAAAGAGTGATAAACATCATAGCTATAAAAAAAGATTCTTATCAGGAATAAGTTGTTTTCTAATTCCTTACTATGTTCTATGATTTTTATCCACTATACCTATTTGAAGAATAAAATTGTTTCCTGTATTAACAGACGTCTGAGAAGAAATAATTGGTTTAAATTGCAAAGAAAAAAATCCAGTATAGTTATCAGGAAAAGCTTTCTTAGTGAAATAGATAACATTGTGTAGTTTGCCTTTATAATTTCCACTACTGAATATTTTTAAAGAGATACCTACCACATTCCTGACACTTGTCTGAAGTTTACAAGAGGTCCTCTTCTATGTCCCTTTTTAGACGTGTTTTTTTCAATGACCCTATAAATTATTATATTTTATGGAAATCTAACTGCAACAGTTAGTGTAAATGTGTGTAAATATCTCGACTTACACATAAGTATTTAATTATTTTGAGTGTGTATTTGTATGTTCCTCATGTTGTTTGAGTGGTGCTTTAATATTTCCCATGTTTTGCCTCAGAATGGAGGAAGTAGCCTGTGCTCTGTGGATGACTCCAATGACCATGTGCTTTCAGTGTGGGATTGGCAGAAAGAAGAAAAGCTGGCAGATGTCAAGGTGTTGCAATAAGATATTTTGTACTACTTGCTTGTATGTAGATCTGGTTTCTTGTAATAAAATGTCTTTCTGTATTTAACTTTTTGTGCCTTTTTAAAACTTTCACTGTATAAAAGGCAAGGAACATGAAGAAAGGAAATATTTTCTCTCTGTTGAGATTTTCCCAATAGTTTTCGATTTTTTAAATGTTGCTGCTGTTGACATTCTAGAATTGATTAGAAAATTCTAGGCAGCAATGATAGGAGCATGTGCAGGAAAAATGTCCTAAACTAATCTTTTGCATAGAAATTCTAATTATCTGACATGATTTTTAAGGATACATTTTGATACTGACTTATAAAGACATAAAATCCTTTGATTACAAAGTATTCCAGTCTATATTAGTAAATTAATAACTCAGGATTTCTCTTATTTCAGAAGTATCAGTTTACCTAACTAGAGAACCATGTAATATTGTTTTCTTTCCTTTGCATTTTAGATTTTGATACAATGTTTTTCTTTTTCCTTCCAAGTGCTCTAATGAGGCTGTATTTGCTGCAGATTTTCACCCTACTGATACAAATATAATAGTTACTTGTGGAAAATCACACCTTTATTTTTGGACACTAGAAGGAAATTCCCTTATTAAAAAGCAAGGATTATTTGAGGTAAAATAAAACATTTCTCTAATTTTATGTTATAGCAATGATATGGTCATACTGAAGTAAGGTTTAATAAAATTTGAGTAAATCAAAACAAGTGATCATTATTAAACTTGAAATAGCAGAAGCTCAGGTGCCATTCCTGGTATGGCACAGAGAACTTTTCCATGGTAAAACTTCTGCACTGAAATTTTTAAATGCAATTGCTCATTGTTCCTTGTCTTCTTTTTCCTACACTCTTTTTGCTACATACCCCCATCCCCAACCTGTGCAAAATAAAATTAGCTTAAAACTCTCTATGATTAACTCAGGTTAAAAAAAAAAAAGAAAAGAAAAGGAGTGTGATGGAGGAGATTTTTATTTTGTGGGAAGAAAGACCCCATAAAAATACATTTGTATGAATTTGCTTCCCTTTTCCTGTGTTCTGCTCAGACACATGCACATATGTCATTCAAATACAGATTGAGCTGGACACTATTTGGTAAATACCATTTTCATTTCAAGGTTTTGATTTGTTCTTGAATATAGACTAAGCTGTACAGCACTTGCATTCACAACTGAGGGATGTTTGCAATGACTGCAGATAACTCCAGTGACTGCTAGTTAACTGCTTGTGGAGTCGTGGCTCCCAGGGATAGTCAGAACAACTATTTACAATGTCAGTTAATATACTTTGTGTGAAATCAGGAGGAGATGCTGAGAGACTGCATTTAAATTTTGATACATTTTAATTTTTGTGCATTTTTAGTGGATTTTTCTCTCTATTCTGGCTCTGGTTGGTCCTGATGTTGGTTAGAGGTGGAAAAGTGTGATGGCCGTAGTATAGAACAGCTCACAGTTTGGGGAGAAAGAGGTCATACACATGGGTTGTCAGCAAGGAATGTATAATTGCTTTAGAAGCTGCCAGTGATGTTTTTGTTCCCTTACACATTTAATTGTTTTGTTGCCGTCAATGTCTTAAATGCAGGGGTTTCATTACTGAAACTTGGGCTTCTTTCCAGAGATGATTCCTTAATTCTTACACTAAACCCTCTAATATTTTTTTTCCTCCTAGAAACTTTGGAGTTAAGAATTATAATAATAAAGCTTCTTTGAAACTTTGGCCATTTCTAAATACTCAGCTACTTACTCTGCAGTAGTTGGGGGATTTGGTGTATCTCAGAGCATCCCTGGCCATGTGTTACATGTTGGCAGGCCTTCTCACTCACTCTGTCCTCAGCTTGCAATTAAAGGGTGCAGGATTTGGCCACAAACCTCAGCTGATGCATCTTTTGCTCTTGCACTGATTATTCTGTTTAGACTGTAGGAATGTGCTTAACTCATGTAGATATTTAAGTAATAATAGAGCTGTATAAGACTAAGCTAAATTAACTAAATGCATAAGTTAAAATCCATGGGTTGTTTGTTGCTGTGAGTATATATTTTTCATAACCATGCAGAAACAAGAGAAGCCAAAGTTTGTCCTGTGTGTGACCTTTTCTGAAAATGGTGATACTATTACAGGAGACTCAAGTGGAAACATTTTGGTTTGGGGAAAAGGTAAGATAAAATTTCACTGTTAACTTCCATCTTAATATTAGACTGTGACTGTAAACTCTAGTGTAGAGCTTCATTTCAAGAATAAATTTTGTTTTATCTTGAGCTCTTTCCCAAGACCAATCCAGCAGATTGTGCCTGGATTCTTTTCTAGAAGAAGATAGAGAATATCTGTAGCTAACTGCAAGAGCACTAAATTCTATTGAATGTGTTCCCTATTGTCAAATACCAAATCCCAGAGCTATGCCACCATGTGGGGCTTTTACTGATGTAAGAGATGCCAAGAAAATTCTTTCTTTAATCACTGTATAGAAAGAAATATTGTTAATGCAATTGATGATCTCCAGTCTCCTATCCTGTCCCTCTCTACTGTTTGCAGAAACTATGCCTATTGACACACGCTTTTTAAAAGATAACAAATAGCAGTATTTGTTTTCCTAGGAAGTCAAGTTAAAATGTATTCAGATCTAATTGAATTCCTCAGCTTTATTTCCAAAGAACAGATGGATAGGAAGAACTTCTTAAAAAGCATTTTCTAGTAAGAAGAGACCTTTTTCAAGGCAGCAGAAGGCAATGTCTGCCAGAGGGCAAACAGCAGCAACATCCTAAACGTTTACTTAGTTCCTGAGATGCCATGCATAGGAATAAAGAGAATCCCGTAAAGGAGGCCTTATTAGTAAAGGAATAAGGGATATGGATGGCAGCTTTTTCCTATTTACTCAGTGCTTTCTCCCAAGATACTGCTCAAAGGGATAAGACCCTGAAAACAATACAGTGAATCAGTTATACAGTTGAGCCTTACTGAGTTGTTTTTGTAGATTTCTTTTTCAGCCAAGGACTGTCAGCTAATTATCTCCTTGGCCACTACACTGCTGAAGACGGGGGTGGATGTGGTGTTAGTAACTTGGCTTCTCATTTATTTCCAGTTCCTTTTTTCCTGTGGTAATTTAAAGCAGGGCACTTCAACACTTCCTTCTAAACTGACTTTAGAAATTGCACAGTCCCATGTCCCTGTTCTTCATTGTTTTGGGCTGTCAGCAGACAAGGGAGACAGGGGCAGTGCACTGCTCAGGGGCCAGTTTGCCATCATGCTAGTAAGACTAATTTCTACCTTGACTGCAAGCACTTCTTCTGCCCTTTTTCCCAGAAATAAAAGGGAATTCTCAGTGTGCTCAAGATCTCGACTTCTCCCAGCGCTTTAGGGTTGGACAAAAATGTTTTTCTTGTTTTTCTATCTCAGTACAGTGTACTTTCTATGTCTTCACTACTTTTGACTCAGAACTCTATGTGCAAGAGAGGGCTGCTTCCTCCAGGTCAGAGTACCCTTAGCAAAAACTTCTCTTAATAGAAATCAGTTGTGCCTGACACATTATATCCATAGATGTGGATGAAGGAAAAGGCAATTGTTTTTTCCTAACTTGCATCAGCCCCTCACTTGTGCTAAACATCAACTTAGCCAAGCTTTGATGCAAGGTGCACATTTCAGTAATAGAATCACTAGTAATCATTTATTTGTACTTCATAATATTAATGGTTCACCAAATTAGAGATACTTAATCTAATGTAGTTGATTTTGATGGTGTTGAGTCTAAGAAGCTACTCGAACAAGCCAAGTTCATTAATGAAGAAGTACAGGCTCCTCTGGAGAGTGATCAGCACATTCTGCCAGATATGCAAGGACCTCTAACTTCATCAGATTTTGGTACAAGTTCAGGATCTGGTGCCTGTAGAGTGTCTTTGGAGGATGAAAGTGACTGGGTTAGGGGTTTTTTGCTGATAAGGTGTGTAGTGCTACTGCAGGTCAAAAGTGATGTCAAATTATTTTGCTTAAATCCCCCTGAAAGTTTTTAATGAACTTATTTTACTTTGTCCTTGACCTAGACTTTTCATTTTTTGAGATGAGGGGAATATATATAGTAAGATGTACTAATTCAGCCTCTTCTGTGGGTCTGTGTGTTTTGGTCCAGCACCCCAAGTCCACTGTTATCATTGTTTAAATGCAATCCTTGAGAGATAATAGAGAAATGGAGAAAAAAGAAAACAGGGGGAAAGGAGCCATTAAGCTGAGTATTTCAGTAGTAATGCCTTTTTTCTTCTATTCAGGTACCAACAGAATAAGCCATGCAGTTCAAGGTGCACACGAGGGTGGAATCTTTGCACTGTGTATGCTGCGAGACGGCACGTTGGTATCAGGAGGTGGGAAAGACCGAAAGCTGATATCTTGGAATGGAAATTACCAAAAAATTCACAAAACTGAGGTGATATTGCCTATCTTAAAATTACTCTGCTACTTAAAATGAAATTCTCTTGTCCTCTGAGAAGTGTTTTTAATAAATTATTTTTCTTATGGATATGTGTTCTATGGGAAAGCAAATCAATGGTAAAATACAACATTTTCATATGCTGAGTTGGAAGGATCCCATCAGGATCAACGAGTCCAACCCCTGGCCATGCACAGGACACGTCAAGTTTTCAGTCCTCAGGTCATTCTTGTGATTCCCTATTCATTAACACAAAATTTCTTTTCTAAGTTCTATGGTAACTGGAAAACAAGTCTTGTGTTCATATCTTCCTGTATTATTTCTTCCTTTCTTTGCATTTAATAATGTGAGGTAATGTTTAACTTCAGAGTATTACAGTATTGTACTTTCCTCTTTCCCAAAAAATGGTTTTGTACTTTCCTCTTTCCCAAAATGATGTGAGGATTTTTTGAGGGTTTTAATACTTTAAGTTTTTCATTAATTTCTTGGTTGATGTTGTTGTTGTTTAAATGTAATTTAAACAAAATTTGAAAATTACTCCAGCTGCTATGCAGGAACTTAAAAGATTAAAGCAGAATTTGTTTGGACAGAACTACTTTGGCTGTTTACACACTGAATGTAAGAGAAGAATCAACAGAAAAGTCTGAGGAGGGGCTTCAACTCTATTATATAAAAATAAATAATAATACTATATAATAATATTTAATATTGCAAATTTATATGCAACTGAAATGGCATGTCTGGTTTTGTAATTCAGCTTTTAACACAGCACAAGGGATGTGCTTGTTGTGCTGTTTCTAACTGTGGTGTCTCTTATTTGTTTATATTCTGGTATTCCTTGTTATTTTACATCTTCCCTTGAAATTTATTTTAGAGATTTGCACTGGTTCTTTCAGAACCCTAGGCTGCAGTTAAAGAAAAATTCATTGCAAGAAAATGCTCTGAGTAGAAATGCTTAGTCTGGTATCACAGCTGCAATTAAATACTATTGAATTAACACAGCATGAAGGAACCTTTTGTGTTTCTTGCAATACTTGGATTATCTGAGTATTCTATAGATAAGAATGTCTTGTCTTGCAGTGTTATGGAAGTTACTGAGCTGATGCAAGTTTTTATAAAATTTTGCAAGACAGGCACATGTATTAATTTGTTTCATTTCTTCGCTGTGCAATATTTATTAAAACACATTTACTAGGCCACATGTCTTTAAAACTGCAATACCTGACAAATTGCCTGACTAATCTATCCTTTTGTCTGTTACAACCACAGATACCAGAGCAGTTTGGTCCAATAAGAACAGTAGCAGAGGGAAAAGGGGACGTTGTATTAATAGGAACCACCAGAAACTTCGTCCTACAGGGCACACTGTCAGGAGATTTTTTCCCAATTACCCAGGTAAGCTGGGTTTCCTTACAGGAACACTTTGAACTGTGTAAGAGCAGCAAATATACTGCTTAAAGTTAATTTTCATAAATATGCATCTATTTGATTTATTATTACAATACTTTTGGCAATAAGAATCATTATAAATATGTATGTATCTAGAGCTAATGTATTTTTGGAATGTTTTAATATATAGTTTAGTCATTTTAATACTATTTATACATACTTACTTTTGGTGGCCTGTCCTTCTTGTCTAACAACATCTCTGCTTGCTTAGGGTCACACTGATGAGCTCTGGGGACTTGCAGTCCATTCCTCTAAGCCTCAGTTCTTCACGTGTGGACATGACAAACACATTACACTCTGGGATGCAACCACTCACCATCCTATCTGGGACAAGATTATAGAGGTATAAATCTATTAAATACAGCTTTTCTGTTACAGAAATTCTCTAGTCATTTTGGTTTTTCTTAAGATTATTGTTTAAAAATACCTTAAAATAATAACGAGGGAAAAAAATCATTTAATGTTAACCTATTTTTGTCATAGAGATCAATGTAAAAGCTTTTTAATGTAGCTATTCTGAGTACAAGTTAGATTAAATGCACTGTTTGAACCTCTAGTTTATTCAATTAAATATCAGCATTTGCTATGAAATTATACTTTAAAAAAACTAGGAAATTTTCCTTTCTGGAATGCTGCACTGGTTTTGAAGCTGTGCAGATTTAGAAATCCTGGATCTCAGCAATTCTCTGAAAGTTTCTTTAGAGTTGGTAATCCTTTTAAATTAGTCACTTGCTTATAATTAATGATAATATCCTTTCCACCTAGCCTCTAGGGCTAATAATTACCAATTATGGAAAATATCAACAGGTTTACTGAAACAGCTACAATGTGGTACTGTTTTAAAATACGGAAAATTAAGGACACAAGCATTTCCATGAGATGGATCACTGCACTGGGATTTTTGCTTACATTTTAAAATTTTGTTTTAATGGTATGAGGGGAAAAAAAAGCTATAGTGGTATTTTCTGCTATAGCCTGAAAAGTTCTTTGTAACTGGACAAGTATTAGAAAGAAAATGCTTACCTTTTTTTTAGGTATATGTTGAAATTGCAAGAAAAACACTGGAATTTTGACAAGTAAAATGTTTTAAAATTGCACATCCAAATAAAAAACCCACTTCATGGCCTTAATCTCCCACTGAGCTGCAGCTTGGCAGGTTCTTGGAAAAGGTATTGGCGTGTGTAGGAGTTAGGCTTTACCCCTCCTGCAAAGCGTCACATACCTTTGTTGAATAAGGGACTTGCTTGTCCTTCAGACTGTAGGTAAACTGCGGCTTTGATGCTTAATTCTAAGGTCAGCTCTGGTTTAAGAAGTAATTTTTTTCTTACTTCTTTGTGACTTGTTGAGAAGCTGCCATTGCCAATATTGTTGTTATGAAATCACTTGCCAAATTTTTTTCTAGATAGTACAGAAAAGAAAGCAGTGGCCTTGTATAGAGGGAAAATAAGTTAATTGGATAATATTTCATTCAGTTAAAAATGCTTTTTTACCCCTCAAGTTTATTTTGAAAGAGAAAAAACAACTAAAAATCAACAAGATAGTTTTACCATGTTCCAGAGGCAGATAATTGAATTGTATTTTTGTTATAACTTGATAACTTGGACTGGTAAAAAAGTTTGCTTCTTTCTGAAACATTTCAGGATCCAGCACAGTCTTCAGGTTTTCATCCTTCAGCATCTGTTGTTGCAGTCGGAACGCTGACTGGAAGGTAAGAGGTGCAGAGCTACCCCTTGGGCACCAACAAACACTGATTTTTTCAGCTCACATCCAAGTCCATGTTCTGGCTTTGCAGATGTATGCAATGACACATCTTCATTCCCTATTGATTTCTATTCTGTGTCATAGTGGAATTTATTTATATTGCCTTAGTGCCTAGAAACCTTAGGCTTGGGCCAGCACCCTGTGTTTCCTTAGAGTTGCACAAAGAGAGAGATGGTTTCTGCCCTGGGAGAGACACAGTGTAAGATCAGTGGGAGGGGAGGACATTTAGAGAGGGGAGGAAGGTTAGCTGTGAGACCAGGGATGGGAAGTACTGTCACCATACCGGTGACTAAATGTTAAATCTTTGTGTCCACTGGGAAAAAGGAGAGGCTAAAGGAGGAGTCTGATAGAGTGGGTTAACTCTGCAGATGTGGAGGGAGATTTCCTCCAAGGCCTTTAGGGCTGCATGGAGAAAATCACAGAGAAAAAGTTTGTGTGTTGGAAAATGTAGCAAGTGGTTCATGATCCCTAATGCAGCAACAGCCAGAGGCTTAAAAAAAACTAGTGGATGTTCCATTGTGCTAGACATAGTGCAAAAATGCACATTAAGAGACCTGTTCTGCATGAAGAGTGTGAGGGATAAACAAGGCAGAGGAAACTGAGGTGCAGGAGAGTATTTTAGACAGCAGGTTGAGCCCTTGGTGACATCAGTGGCAGCTGCTGGGTTTATCTGTGGTTGTCTCTCATAGGAGGGACTGCCTTTGCCTGACTTCTCCTTTAATGTCACTTGAGGGCAGACTTGGCTGTTAGGACTGAAAACAGTTCCAGTTCACTGAGGACATATAGGAAGCTTGTAGGTTATGAGGCAAGCTTATTTCAGATTTTATATAAGCCTAAATAAAGGACTTGATTTTGTTACTGAATGTACTTTATTTACTAAATTAAGTAAAATAAAAGGAGAAGCTTTGAGAGGAATCTTCTCTTTGTCTTTAGTAATCTGATGCAATTATTGAATTGCAAATTTTATCTTTGTCCTTTCTACATGTTTCCACAACCTAATTTTTGGTTCATTAAAAATAATTAATTAAATTAAACTACAAAAAAAAAATTAATTCACTTTAAAATAAATAAATTCATCTCTTTTATCATAAGAAAATGGTCTTGATGCTTGTTTGTGTTTTCCCTTGCTCTAGGATCTAATGCAGGCATCAATTTAAACATCAGCATAGCATAGAGGAAGGTCTTTAAAGGAGAAGGGACATAACAAGCAATGCTTACATTATTCTTATGCATGACATATTAAAACACACTAAAATCTGAAGACCGATATTGGGGTCAATGCCCAAACATTTTTATGATTAAAGAAGATGTGAAAGAAACTATCCTTGTGCTAAAGTAAAAATAGACCAAACTGAGTAGCAGTTGCTGTTTTTCTCTTCTTGGTATAAGGCTTATGCTATTTTGACAGAAGAAAAGTTGGTCAAGATTACAGTAGATTTAAATTCCTTATGGAGTGATTTATTGGCCTCTTTCTGTGTTTACAACAGGTGGTTTGTGTTTGACACAGAAACAAAAGACTTGGTCACTGTACACACAGATGGAAACGAACAGCTGTCTGTAATGCGTTACTCACCAGGTTTGAGAGCGTTTATTTACTGGGCAAAACAAAGGCGTTGAATTGGTTTATTAAACTAAGGGTTGGTTTGTTTTCATGTTTGCCATACTGAAGTTGAAAATAAGTGAAACGTGAAACACTGGCAGGACTTTATGGGTGGTTTTGTTTTCCCTCCCTCCCCAACATATTCAATATGGTTTCACTGTGAAGAAGAGAAAAAGATTTAACTCTGCAGGTTGTTGCAATTGGGTTACCCTAAATGGACTATAGCTACTTCCAGAAATGCTATGTGTTGTTAGCAGTAATATTTGTTATAAAAATATTTGTTATATATTTGTTATATTTGTATAAAATTTCTGGTTTGTAGTCTTGATAGATACATCAATATGCAACTGAAAAATTAAAAATATTTTTTTTCGTTTATTCATTTTTCATTATCAAGGCCTTTAAGAACAGTTCCTCTTGTCTGTGACACACAAATGTTTCAAAATTAGCCCAAGTTCTTTCTTACAGAAATAATTGCAGTTTCACTTTTGTGTTTATAGATGGAAACTTCTTGGCAATAGGTTCCCATGACAACTGTATTTATATATATGGTGTAAGTGAAAATGGAAGAAAGTACACTAGAATTGGCAAATGTTCGGTAAGTAACCTTTTTTCTCCTGGTTCAGTATCAATACCCAAAGTGTATTTTGTAGCACTGTATTAGTACTGTCACATTGTGGCACACTGTTAATGTGCAGTTAATACAATACTTTTTGTCATTATAGGGTCATTCCAGCTTCATTACTCATCTGGATTGGTCTGTTAATTCACAATATCTTGTGTCTAATTCAGGAGACTATGAAATCTTATACTGTGAGTAAGAATTATATTTCGTCCTTTTTTGCAAAGTTCATGCAATCTAACACAGATTTAAAATTTAAATGAGACCATATAACTGCCAAGATCAACCATATGTTTTAATTCATCTGGTGTAATCAGAAATCTATACAATTTGAGAATAAAATTGTTGTTATGTGGATTTTATGTGGTTTATGGGGTTTTTTTTCTTTTTTAGGGATCCCCTCTGCTTGTAAACAAGTTGTGAGTGTGGAAACAACTAGGGATATAGAATGGGCCACTTACACCTGTACTTTAGGATTCCATGTTTTTGGTAAGCATATTTCCTCTTACAAGCTCTTGCATTCTTCTCAGTAACAAACACATGGAATGCCAACTTTTGCTTATGAAACATGACTATTCATAATTCAGGGAAAAATACAGAACTTCTGTTATGCCATTTTTATTACAATCTGTCTTCTTATTTCAATCCAGAAAGACTCTCATTTAATATTCCTGCTAGCTTCAAGTACAAATATCATATTACAACATAAGTAGCTGATAAGGAAAAAAACACACACTGCCCTTTCTGTCACAGTAGAGCAGCTTCTCATCATTTTAAATTTAACGTACCAGTTCTGTGAAATTGTCATGTATTTAGGCAGTTACTGGGTCGAATCCCCTTACCAGAACTGGTTTCATTTGCTCTGGTTACTGTGCAAACACAAAATCAATGATAGTCTCCCTCATTAAGAATTTATCATGTATTGTGATACAGTCTGTAGCAGTTAAATTGAGTGAAAGAAATTAAAAAAGAAAAACCTACCAAAAAATCCAATGGTTTGTTTCCATGAGACTTCTCTTTTGCCAGTTTTGAAGGATCCACTTTCCCCAGTGTAGTCTGAAGCTTTTTTCTCATTCTACAATGTGGGCAGAACTGGACAGATGGTTACAAACACTGACTATGAGAAGCTTCAAGTTCTTGAATCCTCAAGAGGTAATAGGAAGCCATGGTAGAAGTTCAGAGAAGAGTCTGGTTTAGCATAAGCGTAAACAAGGAATATTTGCACCTGTGTTTCAAGTAGAATAGATTGCAGTGATGTGTTTGCAGGCAGCCAGAAAGGGCATGTTTTCAATGCCTGAAGATGCTATGGCAGTAGCAGTATGCTGGGAAAACATGTTCAGATTTTCTGTCATTTAGCTGACAGTGCTTGGATATCATTTGGATATCACAGCATTCAGATTTAGTAAAAGCAGGAAATCCTGGAAGATTGGCTGCATGTTGACATAATGTATTTTTTATTTAAGGGATAGAGGCCCTTATGGAACTATTAAAATATTTCTGGGGTTTGAGTACACCCTACACACAGTTAGAGACCTACAAAGTCTTTGCATTTAGCATCACAGGTTCAGACACTCTGAGATACTAAATACTTTGTGTGAGGGTTCCTTACTTTTTAATTCAGATTCCTGCAAAATACAGTGCTTTTAGAATCTGGGGCTGCTTTTGAAAGAAAGTCAGAGGAGAAAGGCATGTCACACTTGAGAGGGATTCTCCCCATGCCTTGCAACAAATCAGCTTTTTGAGCCAGACCATGGGACAAAATAATCTACTGAGGGGAGAGGAGAGATGACACTGCTAAAGCTGGTGTTACAAAACCCAATGCTTTTTAAAATATTTCTTTAATAAAAGACTTACTACAATTTGATGACAAACCCACTTAATGCCTACTGCTTTCAGTAAGGAAGGAGTAGTTTGGGAAGTTGAAATAAATCAGGTATTTTCAAAGTATTTGAGTGTGATGAACCTTGTTGTATCTGTAAAAACAAGTGGTTAATGTCAACTTGAGATCATTAGTACTTATTTTCAACACTTCAGACAGAACAGGCAAAGTACTGAAAAACTGGAGAACAAATGCAGTATCTGCAGGATCATATGTATACCTTCAGAGCCCATATGGAGAGGCTAAAGTGCAAAGTGAGTGGCTAGAAGAAGCACATAGATTATGAGTTGGAAACCAGTTCATTTTTATTGGAAGTCCATCAGTACTTTGGGGCCTCAGAGCAGCCAGATAGAACATTCTTCACATGCTGGACACAAAAGCAGCAATTACAGCATCCAAGATGTAAGGCTTCTAGTGTATTGATTTTTCAGTAGCTATGGCTGACTGAAACTAGGGCTTTTCTCTCTCTGTTAGAACCATATAAAAATCCCAAGCTATGCTTAGCACCCACAGATGAGTGTAACCAGTGCAGGGGGGAAAAGGAACACTGGTCCACTGAACACCTGTCTTTGAGCATGGGAACAGATTAGTCAGTCTGGAAGTGTTTAGAGATGACTCAACTGAAAGTCAATAGCATGTAAAGAACTGTGCTTGAGGCAGGATGTTTCAGTGATACAAACACATAAATATGAAGGAGCAAAGGCTTTAAAACACTTACTGATCTATAAGCTCTTTCAAGAGCCATGTGCTGCTCAATACACAAGTAAAGTATCAGTTCATAGCACATGCCTAGTTTTGAAAAAAGCACTGTTTGAGGTGAAGGACAGGAACAGAAGAAATCTAAGATACTGTACAAAGCCTGACAACATTGCAAGCAAAGCAGAGCTCAGACTGGTTGGGTTCAAAACGAACTAGAACACTGTAATTTGAATATTATATTTGTTTGAATATATTTATTGATATCATGTATGATAAATCAGCATGTAAAGTTTGTAGGTGGTGCAAAGCTGCAGGATTAGCAAGTTGTCTTGAGAAACAGAGAAGTGGTATGAACAAAGGAAGGAATTCAATAGGGTCAAAAAGGAGGCTCCCTACTAGAATGGCAGAACCCAGTTGTACAAATGCAAAACAGATGACAGCAGATCTGCACAGAAAGATTAGATTACTCTTGCATACAAGCTGAACATGAGTCAAGAGAATTATGCCGTTGTAGGAAAGGCAGATACATTAGTGGGATGTGTAATGACAAGGATGCCATGCAGAATGTGAAACAATCATCTGTTTATCAGTATCAGCTTCAGTCACAGCTGGAATGGCTACTTCTGGTTTCTGCACATTGGACCAACAGATAATGTGCTGACTAGCAAGAATAATTAATTATCCATCTAAATATTGTTCTGGGAGAAGAGACGTAATGAATGAATTTTAGAGAAGAGGAGGAAAAAATAGCATGGCATCAGTCTTCAAAAGAGGGAAATGAAATGGTCTCTTTTACAGATCTGCAGAGGATGGGAAAAATAAGGACTACTTTTTCAGCAAGGGGGATTCAATTTGTATATTCATAAAAACTGATAGTGAGGCACTGGGCTGAATTTTGAAAGAACTAAGAGATTCAAAGAAAAACCCTGCTATTATCCCTTTGCCATTTCAAAAGGGCAGTCTTGTTTCTTTACCCATTTCCTTCAGGGGCTATTTCCAGCTTGTCATAGTGACCTCTTGGGAAGACTCCTGCCTCTTTTCAGCTAGCATTTGATATTCATATGGCCTCCTTCTTGTCAAAGAAAATATTTTAAAAAGCTTTTCTGTGTCTCTTTGTTCTGCATATTCATAATTCCATGAGTAGCAAATACCGCATTTCTTTGCAGCTTCCATTTCTTTGGGCCTTTTTTGCTATCCCTGATCTAGCAACATGGTGTTTCCACACACATCAGGAAAGTTAAGAGCAGTCTACAAAGCAGACTTTGCATTTTATTCACAGCAATTTGTAATTCCTTGTAAAGGAATTCCTTGTAAAGACATGGAATCACTTCCTCTTGGTGAATTGCTGTGCAGTGATCCAAAGGCTGTATTTGGGAAGAATCCCAGTGATTGAAGGACAGCTGTTCCCACAGTGCATAGCAAATGCCTGCTCTGGGCTTAGAAGTATCCCAAAGAAGGGGGAACTGGAGTGTGCCTCAGGAGTTCTTAGGGGAGGAGCAACTCTCTCACTCTGACCTGCAGCAGCACCAGAGGAGGAGCATGCACTGGTGGGCAGGGCTGCAGGGGCACAGGGACAGACATTGAAAATCACAGAGCCAAGACATGGCAGGGGTTTTGCCAAGTCATAATGGCAGAACACACAGTATAACTCAAGATGACAATGGTCTCTGAAAGCTTTGGTGCCCTTTATGTTGAGTAGGGATTAGATTAAATATAAATTAGAAAATCATAACCAAAAAAAGCCTGCAGTACTGCATACAAAATCTTGAAATTTCAATAACTGTGTGGATTTTAGTAAAATTTTAATTTATTCAGGCAAGTATTCAGAGGCTTTAAAGATGTGGTGCACAGATTTGGTCTCTGCACTGTTGACATTACAGTTTGATCTTAGGACACTACTTCTGCAAGAATAGCAAAGAGTACAATATGCGGGGAAATAAGAGAAGTATTACAGTAGAACAAAAGCAGTTAAAAACCTTATACTAGGTTCAGTTCCTTTTCAAGGGTTATTATTAATTAAAAATAATAATTTAAACTATATAATGTCTTTTTTCATAGACTTTAGACTTTAGTAATATGAAGAAATTACTTTTGGATCATACTCTGGTCTAAAAAACATTACATTCATGTAATATGAAAAAGTGTGTTAACTCATACATAAGGAGAAGGGAAAATAAAAGCAGTAACTACTTTTCCACATAACCATATGAAAATTCTTTCAGGCTCAGATACATGACTGTAGCTCAGCAGAATGTGTCTTCTCAGAGTGAAAAGCACTTTGCTGACTAGAGGGAATAAAGCATTTTTTTATGTGCTTGATTACCCATTAGGATCTGGACTTTAGCTGGTATGGCAATACACGTTTTGACTCAGATGCAGTTATTTCTATAAGTTTTTCTTCTCCTTAAACAATTCATCCTTTATTAATACTTTAACAGAAACTTAGGCTGTCACTATTTCCATTATAAAAGGCTTTAATTAGTCTCTCTGTGTTTCAGGTGTATGGCCTGAAGGTTCAGATGGTACAGATATCAATGCTGTCTGTCGATCCCATGGGAGAAAACTGCTATCAACAGGAGATGACTTTGGCAAAGTACATCTCTTCTCATATCCATGCTCACAGTTTAGGGTAAGATATTTCCCAAAAATTTACTCTTGTAGTTTGCATAAGTGCATTAAATGTTGTCTTCTATGAACAAAAAAATCCAAACCTAAACAAATCAAAACAGAAAGAATGGGAGTATTTGTACCTCTAAGGAATTTATTTAAGGTTGATTGAGACAGCATTTCAATTTAAAAGTTAATTCAATATTTAGATACTTTGAGAAAATTATGTGATGCCTTGGTTTCATTATTGCATGAATGTTTTAACAAGATGCTTTTATGACAGCTGTTATTGTCACTAATGTTTTCTAGGCTCCAAGCCATGTGTATGGTGGACACAGTAGTCATGTAACTAATGTAGATTTTCTCTGTGAAGACACCCATCTCATCTCCACAGGAGGAAAGGACACAAGTATTATGCAGTGGCGAGTCATTTAAAGGAAACATCAGCATGAACATACACAGTTGAGTCGACCATGCACAGAACTTATGTATAAACTGTATATTTAAAACTTAACAGTATGTTTGCAGTTTAGCCTGGTCACTGTGATTTTTGTTTAAGAAATTCTTACAAACCTCAGGAAAATTAAGCCCTGTGCTGGTTACCTTACTCAGTCTAGTATTTTTTTTTCATTGTGTCACACCTTAAGATTGATCGTTCTCTGTTGTACAATATACAATGCAGTACAAGTTTATTATAAGAAATGTGGCTTGACAGTTTGCAATACAGTGGTATCAGCAGAATGTGACTATCTTAAATGTTTTCTATAAACACTGCTAAACTGGTCACAAAAATGCCTTTCAAAGACTGTATATATGTGCTTATTCGTTTCACTATCTACACTTTGTACTATATATCTACTTATTTAGAAAAATCTATGACAATGTTAAGGTACTGAATTGTTTCTGCTGGAGGCTGTTGAATAGATACAAAAAGTATAAACTGCGATGTAAGATGCAAAAATTAGTGTTCTAGACCTGAAAATGTGAATGCTGGTAAATTTGAATTCTCTTGGGAACAGCACACCGTGGGCATCACCCATGAGGAGTTGTGTTCCTTTTCCAATGAATCAGCAGGCTTTGTCCCAGTTTGACCTGAATTTCTCAACAGGGCTTACAGATGCCTGTGTGGTTCAGGTAGTGCATATGGGTTTAATAAAAGATTAAAAATCTTTTTACTTGTATATGAAAAATTTCTTTTTGAAAACGAACCAATAAAGCTTGGCCACATCCCCATTATTGGCTCATATATTTAACTAATATGTATATTAATCAGCATGATGCTATATTGTACATGTATAAGATTTTAGCAGTTCATAACAAATGGTAAGGCCATCTAGCTTTACTTTTTTATGCTTATGGATATTGTATATTTGTATTTTAAGACCAAGTAGACCAAGTCTAAAGATATCTTTTTAAGTGTACCATAAACCTGCAGAGGGTAAAGGAAGACTTGGAAGCCTACATGAAATATTAATGTGTAACTTCTGGCCCCTGTGTTTTGTGCATGGATGGGTATTTATAGTATGAAATAAGATTGTGTTTTGCAATGAAGTAACAGTGGAGGTGGTATAAAATGGTTAAGAAGGCCTTATCAATGTTGATTGTGACACAGATTGAAATGTATTGTTTACTATGACGAATGTATCTGAAAAATTTTAAAAGAGGAGTTCTAAGTGGACTTGAAAAAGGTAATATTAAAATTTTGCTTGTAACAGACAGTAAATGTTAATTCTCTGAACTCTAAAGCACTGGTTGTTTAGAGTGATTTAAATGAAATTGAATCAATAAATTTTGAAACTTTTTTATTACATCTCCAACCTCCTACACTGAAAGTGCAGGACACCAATAAACATGTATTAAAGTGAATTCTCAATGCATTCTTCCTGTTTAGCAAGGTGTCTTTGTTTAAGCATGATATAGAAGAGACAGGCTTTTAGTTAACAACACACATTTGTGATTTCTCAATTAGCGATGCATTTGAAAATATTTGGCAGTAAAATCTAGATTTTGGGACACATAACTTTATGTGTGCCCATGACCCTGGGGACATAGTGGCAATGCATACCTAGAGAGTGAAACTCCAGCTTTGCAGCAGGGAAGGATACATCACATGCTCTCACCTACAAACTGCCTCCGTTCTGCCTCCCAGGACACATCTCCTGTTTCTGGGTATTCAGCTGGTGGAATGTTGTTCCACTGTTCAGAGTTATGCTCATGGCAAGAGCTACTGACAATTTCTGTGTTTTTAATTTTTTATTTTTTAATTTGCTTTTGCAAATGGGGTGATTTCAGGTTTTCTGCTTTTGGAACTGTAGGTGATTTGTCATTACTTGCAGCAGAGAAAACAGGAGTTGCAAATTGGCTTGGCTCATTCCCTTTTCATCCTTCTCACATGGTGCTACTCTTGGGATATAGTAAAGCATTTGTGATCCCTTTCTTCATTTTAAACTGTTATCCTTTAGAAGAAATAGATGAGGAATACTGCAAGTTCATCCCTAGGGTTACTGATCAAAGGGCTTTTCAACAGTCCCATCCCATCTGTGCCTCTGCTGCTCCTCTGTTTCTAACTTTTGCTGTTAAATGTGTCTTTGTTCCTCTATGAAAACCTGATAAACGTATTAGCTGAATTGGCAAATGGTGGGTAATGTCTTAAGCCAAATATCCGTTTGATGACTGTTAAAGTGATTCTCCTTTCTTTATCCAGGAAACTCTACACAATTTTGCCATTGTTATAGCTAAGCTTCAGTTCTCCTCCCTTCCATCTTTGTTCCTTTGTTCTTGCATTTATTTGTTTTCTCAGGAGTGTCCTCTTTTTCACTTTAGAAAAAAGAGAACAAAATAAAATAAACAAAGAATTATGCCTGAAGTCTGTGTATTTTATTCTCTCAGAAACACCTGAATTCTTTACCTGACACTCTGTCTGCAGTAGCTCTCTTTTCCTGCCCTAGCATGGAGCTGGTCTAAAGTCTATGGTTGAAGACACACCTGGGCTTCTGCTTCTGTCCATTCCCTCCCCTCATCCTGGCTGCAGCAGGTGCAGCAGGTTGCTCAAAGAAGAGACTCATCTCTTCATGTCTTTTGTGTATTGCTACTGTCTGCCAAGCGTTCAGATACTTCCCTTCAACTTCCTTTGGTTTCAGTTACCTTTTCTTGCTTTTCTTCCCTTCATTTCTAGCATTACTCTTCAGCTTCCAGCACTGCATCCATGACTGGCACATGCTGCTGCCCTTACCTGCTCATAAAGGCAGTGGCCCTGGCTACTCTCTGATAGTGTTGGGGCTGTGTTCCTGGTTTCTTATTGTATCTCTGTTCACACTTCTTCTGTGATTTGTGCTTCGAGATGTCAGTGAGTGCCTCTTTTTTTAGCCCTTTCTCCCTGCCTTGCCACCTCCTTGTGTGGGGACACTGAGGGGACCAGCACTCTTCTCGTCGTTTCTCTGTTTGTCTCTGTTTGTCTGTGGCAGCCTGTAATTTGTACCATATAGTTAGATTCAGAAATATTTTTAAGGTAGGGATTTTCTTTTTCTCTGTTCTGTGGCATTTAACAATGGGAATTTGGGATCCTATACTCACTCCAACAGTATGACTGTCATAATTGTCCAAAATGACAAGCATGTGCTCAGGTAATGCTTCTCTGTTAGGGTATTCAAAGTGATTAGCTACTAAAGTTGATACTATCAATTCTCTTAAGTCTGAAATTATTCAGAAAACAATACAAATGCTTTCAAAACACTTCTCTGTCTCTCTTTTACACACTTACAAAATAAACATAGACTCAATCTGGTTTTTAGGATCATCGCCCATTTCCGAGTAGAGACTTTTTTTTTTTTGCCTCTTCTGCCTGTCTTCATATATTTACTTTACTCAGAAAGGATATATATTTGTGTCATATCAAAACTACAGCCTTTTTCAATGTAATCCTATGTGTGCTATTTTAAATATTTCCTGAACGATGATTATTACATAGATGTTTCTGATAGTGCTTGGTTTTGACAGGTTGTTGAAACCTGAGAGGTATTAACAATTTCCAACAGGTAATCTATGGTAAAAACAGTCGCTATATTAAAAAAAAAGGGCAAAGAAGGAGATAAATGTAAAAGAAAATAGCTTTTGCAATGCTGGCGAATAAAAAACCCTACCATTTCAAATTATTTTAAACAAATCCTTATGGAGCAAATCAATTTTGTTAAAATGGATTTTTTACTATTGTAATTAATATGAGGTTAGTTAATTCAAGGTCATATTTCCTATGTGAAATATTTGGATGATTTTTATTCTTCAGAAGATTTAATATTAGAGGATATTATTTTCCTTCAAAAGTATTCCTGTGACAAGAGCTTGCAAGGGCAAACAGCCCCATTTTTGCAAGGGTTGGCATTTTAATTTCTTCTGGTTCTGCTCAGGGAAGGAGGAAGTCTTTTTGCTCTGTTTTCTACTGGAAATAGGGCTGTTGACAGATCACTCAATTGCATCCTCAAAAAATCTTACAGATGGCAAGGAAAATGTCACTTTAATTACTAGTGGAAAGAACAGACTTATGGGAAAAGACTAAACTGGAATCTTTTTCTTCCATTTCTGGCCAGGATTCACAGCTGTGCTGGGGCAGTCTGGTCACTGCCATGCAGCTCCAGCTGCAGCAGCCTGCCCCAATCCAGCACACATCCTCAGCCAGAAGATGGGAGATGAGGAGCTGACTCCTGGGGGGAAAGACAGAACTGCTCCCAGATGTTTGTTTGCTTGAGGGTGGAGGCTGCTGGCTGAGTGAGGACATTAGCGATTCATGCTCTCACTGGGAGAGATTTGTGCTTCTCCTTAGTCATGAACTTCTGCGGCAATTTCATTTTTCTTAATGGAACTACTTTGCCCCCTGAATTCACTAAATAGTCACAGAAGACCAAGTGATAATTTGCATGGAGGTATGAATGGCAGTGCAGCCAAAGCTGCCATATAGCTCTGAGTTCGACAGACCTTATTTGAGTCAGTAGTGATAGCAATGGGCTAATCTTCAAAAACCACTTTGTCCTTCAGGATGGTTCACAGCACTGTGGATCCTCCCATTTCCTGCAAATGTGGAAGTACAAAAAGGGGCCTTCTTTGAATAGGGTCTGTCAGTGTCACCTGAGGCTGTAGACAGTCCTTTGGATCTCACATTTTGTCTGTCCTGTTAAGAAAGCTGGATGTCTTGGACTCAAGCGGTTCCTCCCCACCAGCTTCACAGAGGTTTGGTTCTAATATCTTTTGGCTGACTACAGGCTACACCAAAGGAATTTAGACATTTCTGTTTGTTTGTAGTGGACACGTCTGTCCTTAAAGGCTGCCTCTTTGGGTCTACTCTGAGGTGCTGAGCTCAGAACCATAGGAATGGTGACCTGCTTTCTGAGTCTCCATGCAACTGAATGGGTTTTTAGCATGAGCTTGTAAGAGATGAACAGTTTTTATATCCACCCTTTGGAATTACCTAGAATAAGCATGTAGCCAGAGGGAAGCAAATTCATCTGCTCCGTGGATTCTGTCAGTGCAACACGGGCTACAGTTGTCTCAAATTCCAGGTTGTAGGATAAAGAAATCTCCTTCAGGCTGTTCAGTCATTATGGTTACAAAGAAAAAATTAAAAAGCCTGGGTGAATTCTACAGCCACGTTAGATTATTGTAATTTGCCATTGCCTTGCTTTGCCCTTGCACTGCAGAGATGTGCTAAAGGGGGAACAGTCTGCACGAGCCTGAAGAGAACTCCTCTCTACAAAATCAATTGCCTGGCTGTTCTTTCTGGATTCAGTTTCTCATTGAGATAAATGTCAACATTTTAGGGTTCCTTCCTCTCTGCCCTGCTTCTCCTTTTCATCAGCTTTCACTGACATTATAATATCAAATTTATGACATCAGTCTGTAACCACAGGGAAAGTTATTACACCAGAGGTTCAAGTGTTTTGGCCTTTTTACAGCACCTAAAAAGAGCAGAAGCTGAGCTCTGTCTGAGAGTCTCTGTCTGCAGCTAGAACAGTTGGAGAGTGAGCTGACAGGAGGCTCAGCCCAAGTGAAAAGCCCTGTGGCATTTCCCGTATGTGCAGCTCCTGCTCAGCAGAAAATGTGGCCACACACAGTGTGGCAGCCTGGAGAGCCCCGGCTGCCTCTGACTTCAGGAGCACAGCATCACCTCTGTGCCAGCTCCCTCCCAACTAATGTTGGGTGAGAGGGAAAGTCACCTTTGGCCTTGAACAGGTCCCCAGGGTCTGCCTGCAAGGCAGAGCTCCTCCCTGCTGCCTGGAAGTCTGTGGCTTCCTGCTTCAGCTTCCCTAGTGATTGTAAACCCTGCTCTCAGAAGGCATAACAGGAAAAATAAAAATGCCTGTGAGCTCCTCCCTTTCCAAGAGGAGGCACTGACTATCTCCCTGAAAGCAGAGTTGGACTCTCATCTTCACTGGAGAAAATGTAATAAAATAAAGCATATCAACAATATATTTTTCCTACTTATTTTCTGCCCTCTCCTATATTACTTCTTTCCTTCTTCGTTATTTTCTCATTTCTTTTCCTTTTCATGTTATTTTCTTTTCTCTCCTTTTCTTGTAAAAATAAAAATTCCAAACTTATGTAATTCCTTCATTTTTCTGTAGTTTTCATTTTCCTGTCCCCTTTAGCACCTGCTGTACTCTTCTGCTACTTGATTCTTTGTTCAGACTTTTCTCATCCTTTCCTATTCATCCCAGAACTGGATGAAGCATTGCTAAGGAAATCCAGGTGCAGACAGTGAGTGACCTCACCATGGCTGCTTTGGGCTGCCACAACAAACCTGAGATGGAGCCTTTGCCAATTGGTGCCAGATGGTAGGGATGTCGTGATGGTTGAAAACCCAAAATCCAGGACTGAACCTCTCTGAATTTTGGGAATCTTTGAATCTCGCTTTGCACCTGACTTTGGTAATCATGTTCTTTCTGCTTCTTCAAGGTCTCTGTGAAATTGTACAATTTTATCTTTGGCAAAAGTTCTGAGTCATGTTGCTCTCTGAGGAGCAATTCCTTTTAGAAATAAAAGCATACATATATTACTGGATGTGATAGAATGAATTGATATAATGAATTCCTCTCAAGGGTCACTTTCAGAAGGCTAAATCCTCCTTGCTTAGGAAAAGCCTTCCAATAATACGTATGTAAAACAAACTATTGTGAAACAAACATTCATTTTCCTTGAAAATAGGTAGTTTTGTGGACAAGTCCACAGGAAAGTGCCAGAGTTTCAAGAGAAACTCTGAGCTGGACAAATTCAGTGGTAAAAAATGGCACAAGACTCTTGCTGCACCAGCCTGGACATGGCATGGAGTCTCTGAGAAAAACAGTTGGCTGACCTTGAGCTCCTGATAGGAGGATTTTTACAGAGGATGTTGCCCTAGGCTGTGTGACTGCATAAGGAGGGCATCCTTTTCCTCCTCCTCCTCCTTCCCTCCTTACATGAAATCTCTGAAGCAACAAACAGAGCAGGCCCCAGGGCAGTTTTTGCAACAGGACCCAGAGGCCTGGCAGCAGATCCATCAGGGTTTGCCTTGCAGGAGGTCTCAGCTGGGAAAGATGCAGCCATAGGGACAGCACTTCTCTTGTGTAGGTTTTTGCTGGGCTCTGCAGGAGAATTGGCAGTTAGGGAGAGGTGCAATGGGAGGAGGGAAGAACAATGAGCCCAGCAGACTGGAGACCACCCTGGTGGGTCAGGATTTCCCCTTGGGCAAAGAGCAGGTGAATTAACAAGACTACATACAGTCAAAGATTATACATCTCTCAATACAAATTACCAGCTTTAAGTCTCTTAGAAGACGTACAGTTCTGATTGCAATCCAATGTCAGATTTGTCCCAGCCAAACAATTATTACATAGTCCAGTCACATCTTTCTGTCAACGCAGTGATCTGGTCGTCAGCCAATGAATGTTGATAAGGAAGCCTCATGGATTCTGATACAAGAAAGATGTTTAATGCTGTTCTATTTTTCTGCCATTAGTGCCAGCAAGATTGGCATCTGTCTTTCCTTTCTTCTTTCTGTAAGAATAAATAAAAAAGCAAATACAATTGTCAAGTCTAGTAACCTCACTGCATTTCTGCATCACTTCTCAACCACCTCATGGGCAATTTAGCCTCCCAACCCTTTGCAAGGGTAGATGCTGCACAAATTTATATCCATGAGGTGTTGTAGCTTGTCCAGGGCCAGAGAGTACCTGTGCTCAGGAGGCAGTGCTGGTACAGAGTGGGGAGTGGCAGAAGCCAGCCCTGTCCTTACTCAGTGGTTTGCAGTCCCTTGTGGGCAGCTGCGAGGGCTGGATGTATCAGTGCTGGGGCATGTGGTGGCTGTGATTTCAGCTCTTTGTGCCTCCTTATGCTGTGCAGTCAAGGTGCACAGAGGAAAGTCTTTGCAGAAGACATTTTTGCTTCTATAGAACTAAACATTCTAGTTTTATATCTCAGCCATGGTGTGATTTACATAAATTTATTTGCCTGATTTGTGCCTGTATAAACCTATCTTAAGGAAATTATATTTTTAAAAAAGATTATCAGTGAAATCACATATGGATTTTCTATTTTAATCAAGTTTTAAATTCTAGTATTACCATGAAACTCTCTAGTTTAATGGGCATCCTCCCTGCTTTATGCTGTCTCCCATATGAGTTGGTCAGTGACCCACACTCCAAAGGATTAGTCAGATGATAGTAATAAGAAAATAGTTTTTATTTTTGCTCCTTATTTCTTCATATGTGTACTACCTTCAGCAACCTCATCACAAATTATGTAGATGAGTTTCTCCAAGCCACTGTCACTTGGGGGAGACTGCATATCAGTGGTCTGGCACAGTTGTTTCTTTATACGAACAACGTGTATTGTGCCTCCTGAGAGATTTAAGATAATTGCTTGTAAGAAGGGACTGTGAGTTTTGGTTTCAAACAAACAAGAAGGCCCCCTAGATATTAGGGAAGCAGCTTCTTTAGGAGACCCTCTCTATCTGAAGTGAGCTTAGACTCATTGGTGGGGTCACTTGGGAAGAGGATGACCTGCTATAGGACAGGGAAAGCACGAGCTGGGATTTGTGCTTGTGAGGCACAGGAGTGGTGGGGGTTTCCTCCCCCTGGCCCTTCAGTAACTCTGTCTCTAATTATTTTTTTAACATATTAATGATCATTGAAAACAGCAGCTATCAGATATGAATTAGCTACCAAGAAACAAGCATGGCCTTGAATAAAAGGCATATACATGATTACTACCATGGGTATTGTTCCTGTCATATTTCTGTTGTTGTTTTTGTAGTATATTTTACTTGGTATGGAGCTGCAGTGGACAGCAGCAAAGCTTGACAAGCCAGTGGCAAAATAGCTCCGTAGGGCATCAAATCAATGGGCTTGATTTTTGCAATATTTATTCTGGTGGCATAGATAACTCCTACAGTAAAAATAAGTGTTGTATTGGCATGAGTATAAAAACTTTTCAGAGGAGTTGAAATAAAAGTGTAAAGAATTTATGTGGAAAATAGCCCCTGCTGCTTTGCTTTCATCCACTGTAGGCACTGCCCAGAGCTCACCTTCCCAGCCACACTGCCCAGAGCTCGCACCTTCCCTGATACACTGCCACACCTTCACAGCCACACTGCCCAGAGCCCACACTTTCACAGCCACAGCTGCCTGCACCTTCTCAAAACCACCCCTGCAGACAGACATGGGCTGCAGCTCCCTGTCCCTTCACAGAACATGCAGATAGTGGGTCTCAGGGAGTGATGGGGTGGTGTTAATTGGGACACAGACATGCAGAGGGAGAGGGCCAGAAGCCTTTACTGTTCCAGACACTGTGTGCACACACATGTTCCAGCTGCCTGAAAACCCACTGCTTGCTGTGGGATTATATGATTGTTTAGGGAGGGTTGTGCCTAAACTGGGTGATGCAGAACTGGGAGATATCAGTGAGAGCTGATCCACAGAGAGTCAGAGTGAAGAGCCTTTACTCTTGAGAAATGGCAAACAAATCATGGTGACCTGTGTACGGAAGACCTGAGAAACAAGTGCATAATTTTGTCCTGTATTATGGCAGATCCTTGAGGATATTCAAGTGATATCAATTTCAACATAATCTTTTTTCTACTGAGTGGTGCATGGGAAGAGATAAAGAGACATGCAGAGGGGCAAGGGAAGTTCCAGGCTCTGGACCTCGTGAATAGCATCACCCTGTGGTTTGGGTTGCACAAAGGAGCTGGCAGAGGTGACTGGAAGGAGAAGGGCAGCAGGTCAGGGACGGGACTGGCATGTGGAGTGAGGAGGAGAGTTGGGTGGGAGAAGCACAGGACTTGGAGGCATCCCAGGGTTCCCAGGGTGGGTGGTGGGAAGGTGGGTATGGAGAAAGGACAAGGCTGAAAGCGCGGCAAGAGAGCTCGCAGGGACACGAGTGGAGACGAGTGGGAAGGGTGACGGAGCAGGAGCCACAGCTGCCCTCCGGCGTTGGCTGGAAAAGCCATTTCTGCTCCTGCTTTACCCCACAAAAGCCCCGGCTCTGTCCGTGCACAGGACAGCACCGTGCAGAGGAGAGATCTCCAACCCCGGCACTGCCCCGCTCCAACCGGGAACGGCCGAGCCCCCGGCCCCTCTCACCGGCAGCGCTCCCCGCCCCACCCG
>VWZU01011315.1:514071-538302 GCA_013397095.1 Sterrhoptilus dennistouni
AGCCGGGATGTGCCCGGGTGTCCTGTGCTCTACCCCCGGGATGTGCCCGGTGATGCTATGCTCTACCCCCGGGATGTGCCCGGTGATGCCGTGCCCTGCCCCGGGATGTGCCCGGTGATGCTGTGCTCTACCCCCGGGATGTGCCCGGTGATGCTGTGCTCTACCCCCGGGATGTGCCCGGTAGTGCCGGGCCGTGCAGCCCCGGGGGGACGGTGGGAGCTTTGTGGAGCGAAGGACTCCCGGCCGGGGGGTCGGTGTGCGAGGAAGGGAGCGGGGAGTTCAGCGAGAAGCGGAGATGGGATAAAAGCCCCCAGCATGGGCCGTGCCGGATCTCCCAGGCTCCCTCTCCCCAGGCAGCGGGTGCTACAGCTCGTAGTTTTCCCGAGGTCAATTTGTCGATTGTCAACAGGAAGGGCAAAAAAGCCCCACCAGCCCAATTTCCTGGTGGGAGGATGGAGGGGAAACGTTATTTGGTTTGGTTTATGCTCGTCCAAACATCTCTTTCCTCATTTATTCGAGTTTGCTTGAGCTGTCGGTATCTCGGAGCAACCCAGCCCCTTGATTCATCTGTAATACTGGTGAATTTTTCCACTTAATTATTATCTTTAGCAAAGTAAATTTGTTTTGGGAAACCTTAAAAATGGAAATATCAATTTGAAGCCAGATCTCTTTCTGTGGAGCCTGATTCCTGAATTGCAGGGTTGGCATTGCTCCTGGCAAGTGCAGTGGGAGTCCAGAAAAGCCTTTGCCTGCAATTGCAGTTACATTTAGTCCTGGCACTATCATGTGTGTTGAAGACTTGGAGCTGCATCGGTTTTTTTTTTTTGCCATTTGCATTACCATTAGTTTTTTCTCACTTGCTTAAAATTGCATTCTTGGGCAGGGCCAAAAGCACACAAGGTTGCTGTGTCATGTGTCTGGAGGGGATGTGTCTGGTCTCCACACTGAAGGTGTGTCTGTCACATCAGCCTCACCTGGTCTGATCAGCATGCGAGTCAGAGACCTCCGGGGAGAAGTCATCACACACAACAGATGGTAGGGAAGTTTTCCCTTGCTCCCTCCTGCTCACTTAGCAGCCCAGTTGGGAGAACTCTTGCCCCATGAAGAAGGGTTGCTAGAGTTCTTTCCCTAGGAAGAAGGAAAGTTGACTTATTGACTCATAAGCCCACCTTTCACCCCAAGGAGGCGTCATGGGCAGATTGGAAGGTTGCGATGATGTTGGGTTTTTCCCCTTGGAGATGTTCTGCTCCATGTGAACTTCCACATTTGGTGGTTGTCCTTTTTGTTGGAAGAGGGAATAGGGGAGAGAGACCCGCCCCAAGACAGACTGTGAATTAGGGTATCATAATGTACCCAAAGTAATCCCCACTGGGAGAGCTAGGGTAGTCTCAGAGGAGGTCAGCCACAAGGTGTCTTGGAAGGAAAAAGCAGCTTAATTCCAGGAGAGGCTCCAGAACTTCCCCATATCCTCACTTCAGATGATGATGGAGGGGGTGCTTCTCTAGGTTGCACCCCCAGGCTGGCTCTGCTCCACGTGAGGCAGCCAGAGCTGCTCTGTGTGTGCTGCTGGGCATGTCCTTGTGCAGCTGCCCTTTCCTGCTTTCCCCACGTGACACTTGGCATCTGCAGGTGGATCACACTTAAAGTAGTCTTTTGTTATAAATACCACTTTCATACTTATTGTACATTATTATTTAGTTGGATTTTTTTAATGGATTCCTGTTTTTAAAGGCTTCTATTACAGATTTTTTTTTTCCATTACATATACAGACATTACTGAATAGGTTGTACTTGTCAGTAAATATATGCCTGTAAATCACCTAAAACATTTTCCAATAACAACTCTTATTTAATAAATACAGGCTGTATAATTCCAAAATACCCTGGCAGGCTATATAATAATTTAATAAAAACCTCCTTGAAACATTTGCTTAGCCATGTGTGTTTTATTTGTATCGCTTTTTGTGGTGAATAGATTACAGTGCTATTGTTTGCACTATTGCATTTATGTGATGGTTTCCATTTTTTGATAATTCTTTATGTCTTCACTTCAAAGGTATGAAGTGTGTGAATAGTGGGTGTACCAGACACCTTAGTAATAAAACAGATTATAATAGATGTTCTTCCTCAAAAATGGATCAGGATCCCTGTGTGGAAAATGTTAAAGTGCAGAGGTATTATTATTTTTTAGTACACAAAAATACTGCTTTAATACAACAAATGTAATGGTTATTTGACAGCAGATATTCATTTATTCTTAGAAGTAACAGAATTTGCTCATGTTTGGGAAAATGTCTATAAATATTGCTGTAGGTGAAAATAATTTTTTTACGTTCTGTAAACAGACATGTAACCTGTAATTTCTTAGTCATACCTGTAGCTTATAAGGCATCTGTGCTTCAGTGTTCCCTATGCTTAAAAATAAAAACCATAAAAAGCATTTTGGGTGTATCCCTGAAAAAATCCGTCTCTCTTTTTGCCATGGCTGTAGTGAGTGTACATTTGCTCTCTGTGCTGTGCTCCTGAGGCAATGATGGTGGGGGGAAGCCTCCCACTTTAAGCACTTAGTTTTTTTCTAAACAGAACATACAGTTATTATCTGGAGATGGAACCAGCCTCTAAACAGGATTATTCAGATTAAAACTATACCGCTTTACTTTTTTGTGGTAGCACATGCTTTAATCCAAGCTAAAGAAATGAGTTCAGCACAGAAATTATGGGAGGAAACAGTGTCACTGAGCACCTTAAAGTTCAGCAAAAGTCAGCCTTTTTGTTCTGAGGTTTTTGTATAGCTATCAATTGAAAATCTGAAAAAGATGTTTTATTTAGCTCTAATTTAAATGGATGGATCAACATGTTGAGAAAAAGAGGACTGAATATTCGTAGTACAAACCTGTTTTAATAACAGGTATATAACAATAACAGCAAGATAAATACGTTATACTTCTTAAACCTTTTGTTTTCAGACAAGCAGGCAAAGTATTTATATTTAGACTGATAAATACAACATATCAAGCATTTCAGTGTCCTCCCTATTTTCATGAGATAACTCGAAAGTTGTACCAATTCTTTCAGTTTGCATGGAGAGTAACTGCAGTTTTATGTATGCAGTGTCATTTTCTAACTTTTCTCTCTTTACCTTTTCTTCCTGTTTGCATCTGTAAAAAACAAGAGAGAACATGATGTTTTTGTTTATAATGTCATGAAAATTTGGGTTACCAACCTCACTGGACTGGTGGACTTTGTAGCTCAGTGTTTCCAGTAGAAAAGCAGGAGCACACCCTGAGATGGATAATAAAATCAAGCTGGCTATAAAATATCATTTAACCATGTCACTTAGTAATTGATTTCTGAGTTGAAGCAATATGCCTGTAACTTAGCTAATTTTTGTTTAATTCGAAGGCTCTGTCCTGCAGTGTTCTGACTCCTGCTGTGTGCTGTGGCATTGTGGTTCTTATGGTCAGCTGGGAGCTGTCAGACCACCCTCACAGCCCTCCCTTTGGATGTGTTTAGGTTTGCAGCCTTTCAAGCTGAACCTGTGCCATGCAGTTCTGCTGGTGTCTCCTGATAGGAAAACACCCAGCCCTTTGCCTGGCATGGTTTGGTCAGCAAAAAGCCACGTGTGGGTACTATTCTGCTGACAGAAAATTGCTTCTGTTAGCTCAGCCTTGATCTTTAGAGGGCTTGGTAAGCTCTAGCTACAGACAAACTCGTTGTCAGGAGATTTTGGGCCTCCCCTGAAGGTTGTACCACGCTGGCTGTGGCCAGCAGTGTGTTCCATTGGGAACAGGCAGTGCTGGGTTTCCATCAGCGTACCCTGACTGTCAGGCTGTGGAACAGGCAGGCCAGCTGTGCCTCTTTCATACTGTCATTCTGTATACTTTCTGTGTTTTTCCCCCTCTCTGAAATAAAGCATAGATCCTGGACATCTTTTTGTACATTCCCTAATTTTTTTGGTATTTTGGCTTGTATTTTGTAGTGGTGTAACTGAGGCTGAAGATAAGCTTTCAAATGTGCACAGGTCTGTTTAACTCAGTGCTGTGGGTTTGTGTGGTGTGTCCCTTCTGTCTGTCCTGGGTCACTCTGACCATGTTAAACAGATACACTAGTGCAGAACAGCTCCATTAAAGTGTGTTACAATTAAAGGTGTCTGCATGGTCTGTCTGCACTTGGCTGGCTACTTCTTTGGGCAGTACACTGCTTCTCTCTTTTGAAGTATTTTACTTTAAATATTTGTATTTCTTGTGAGAAATCACAAAAGTCTTTCCAAAGTGCAGACACAATTCAGTTTCAAGTAATTTTCTGTATCTTGCAAGTTTGGATATTTCTTTCCTTTTTCTTGCTATGTTACAGTTTCGCTCATTTCTGATCACTGTGTAAGGAGCAGTATGGAACCTCTTTAGAAAATATTTCTAAAACTGCTGCTGAAATGAATTATAACTAATTTTTAAATCCTAATAATTACAGAAATGAAATAAAATAAGTTGAAAGAGCTGCAGGTTTTCTTTTTTTGAGAAGGTTGTTATAAATATTTCAGGGTTCTTTGTGGAATCAGAACCACAGTATCATGTAATCCACACTTTATTTACATTCAGGAAAATCTCGCTGATGTTTTGGTGTTGCCCTTCACTGTAGTAGGTGAGCAGCAAAAACTGCCCTGGCTGTACACTGGTATTGCCCCCCCACATACTTTTTGTTTTCTTCCTAGTCATTGCAGAGCTCTAGGGATCCACAGTGCTTCCCCTGCTTTTTCTTTTTCTCAGCCTTGTGGCCTGGACTCAGTTTCTCAAGAGCAGGGAGGAGAGGTGGAATAACTGTGCCACCATTCTTTCATCTGGGCCTCTTATTTGCCCTCAGGCAGATTTTGTCTGCAGTCATCTACCCAAGACTTCCATTTCATCTGCTTTTTGATCTAATGTGCCATAATGAGGGGAAATGACTGAAAACCAGCAGGGCACACTTGATGGGCACACCCGTGAAGCCCTTGTCCCTGTCACAGTGCAGCCCAGGGAGAAGACACCAGACCTCCAGACAGGCTGCCAGGGTGCCAGTCATGGCAGCACATAACCCTGCTTGGGTTAATCTTTGTTCCTAATTAGCCCGCAGGAAGCTTTGCAGGGTAAGGGCAGGCTGTTTCCCAGTCACTGGGCTGCTGGAGACAGCTCTGCCCTGCACTGTAGGAACCTCATGGTTCATCCAGCACATTTTTCCTGTGACAGCTCTGGGTTCATGGGTGTGTGTGCACATCACCCAGTAACACTCAAAGTGTGTTTCAGTCCAGGTTGTGACCCTGTGAAACTGAAAATAACTCAATTATTTTTGTCCCCCCCATCTCTGGTGTATTTAGCTCTGCAGAATGCTTCTTCCTGTGAGACTTTGCATTTTTGCATTGAGCAAATGCTTGGAATATTACTCACAGTCTTTCCAAAACTATTAATCATTTGAGAGCTGTAGAAGTGTTAAGGATATCTATATATATTAGTCAGAGGAGACAGAGTGGGCAAGTCCTGACCAAAGATTTGAGCCTGGAAACCTTCATATTTCTGACTATCCAGAGTGCCATTCTGTAATACCACAACCAGTGAAGCATTACATTTCACTGGGTATTTCACAGCCCTGAAGTCATAGAGACTTGTGGCCACTAGAAACTTTTGACTTTCCTTTCTGATGCAGGCATCCAAGCCTTACATTTGTTTCAAGTTCAGTTTCAGTTTATATATTTCTCCTGAGTTCCCATTCTTGTTCCCCTCAGCTGTGCCGATTTGGCCACTTATGGTTTGGGTTGAATGAGCTGGGTTGTGAAGTCTTTACACAGAAAGATGGAAGAAGAGAAATTTCACTTTCCATATGCAAAGGGTGTATATATAAGGTAGGTGGTGCTCCCTGACACCAGAAATGCTCAAGAGACCATTTTTTCAGGGAGTGCTATTACTACAAGTTAAAATATTTCTTTTGCTGAGATACTGCGCCTGCTCTTCCTCTTATGCTCTACAGACCCTTCCACTCCCAAGTGCTTTGAGGTACAAACTGTGTAGCCTAGCTGTTGGTATGGATGAGCATTTTCTAACTACTAACCATGTTTCCTGTCCAAAAATGGTATTTTTCACCCGAGTTCATGATGGAGGTATTTTTACCTGGCCTGAGTTTATATACTGTTTATCAATAATTAAACGCCTTTCTTAAATCACTGAGCCTCCCTCCCTAGCTGAATTTCTTGTGGGCTTTCATGTGATCACCCTCACAGTCAGCACTGGGGCTGGACCTGTTTGGTAGAATCACAGAATGGTTTGTGTTGGGAGGGACTTGAAAAGTCACTCCAACATATCCTTGTCTTTCCTGTGCTGGAACCTCAAAGCTGGATGCAGCACTGCAGGTGGGGTCTCACCAGAATGAAGTAGAGAGGCAAAATCACCTCCCTCTACCTGCTGGCCAACCCTTTCTTGATGCAGCCCAGGATTTAGTTGGCTTTCTGGGCTGTGAGCACACATTGCTGGCTCATGTCCATGTGCTGGTTTGTTCTGTGGAAGCTCCTCAGCATTGAGTTCGATCTCATTTAGGTGAGCAGTTCATTTCCCAGGCAGTAGGTGTCATTCCTGCAACTTGAGATCTCACAGTTGTATTTCTGTCTTTCTTCAGCTTCACATAGGTGTCAGGATGAATAGACATCTTTTTCCCTGAAAAGAGAGTAAAAGAGGGGGAAAAAAAGCAAGCTGTGTAGTATTGTGACTCATACTGTGGCACGGGTGCAGACACAGGGAGATGCTCCAGCAGTTTGTGTTTCTGGTCAGGCCCAGTCCTTGTTTCGGGTGAGCTTCATGGTGCAGGCATGCTGTACTTCCTTAGCTGGTCTGCAGCTGCTAAGTCTCTTAACCTTTTTGCCATCATTGCTTTATCTCCTGGAGGATGACAATTCTTACCTGAGAGGGAATTAAGATGATTAAGTAGCTGGGTCTCAGTCTAGCACAGGATTTAAGGCTTAAGTTTGGTCCTGTTGAAGTCCGTGCTTTGCTAGATTGGAGTCTCCCGTTCAAACAGCATTTCCAAGGATGACAACCATCTTTGTAGTAAATGCAAAGCGTTACAGCAAATTCCTTGTGTATTGCAATCCATTCATTCCTTCCTCCCCTTTCTCCCTTTCCCATTCCCATCATTCGCTGCTTCTTAGCCTGCATGTGTGTAGCTTCCTTTATCACTTGTCAGTAAGCCACTCCCTCAGTAATGAGGAGATCTAGAAAACACAGTGAAATGGCATTAACAAGAGGCAGGGCCGTGGCCATAATCCCTTTAATTGCATGCTGAATGCTTTTCTTCCCACAGCTGTCCACGGTGCAGGAGCAGGAGCTTTGCTGCAGTCAGGTTCTAAGGGTGTGTGATTGCCTGCAACAGGAACAGCTAAACACACCCAGGGCTGCTGAATGCTCATGGTGAAAGGATAGCTTAAATAAATAAATTCATGTGTAAGAGCTGTAATTGGAAATGTCTGTTAAACGTGTGTGCTGGATGAGTAGGAATATTTCTTCAGCACTGAACAGACTAGCATTGCTCAATTCATGGTTCATGGTCCAGAGGACATCAAAAGAGAGACCAAAAAATGCCTACAAAAATTTTACAAAGCAGAAACAAGGCAGTTTAAAATCATCCCCATATGCACAGATTTCATGCAGTTTGTATGTGTGTACCTATTCCTGTTAGCTTCTTACTGTTCTTATTACCCACTTAAAATATTTTGATACTACAATCATTTTATTACATGGCTCTATTTTGTCTGTCATTCTAGTTCCCACCTGCCAAACAGTAGTGGGATTTGAGATAATCTGTGAATTTCTTTTTGAAAAGGATTCGTGATTTAAAATAAGAGAAATACTGGACGAGTATATTTTGACAGAATGAGGTAACTTTAAGATTGACTTCGTAATGAATTAGTGTTGAGTGCTGAACACATTTGTATGCTAATCTTTCTTTTAATTAACTAAATACATCACCTAGGTGAATGTAAGTCAGTTTTTGATCCCACAGCTGTTATGTTGAGAAATAAGTGTTATATCATCCAAATAAAGCAGCATTCTCAAGCAACTAATTTTTTTGACTGTTCAGTAAGTAGAAGAGAGAAAACATGAACTTACATGTTCATTTTACCTGTATGCTTAATAAAATGTCCTTTATCTGTCCCTGTCTGTTGTTTTGCTTGTCTGGTAGTAAGAACCATCTTTGAGTAGATGGAACAAGGAGTTACATCTCTTCATTGCACTTTGGCACGTGCAGTATTGTCCTCTGGAGGTGCTGCTTTGTCAGTTGTCACCGACGTGACCCACAACTCACAACACCAGCTTGGATTCCACTGGTAGCCAGCCCAGTGTTGTGGTGGATCCTCCCAGAGCCTGACCTGCTGCCCCCTGGCTTTGTATTTATTTGTTTTAATTGGTGCTGAGCTGTCAAACGTTAGTTCACAGCACACGGAATCACACACAGCTGTCTCCTGGGCCGCCCTGGTGAGGGGGGATGCCCAGGGGTTTCTGGTTCATCACACACCCAGGAGCAGTCCAGAGGCACTTTGCTGTTACCTGTGAGTCAGTCTGGAGCCATCAGCCTCCCTCCTTGGGGGTTCCAGCTGCCCACAGCTAATGCTGGAGGCAGGGAGAAAGCCAGCTGATGCCACAGCATTAAGGGCCTAATCTTGAAAGGACTTGTACACATTCCTGACCTTATTACTGGGAACAGTATCCTTGGTGTTTGTGAACCTAATGGCTGTTGAGATGAGTCCACTGACCGTAATAAATTTAAGTATATGTGCAAGTATTGAAGGGGTTGGGGTCTGATGGAGCAGTGAAGGCTCTCTTCTTCATCTGAGGGCAGAACTCAAGAGGGGAAATTTGTAGCTTTTTGGAAGGGAGACAAAAGTTATTCCTGTCCTCTGTATAGATGACCTTGCCTTTAATATATATAAATAGGAATATAAGCAGCTTGTTTAAAATATTCTCTCCACCCCCAATCAACAATTATTACCTGAAGACCTGTCAGTAAATCAAAAACAACCCCAGCCCTTGGGGGAGCAGAGGAGGTGTGCAGGTGGTACAAGGAGCAGGTTTGCTGGGAAACAGTGTGGAGGGCTGGGGCAGCTAGAGCCATCCTAGTGAGGCAGGTGAGGTGGGTCTTTCCTTTTCAGGGGTTCACAAGCAAAAATGGAAATAAGAAGGAAACAGAAAGATGATCAGTGTGTTTAGTGTAGCTGATGAGTGTGTGTGCCTTATTGGGGGCCCCCAGGTCTTGTTGTGTTGACCCCTGGGAATGCCTCCTCATTCTGTATTCCTCAAGATGTGACCCAAGGGTGAGCTGCAAGGGTCTGCTTGTCCCTTCTGTCCTGGCTTGCTAAACAAAAATAGTGCTGGAACTGCATGACTGCAACCCTTTGCAGAAGCTAAAAAAACCTGAGCCAGCATACTATTTTAAAATTTCATGGTATTAAATATGAGAGTGTTACAGAAATAGCAGAGGGGACACTGAGCCAGCAAGCTAGGGAATGTGGAAACAGGTTTGTAAGAGCAGTAAAGGCACACAAGGACATTTCTCAAGCCATGAAGTGTGTTCAGAGGTGTGCAGGGTGAATGCCTTGCATGTGCATTTAGATGTTACTGCTGTCCTGAGTGCTGGTGCAGGTCTGGTTTAGTCAGTTCTCCCAGTTTCCAGCTGGCTCAGTCTCCTGAATGAGTTCCCAAAGGAGCTGTGTAAATGTGTCAGCACCCCAGCAGTGGGAGTGGCAGGGAAGGCTGTGATGCCCCACCACGCAGCAGGTCAGCCCAAGTGGAAGTGATGCTCCGTGTCTGACCCTCCCCACAGTGCTGATTTCATCCTTGCAAGAGCTCACATTTAGATCACTGCATGGTCTGATTAACCCAGTGGTTTGCTAAAGACTGCCATGCTAGATTGCTAAAAGCATGTTTCTTTTTCCTTTTACCCAGGAATGCTTTCTATGGTCTCCAGTCTCTGATCTCTTTGTCACTTTGGTCAAAGTCTGTCACTGCAACCTCAGTTGCACCCTGATGCCAGCTGTCATCTGTTGTTGCTATCAGGGCCTCTTTATCATCCTTTTGCTTCAGAGGTTTGGACACCTTTTGTGACCCTTAAAAGATGATAATCCTGAGTGGACACTGCAAAACAAACAACACAGCTAAAGATTCCCTTAAAAAATATTTAAAGGTATTCCTGGGTATTAAAGGTTAAGCCTGACCTTGCTAGAGCCCTTGTCTTCTGGTTGAATGCAATGGGATTATAATCTAATATCAGTTTCTATCTCTGATTCCCCAACACCCATCTCAGTATGATAGGTCTTAACTGCAGTTCAGTTTCACAGATGGTACCTGCATCACAGAAAATATTAGATGACTAGTGCCCTAAATACGACAGAGTGCATTTGTCTACACATCTGTGTATACAGAAAAATCTCTTTAATGGTAAAAAGCATAGTCACATAAGAGGAATGTGAAGGGAGTTTGCTAGAAGACTCAGTGGTGACTTTTTAAGTGTTGGAGCAGGATAAGCAAAATGAGAAGGCCTTAAAACTGTGAATAAACATGGCAACTCAATTTAACATGTCTGCCTAAAGGAGCAGGCTCTTATGATTTTTTGTTATTTTATTACAAACAAGAACTTTGATAACTGTTGTGTTTTCCCAACAGTAAAAAACATGTCAAATATTTTCGTGACCTGCTATTTAAAAAATAACCACATCAAATGCTTCAGCTTCCTTGAGGATTGTCGCATTTTCCTCCAGGACATGCATTTCTCATGGCCCATCAACATCTGTTCAGCTCTTGCAGTGCAGGAGGATGAAGTGAAGATAACCACAGTCTGATTTTTTCTCTCCAGCCTCCAGGCACCAGAGGAACTTTAGTGAGGACAGAGATGGGAGAGCCTCCATGGAAATTGAGCATGCAGCAGCCCTGACAGTGTGTCCTCAGTGGGATGCGCAGCTTTGAGTACCCCTTTCCCGGAGAGTGAATTCATTGGCAGCTCAGAACTGTTGATTATGGGGGGAATTTTTGCAGCATCTCCCCAGGTTTTTGCTCTCTCGCTCTCGATTCTAAAACTGTCTGAACAAGGATTTGAAGGAAAACTAATCCAAATCACCAAAAATGCGAATGTGAAGTAAATTAGGTAAACTAAATTAAACCATTGTATATATTATCTGATTCAGCATTCAAGTGACCTTAATTTGATTAAGCTTAATTCACATCAAAGTAAATGATACTAAATATGAAATAGGGTTGATTTAATTAATAATGAGTGAGTCTGCAGGGATCTAAAGTGGTTTGATTCATTACAGAAATGTTAATTCAGATTACCTTTCTAGAGTTTTCTCATGTAAATAAACCTTACAGGACAGGTTATTAGTTAGGCCTAAACTGGTGTAATTGTGTGTTTATTCCCCCTTGGCTGTTGAAGGACCTTCCCACTGCTCTCCTCTTGTGGCAGCTCATGAGTATTTTGTTGTGGGATATTTTGTTAATTTGTTAATCCAGGCAAAGGAAATTCATCAGTTTTCTGTTGGCTAAGTCACCTTTTCACCTGATTTGTGGTGCCCCACAGGGTGAAGATGGGAGTGTGAATGTGTGATCACAGTGGAGAGGGTGGGAACTCACTTCAGGGCAACTTTTGTGCAGGAGACACCCTGCTTACTCCCACACTCTGTTGGGTTACACAGCACATGGACAGAAGAATTGAGCTTTGCTGGAGCTGCTTCAAGTCACATACCACCAATTTTGATTTTCTTGGTGTTTAGGTACAACTGTGATATATTGCTTGGCTTTGGCTTGTACTCTTTTCCTCTGGCTTTTTGTGTGCTCTGTGCCTCAGTAGTACTACAGAGCATGTGGTTCTGAGCAGCATCACCTGAGTAGCTCCTGCCCTCTATACACTCCAGCTCTACTGACCCATTTTCTGACTGCTTTTCTTCCTTTTCTGTTGGTGGCCTTGAAGTTCTGTGAGTATATTTTCTGCTGTATGATTGTTAAGGGAAGGGACACACCATAACTGTGAAGGTGGGAGAGCTGGAGTTGCCGAGACCTGCAAGTCTTTGTGTAGGGTGTTTTGTAAGGATGGACTTTGTTTTCAAAGAGTTGTGCCAAACAGTGCTGTGATTCAACAATTTGCCAAGTTGAAAATACTGGAGAGACTTAAGGAGAGGGGTGGATGGTAAATATGAACTAGATACAGTGAAGATTATATAATTCCATATCTTGGGTGGTTTTTTAATTTCTTTCTCTGAATAGGAGTAAGCTGGTATTTGAAGGTACTTGAAGAATAGAGAAAATTTCCAATACATGTCCTGAACTTTAACAAGAACCCTAACTTTGATGGGTTGAAAAGCCTCTGAACTTTGGAAAGTGAGGTGGAATATAATACTGAGCTTCAAAATTCACTTGAGCTCTATTCCCAGAGTACTAGAAAATGCTGGCTGTTCCTGCTCGCATCCTCACACCTTCTAGTTTGAGTTTGCACCAGGAATCATGCCCAAATAGTGGCCAAAGCAGTGCTGTCAGCCTTTAGAAGGTTCCTGTGATTATTTGGTTCATTCTTTCTGGAAACCAGGCTTTGAAACCACCGAGCTGTGCCCATCTCATCCTGTTTGAATATCAGCACACCTAGACATGTAAACAATGTGCTTCTTCAAGAGGCACTGAAAATCAATGAGCCTTTGAAAAGACATACTCTTTAAAGTCAGGGCCTTATTTGGGAACTTGCAAGAAGCTTGGCTGTCACAAGAGAATATTTTGGCTCCATGACAGTTTTCTTTTATATGGTTCTTCAGAGGTAACTCCAGGGTTTGTGCAGTGATAGCTTGCAAGTGTTGTGTCTTTTTTACCCCTTCCCAGGAATATTTGCTTGAGGAGAAACCAATATGTAGGTCAAAAGAGGCCAAAGACCCCTATTGACCTCTCTTTGTCCAAAGTATGTAAAAGGCAGGTTTTCAAAGGTAAAATGAAAAATTCCTGGCATTTCAGTATTCCTGAGAAAACTCACATGTTTTTATCATAATTACTTTTCTTTACCTTTTTTACTTCTCACTACTTGTTTGTTGAGTGCTGCCTTCTGTTTATGTAAGTGTGGGATTGTTAGAAATAATCTGGTCTGACATCACACTTTTGATCCTTACTCCTTGGGAACATTTCTTTTATGTCCCTAACACCTTGGGAATTCTGGTGGGATAAAAGAGCTTGCATGATAAAGATAAATAATAAGCTGAAGGGAGAGTGTCAGAGGCAGAAGCATTTTAGGCTTGGAGGAGGGAGGAAGAGAGAAGAGAGAGATTATCTCAGCAGTATTTTGAAAGGGTTTCAGAGGAGGTAGTTGAAGGAGAAAGGGGAATTAGAGAAGAAAGATGTGATGATAACCTAAAAATCATTGTGGCTGTTTCTGGATCCCCTGTCTATGTGATATAGAGGTGGAATATAAAAATTACTTCAGGGACTTAAGCTGCACAATTTAGTGAATTCTGAAGGAAGAAGGGCCTTCAGGCCATACTGATGTTGGAGACCTGGGGCACAACGATGGGCAATGCCATATGGATCTGTCACAACATGAATACCAGAAAGGACACCCTCAGGCATCAACAATACTCTTAAATAATTACAGTTTTGGGGAAGTTGAGAAGTTGGGGGAAGAGGGTAAGGTCAACACAGTCTGGTTGTGGGACTAGTACCTATCCTTCGGATTTTGCTCCCTACAAAATACCGTTCTCTTCAGGATATTGAATCCTCTCCTCCAGCATCCTTGCTGGGTTTCCCTTGACCTGTTCAAGCCATTCCTGTGCTCGTAGTGGCCCAACACACATTTCAGCTTTTTTCTGCTCTGCCTTTCTGTTCCTGAGGACAGGGGGAGGCAGCTGCACAGGACTGCAATGACAGAGGTATTATTTGGCTGGTGCTGGTGTGTCTTTGGAGAAGGGGCAGGGGGAGAGGGTAGAGTGCCTGGAGCAGAGGCAACCCAAGGGTCCAGCATAGTACTAATGTCATTTAATATTGTGCATCTAATACCAGCCTGAGGTAGAAAAAGGGGCAGTGCCCATGGCAGTGGATGGAAAAGGAGAATTTGTGAAACTTGAGAGAGCTCGAGCTATTTGCAGCCAATGTGTTTCCACATCTAGGAATGTGAGGCTGGAAGGAGCAGTGTCAGGCTGATGTGCAGTGCTCTGAGAGAGAAATGTGCTCTGAGTTAAAAATGTTGAGGAGTAGGAATTCTTGTCTGTGGCTGGAAACTTAGAAGGAATTTCAGGAGCAAGGGGAATAATTTTTGGATAGTATTTGACAGTTTGTGATGATTTCTCATTTATTAGTCTTGTGAATTAATTTCCAGAGCCTTGCTATTTCTGTCTTCCCTTTCAAGGTCGTTGGGATGCACTGGTTACTCTGTAGCTTCATTCATTAGAAATTAGCTAAGTTGGGGTTTGACTATGATGTTTATCTGGGATGACCTGAACCATTTGCTTCAGGAAGTCATTCACACTTGAAAAGACAGATGTATCTCATATTAAAGGACAGGTCATGCTCACCTCTCTTTCCCTCCAAAGATGAGGGAAGTAGGATTTGACTCATGAATAAGTGCTTAATACTTGAAGATACGAGTCACTTGTCTGAACTGGATTGGTGCCCAGTTCCATTTCAAATGACCTGGAGTATCCAAGTGCTGGATGTGTGGCTGATGGCCATGACCAGAGCCCAGCTGGATGCCAGACACTGTACACATGCTTGGATCCCTGGATTTGAACTCCAAGCAATGCTAGGCAGGATGGCAGTGTGAATATGCAGTGTTTCAGCTGTGAGCACTGCAGGGAGGGAAAAGTTTTTGCTTGCTGTAGTTTGCTGTGGGGTTTGGTGTACATATATGAGTCAGTGCAACTAGAGCCAGATGGCTGTGATTGCAAAACTCACTCCTGATTTCCCCTTCTGTCCTTTCCTGGTCCTGGATACCTCCTTTGTGTGGTTTTGGGATGGACAAAAGAGTATCCCATTGCTTTTCCCAAGGTTGTGACCTGATTGTGGGACAGACTGGATGTGTTCTGTGTGGCTTGCCTCTTAGTCTAACCTAAGTGATGAAAAGGGCCCCCTCAGCACAGGCAGAGAGGCAATTTGTGTTGTACTAAGCTTGATTAATGGTAGTGTAAGGCAATTTGTACTACTGATCCTTGCTTGGCTATGAAAATGCTGCTAGCTCTGCCATAGGTAGTTGATCATGGGTATATAGGCTAAGTAGGCATGTTTTTTAAAGGCAGAGTGAGAAAAGGGGATCATTCAGTTGAGAAATGATAAGCCATGCAATTATAGCTGGGCAAGTAGTGTGTATGTGTGACCTCCTGCTCTGTCTCCTTCCAAGCTGTCCTGGTTTCTTCTGGCTGGGTCTTGAACCCGGTTTGAGAACTGGTGGATGGCCAGGGCTTAGGGCTGCTGGGACAGGTCACAGTAATGGTTTGATTTGTTGAAGACTGGTTCAGACTGTGCATAGAGCAGAGGTCTGGGGGCTGGCAGAGCCAAAATGAGAATTCAGACTTCATCAGTAACTTTGCTACCCAGTCCTGAAGCAAAGAGTGGGGCTTTACTCACTATTTCAGCCACCACCTCAGAAATCCTGTTCTTATTAGAGAAGATACAGGAAGAGTAGGAGATGCATGGAAAATTCTGGTTATATAACACAAAACAAACTCCCCCTAACATGGGATCTCTGTTGTTGTTTTCCTTTTATGAATTTTCATGCTTGTCCTTTTGTTAGGAAATTGAATCTCATCCGTACTACCACTGGAAACTGGAGAACTGATGATGTTCAGATGATGTGGGGTCCTAAATGCTGCCTAGGTTCATGGATTGTAAAAAGGCTTTTGATGTGATGCAGTTTTTGTAATTTTCATGCATTTGACTCCAAAGGGTAACATGCAGCTTATGTTAAAAAGGTATTTTTGTATTCATTTTGACGCATCCTTTAATTAAAGTGTCAGACCTAATACTGTTTCATTGAAAAAGCCAGTGGACCCTATCCAATGAGTCCAGCAGAAGCAGAAGAAAACAGGAGCTGTGATATTTCTCAGCTTCTTCAACAAAAACAAACCAAACCTTCAGATTTTCAAGCTTCAGTCTTTCTTTATGTGAAGAACAAGTGAGGGATAGAAACATGATATTCGAAACAAGACTTTGCAACATAAGCTTCCTGCTTTAGTTTGAATTTGCCATAGAATATCCTAAAACATTTCTCCTTGCTAGGTCTGTCTCAAAAATATTGTAGCTTACTGATGCTCTGCAAAGAGATTGGTAAAGCTGGCACATATTCATTTGCCCTCTGCAGAGGTCAGCATGGCCAAGCCACATGCATTTCAGAGAAAGGCCCCCTGAGGTTCTCCTGGCTTGTAGGATATACTTGTGGCCACCCTTAACTTTCCTCCAGCCTTAAGGGAAGAAGGCAGCATGAAGTCTCCACATTGTGGTCTATCTGTGCCAGTGGTTCTCGTTAAAGATGATGTATAATCTTCCTCCCCAGTGTGTGCTTTCCTTAGGGAGCGGGTGTTGTCAATAAGTAAATTCCACACGCGATATCACAAAGGGGAGAGGTTGTGGGAATGACCTGATGCTGCTGGTGGAACATCTGCTGCAGCAGCCAGACACACTTTGGGAGCAAACTGTTCTGTGCTCAAGGGATGGGAGGGTCCTGCTCAGAGAACCAGATTTGTGGAGGTTGGCAAGGACATCTGGAGATCTTCAAGTTCAACCCTTGCTCAGGGCCTTGTTCTAATGAGTTTTGGATATCTCCCAAGACACTGATGCCAACTTCTCTAGGTGACCCGTGCCAGTGTCTGAGCACACATGATAGAGAAGTTTCTTCTCATTTCTGAATTGAATTTCCTGTATTTCAAAATTTGTACCTATTGCTTCTTGTTCTGTCACCTCTGAGAAAGGTCTGACTGTCTTCTTTACTCCCCCATTGTGTATTTTTACACAGTGGTGAATGTGTGTATAATGATGTGATGTCAAAAGCCTTACTGGAGGCAAGACTTGTTATTGCAGAGTAGGCCAGAACCTGGCCAGGGTGGCAATGGTGTCACCTTCCTGCAGTGGGACCACACACTGGGAACTCTCTCCTGCCAGCGAGGTCATTCGGGCTAGTGTGTAAAAGTGCTGACCAGTGCTAGGGTGTAATGAAGCCTTGGAAGAATCAGAATTTTGTGAGTTCTCATGGGAGTGAGGAAATGTTCTGAAATTGCCACAGCTTAGGTCTGGTGCTGCTGTCAGAAGCTGGTTTTGAACAAAGAATTCCACAGTGCATGTGAATAATTCCTGCACACATTTATTCTAATGTCTTTTGCATCAGATGCAATGGAAAGAAAAATTTGTGGGGGTTTTTTCAGTTTTTTTTTGTAGGAAGAAGGGAGAGAATACATGCTAATGTGATAGCAGTGCAGCTCAGTTTTGGCAGATTCTCTGCCAACAGCACCTTACACTGAATAACCCCACATGTTGCAGCCTTCCAGGACCTAAAGGAGAGCTGGAGGAGGACTTCTTATAAAGGTTTGTAATGACAGGCCAAGGGGGAATGGCTTCAAATTGAAAGAGGGGATGTTTAAATTAGGTATCTGGATGAAATTCTTCACTATGAGCACGGCGAGGCACTGGCACAGGTTGCCCAGAGTGGCTGTGGCTGCCCCATCCCTGCAAATGTTCAAGGCCAGGTTGGATGGGGCTTGGAACAGCCTGGTCTAGTGGAAGATGTCCCCACCTATTGCATGGGTTGGAACGAGATGATATTTAAGGTCCCTTCCAACCCAAACCATTTTTTAATTCTGTGTTCCTGGTGGAATTCCGGGCCTTGATCCGGTCTGAGCTTTCACATTATGTGTATGTAAAATCCCCGTGATCCAATGGCTCCTGTGACCTGGGTGCTGTGATCTTGTGCTGCAGAGAGCTTGCTCAACGGGTAGTTTAGCCATGGAGTTTTATCAACAACGGTGACCCAGGTTTAGTTAATAGATCTCTTGGGGCAGGATAGAGGGAAACAATGCTGAATGCTCAGTGTCTGTAAATATTCACATGTAGGGTTCATTTTAGAACAGTTTGGTTGCACAGGAGAACAGATACATACCCATTTTGGTTGTTGTAATCTAAAGCAATATGACAATTGTAAGCAATATGACAAGCATAAAAATATCACTTCAGGAAATGTGTAAGAGAAAGGATAAGAGTAGAAGAATCTCACCACCCATGGGCCTTACACTGAGGCTTGGCTGTTTTATTTTTGATGTTTGTTGGTGATGGTGCAGACTGATTCCATGAGGAGGTGGTGGTGGTAATCCTAAAGAGGGAGTGGAGGAAAATGCCCAGACCATCCCATCTACTGGGTTTATATTGTCAGGCTCAGGTAGGAACGCCCGGATAGCTCTCTTGGGGCGGGGACTTTAGGCCAGGTGATGGATTGTTGTGGATCAGGGGATGCTGCAGGAGCCTTTGGCACCTTGTAAGATTTTACACCCGCCTTCACATCAGTGCAGTTGGGTCCATTATGGCCCATCAGCAGAGATGAAAGCATTCAGGCCACAGGTGAATGTCCTGGTAGTGTCTGACAGGGGAGTTGTCACACTGGGCTCAGTGCAATGAGGACCAGGGGACAGGACCTGCCTGGCCTGGTGGGGTTTGCCTCTGTCCTTCCCTCGATGTCTGTGCCTTCAGCATTCCACCCTCTTTTCCAGTACCCGCTGTGGATACATTCCTCTCCCCAGACCTAGGATGACTGAATAATAGTATCCCCACTATCTTATGTTCCCCTCACAGTCTAAATTCCAGTTGGTAGGCATATCTGGAGAGTTGTGGGCTTTGGGCAGTTGGACACTTGCTTCTTTGCAGTTTGCTCCAGTGGGCAAAAGCCCTTCCATGGTTTTAGAAATGTTTATTCCACTAACTGTTTCAGTCTCTCACAATGAGAAGACCCAGTTGTTACTAGGAACTTCTAATGTTTACCAGAGAAGATGTCTAGTAGGCACTGATATTTTCCATGCAGAATAACTTCTGTGCAGCCAGTGTACTTGATAATGAGTCTCAGATTCAAGCAATAATGTGCCTGTTTGTTGTGAGGGGAGTTGCTTGGTTCATGATGACTGCTACTTTTGACTGCAAGCATGCCACTGTGCAGTTCAAACACTTACAAGGTCTAGGCCACTGGCTTGCTTGGAGATGACAAGAAGCCAGGGTGTTTGTGGTGGTGTGTGTATTTCTGTTCATGTCTGAAGCATGTGTTTGATGAGATAGGAGCTGTACACCCCACAAAAGTGTCCAAATGTTTTATTGTGAATTGCCCTTTAGTGGGTGACCATGGTTTCTTCGCACACTATTTCCAGTTCCACTGACATTTTGTTTGATAGTGGTGATAATGCTGGTTGAGTTTTAGCCTCTAACTTCCCTTTTTCCCCCCCACTTAATCCCTCACAACTTGGAAAAAGTCAAATTGACTAATTTTGGCTAACTTTAAGGAAGTTTTCAACATGCATTTCCTTTTATTTTCTCTATTAGTGATTTCTGTTTTCTGCTCTGTGTTTGTACAGATACTGAACAGAAAAGATGTAGGTGCTGTGAGATGCTGTGGCTGTCAGGTGAATATTGAGGCAGTGTAATTTATTATTACAAAGCAGACTTCTGTCTGCAGCATGATTCAAATTTATCTGTGTTGAACTGAAAAGGTTGATAATTGCTTATCTAGGAAACAGTATGTTACTACCTTGCACTTCAAATTTGTATAGCCTTGTCCCTCTCCTTGGAAGGGATTTTTGTCGTTTAAACAATAGGGTCACAGAATGGTTTGGGTTGGAAGGGACCTTACAGACCATCTATTTCCCACCCCCCTGCCATGGTCAGGGACACTTTCCACCAGACCAGGTTGCTCAGAGCTTCATCCAGCCTGGCCTTGAACACTTCCAGGGATGAGGTGTCCACAGCTTCTCTGAGCAACCTGTTCCAGTGCCTCCCTACCCTCACAGGAAAGGATTTCTTCCTAATATCTGTTCTTAACTGACCTTTCATTTTGAAGCAGTTGTCCCTAGTTCTCTCCCTATATTTTGTATGATTTTAAATAATTTCTCATAAACAGGAAGCAATACCCAAATCCTGGTCATATCAACTAACATTTGCAACCTATACAGTCTGAATCTTAATTTTTAGATGTTTGGTAGCTTGACCATATTTCTTCTTTTACTAATTTGAATTTATCTCATGTATCCTTGTCCATTGTTTATGTAAACTGCTTTTCCATTTTCAGTTTTCTGTGGTGGTCAGCACCATGCAGTCCTACACTTGACTGGATATTTCAGGCACTGTTGCAGTGATCGATAACTTAATAATCCGTATGGAGCTTTTAGTTTTCACCCTGACTGGCTCAGTTCTGTTGGATTGCTAGTTGTGACTTGGTGCTATCCCCAAGGGCTGATGGAAAATCAGTAAGAACCCCATTCTCTCTGGTTCACTCCAGTGCATCTTCCCTAAAGCACTAGGGTAAGGCAGATGAGGTTGTATTTGGAAAAACATCCCCTTCCAGCCCTGTGAGTTGCTTTGCACTCATCTGCACCTGGTACAGGGTATGTGTTCATGAAAATGGTGTGTGATACTCCCAGTATGATAAGAGTAAGGCTGTGGGAGCAGAATGTGGGATCACAGCTATCCTGTGATTAGGAATCTCAAATCCTGAGATTTGCAAAGCATAAAGTGTACTTGGGCCAAAGTTGAGCAGGAAAAAATTGATTTTTTTTCTGTGTAAATATTCATGGGCTGTGATAATTCCAAGATATATAAATGAGGTAGGATTTTTTTTTGTGAAGGCTGACATTGGGAAATCAAACTTTCATGGTCAACCTGAGAAACTGAGACAGAAAGGAGAAACTGGGACTGAAATATGTTAGATTATTCTTGTGCATCAAAATTCACATTATATTTTAAGGCAACACATAATAGAAATCCCACTGATAAAAGGAGGGAAAAAATGCTCATTTTTGTGCCACCCATCCTTCCCTTTAACAATTGAAGCTAAAGCTGAAGCTTTGAATCAATACTCCAATACAGAATACACTCTTGCTCTATAAACTTAAGGGCACTGCAGTTATTTTCACAATTTCCCCAGTACCTGAACAAACTAAGGTAGCCACTCCTTTTCTATTTAGTTTTAATAATTTTAAATAAACATTTTAAGTCCTATGTTCTTAATTCCAAGAAAGACTTTTGAACTCAGAGACAATCCTGTCAAAAGGAGATTTTTCAGCATATTCTGGGATGCTGCCTGTGATTGCCACATTCTCCACTGTGCAGAAATTTTGGAACTGCAGTGAATGAACACTCATTAGATATGCTCTTGTTGGCTCATTTCCCTTCTCCTTTCTGTTTTCTTCCTCATGAATTGAAGTGAATGTTGAATTTTTCAGCACAGTTGCAGGGTTTTTTTTAGAGTGGTCTGAATATCACTTCAGCATGATGATAATGCAGGCTTAATGACAGAAGTCCACTGTGTAACTGGCTTTCTTCCTTTCCTGAGCAAAGGAATAAGCAGTTACTTCATTAAAACATCTCAGTCTGTTTGTGATCGGATCATGTCACCAAACATCTGGCAAAGGCTTTGGTGGAATCTCAGGTCAGGAGGACAAATACTGATACACTGATATAGTAAATAACAATAATGCATGATGTTACACTTGGGGAAACCAGGCTCTTAGCAAAGTATCAGCATGAGGCCCTTGGATGGCAGTGAAATACTAGATAAAGCCAGAAATTTCACCAGTATCCTCTGCCTTGTTCTGGTTTGTCGTATTTCCAGGCTTTTTTTTTTTTTTTTACATCCTTTGCTTTTTTGACAAGCTTTCGTCAAGGATAACCACTTCTATTGCAGTCTCACTTGTTTGTTAGAGCCCAGCATTAAAATTGCAAATTGTTTCCCAAAAGCTACTGCTTGTCTTCAGCAGGAGGGACACTCAATGTCACGTCGTTTTGGCCTCTGATCAGAAGGTGGGGTCTGGGTCCCAGAGTTCCCATTACATTAATTGTCCCACCCAATGTTAAGTAAATTTTTCTTTCATGTGACGTAATTTCAATTTTTGGTAAAGTGAGGGACATTTGCCATCAAATGTCTGGGCTGGTTATACTGCCAGGAAGGGAATAAATAACTTCCTGTAAAAAATTTCATTGCTGATTGTGGTTTCTGTCATAATTTCTGTCTGTTTCTCAAGACTTCCAGTCTGGCTCAGGGCACAGGAAGTTACAGTCTTTGCTAAAAAGTTACAAGGAGGTATTATAGCCTTACATTTATTTATGTATTTGGCCATTGCATGTGTTCATGAGGCTTTCTGAAGCCCCTGAGAGTTCTGTTTGGTAAAATTTCCTGCTGAGCCTCATTCATGTCTACAGTAGGACACGATGGTCTCAGATCTTACTGTTGAATATGGGAATCTTAGCAATTAATTAACCAGAATTGAGACTTTTGGTTGTCTCACAAGATAGAAGTTCTGCTGTTTCTGTCTGTAATGCTATCAGCTGTTGTGAAAGTGCAGGCCAAGAAAAAAAAAAAAAAAAAAGTAAAAATTTTATCCTAATGAAACCTTTCAACAGCTGACCTCTACTGTATATGAAAACATTGTGGAGGATGTTTGCTTTTCTAGTCCTTCACAGTGAACTCATTGATGACAGAAGCCTTGACTTGAACAGCTGACTATTTATTTGCGTTGTGGATGTTGAGAAACTGCAGAAATTGGAAGACCAGATAGTGATTTTGGCAACTTTGTTTCAAGAAGAATGTTTAGAGGAGGCTGTATGTTTGCTCTTAATTCTCTAGAAAGGTTTTATTTTAGATAAACAGCATGAAAAAGAAACACATTTCAAGTGAAAACCAGCCCTCTTCCATTTGATTCAAGTTATTGGAAGATTGTGGTGAGCAAGAAACCAGAACTTCAGAATTCCATCCTTCTCCCACGAGGGCTCTTGGCTAGCTCTGAAGGTATAAAACTATTTCCTACAAAGTCAGTAGCAGAACAGTTGCTTGCAAGGGATACTTCTCCTGTGCCCAGCTGCTTGGGAGCTGTATACAGTGAACATACTTGTAGTGAAGTTCAGCCTAAATATGGAAGGCAGCTTCTCTTGATGGTTGCATTGTTCTCCTCTCTGCCAATTTTAAATCTTTTATTAGGCTGTAGCCAGAATCACCTACCTTGCAGTCCCTCTCTTGCTGGATGCTTGTGGAAGAATTAATTTCTGTCAGATGGTGTGACTGCATGTGTTTTAGTGTTCCTACAGCGTGCCTTTATTGTCACTTAAAACTATCACATTTGCTTAAAGGAAATAAAATGAAACCCAAGGTCATTACTGCATTAAAAACACCATGTCTCAAATAAATGTGGATTTTTTTGGTTGTTGTTTTCAATGCCAATTTTTTTTTTTTCATGAGTGCCTTTTCCTTTTATTCCAGCCCTTTCTGCCTATATTTTTCAGAGCCATGAGAACAGATGCCACAGTTACTGTGGCCTGTCCCCAGTCACTGTGTCTGGGAGATGTGGCAGTCTGTACACTTTGGATGCTTTTCCAGCCTTTAAATCCCACAGCTCAAAGGGACAGCCATTACCCTAGAGCACAGTGAGCCTTAGGAGCTGTAGTTTGGATATTTCAGACTCCAGCTAAAATCCTCCATGTGTTTCCTTGTGCCAGAAACCAGCCCTGGCAGTAAAAGAGGCAAGTCAAGGTGGGGAGCAGCCCCAGAGGCAACTTTGAATTTGCTGTCTCCCTGTGACTTTCCCAGACAGAATGTTCTCCCACTGCTCCATTCTCTCTCCTTCCCAGGGCTGGGGTTGATTTCCCGGGATTTGAATCTCCTTCATTTCCAGCAGTCCTCATCCTTCACCTTCTCTCTGGCCCGCAGGTGCCTGGCAGAGCCTGTCCCTGCTCTGGCCGTGCTGGCAGCCCTGGTGGCCCCAGGCTGTGGTGGCTGACGCTGATGCAGCAGGCACAGCCTCAGGGTTAAACCTCCCCCTGGCTGTCCCCATCCCACTGCTGAGTTTGGCTGCCCGGGCAAAGTGTCCCCAGTCCCACAGCTAACACCCAGACCATCCCTAAGCTAACTGGTGATGGAGTCATCCAGCCTATGATCCCAAAATTTCCAGGGGATTGCTGTGAGGACAGTGAGCTCTGTCGCCTGATGTTTGGGGTGTGTGAGCAGTGTTTACTCAACCTCCGCACGCCTCGC
>VWZU01011315.1:538444-676933 GCA_013397095.1 Sterrhoptilus dennistouni
GGTGTGGCGGACACGGGGCGGTGTGGCCGTGCCGCCGAGGTTGTCCCCGTGTGTCGCTCCTGGGGCGCGCAGCGGATGCGCTGCCCCCTGCGCTGGCTGCGCTGTTGCCATGGAGATTGCGTGCGCTGTTGCTAGGCAGCTGAAGCATCCTTGCCTGCACACTGCAATGCCACGAAATGCTCAACTTTCCTCATTCCCATCTCCCTTCTGTGATCTCGCAGATATGACTCCTTTGGCTCTTATCCCACTTCATTCAGTTGCACTGCTGCGATTTCTTGGTGTTAACCCTGTAAACCCTAAAAAGCCCTCATGGCACTGCAAATGGGGTTTATGGCAATGAGTTCAGGGCTGAAGGAGTTAAAGTCGTTGGGAATAGACTACAGAGGAAATGATTTCTAGCAGATAAACTACTTTAAATGTTCTGGCTTTCATGGAGGGGTTTGTGGATGCAGTCTTTTGTTCCATCACTGATGGTTTAGATGAATAAAATCTGACTAAAATATCACTACAAGGTAAGAAAATCAGCCTGAATGGGCCTAATTAATCTCTTTGGTTACAATATATTTTTAGTTTTTTAATTATCCTCTGCTTGCGTTTGCCGATTTTGGTGTAGCATGTGAATGATAATTCAGCTGTGGAGCCTGTCGCGTACCGTATTTGACTTATTTGGCTTGAATAATAAAGATATCAGCCTGTATTCTCGGAGTATACTGCATTAATCAGACTTGCAGGAATGATCACATGGTACTCTATCGCCTTTTCCTGTTAGCTGCTGCTTGTCAGCAGCTGGCTGAGCTGTAGGCTGCAGGCCAGTATCTGCATACCCTTTTCTCCTCAGAATATTCCAAATATACTGTCTCGTCATTATGCATTTTGCTGCAGTTTGACAAACTAAATGGTCCTCTGCACGTTAAGAAGATTATTTTAAATTTCAGAGCATTTGTGTAGTTGCTAGGCCATGTATGCATTTGAAGAATTCAGGTAGGCTCTCTGTTTTATACATCAGTGTGCTTGGTTTTTTGTTCTCACAAGGTTTTTGCTGTGTAATGTCAGTCAGCTCTACAGTTAGTTCTTCAATGTGCAGATATTTATTGCGTTTTAGAATCTCTACCCTGTGCATGGGGAGAAGTGCTTGAAGGGTTCGTTGCAGGTAACGGTAGCTTAACTGCATGATGAAGTGCAAAGCTGGGTAATTGATTGTATCTTGCACGAATTTTATAGCCATGCAGCCAGAAACAGCCAGTGCAGGGTAGTTATAAATATAAACCAGAAACTGTTCTCTTTAAAAGGGTCTTTGCTATTTTTAGTTCTGTAGAATCTGACAGATGCTCCTTCAAGATAAAATACTGATGGTGATAGAGAACAGAAAATTGATGCTTGGATTGTACATAGGATTATATTTTATGCTGCTGCTGAGTATACATGTCTTTTTCATAACCTTGTAGCTGCAGAATTCCTTATGAATTGCATTTAAAATAAGAATATTGTTGAGTTTGTTGGGGTCGGTTTGTAGTTCGCCAACATTTGAGCAACTGTGATTGTTAGAATATAAAATTAGCACTTTTTATTTGATGTCGGTTCTGCTCAGTGTTGCCTCTGCCCCCTCCTCTCCTCCATCCCCATCCCCAGTATAACTCCATCCTTATGCAAGTATTGAGGTCTATTAAAACCTCAACAGATATTTGAAGACATGAAACAGAATTTCTACCCTCACTAACAGACAATTATTTTCCTATGCAGTTTGGGACTTGAAAAAATTCTGGTCAGTAGTTGTGGGGTAGGGAGTGTCTCACTTTCTGTAAAAAATTTTTTTTGCTTAATGTGTTCAGTTCTTGTAACTTGTGTTATAAAATTGTCCAAATAAAATGGTGACAATATTGTAACAGCACTAGGCATCACCTTATGATACATTTGTCTGTATATTGTTACTATAATGTATCTTATACATACCTTTCTTTTTGATTAAAAAAAAAAAGGATTGTTTGACCAAGTATGTAACTAGAGGAGATGATGGATTCTCTTTCTATACACAATGAGCATTCTTTATCAAATATCTCGAAATTAAACTTTCTACCTTCAGAGAAGATACTTTTAACATTATTTCTGCCCTTTGTTAGGCAAATATATTGGCAATTTCCATTATTTTGTGACTTGCTGCTCAGTTCTGTGTGTGAGTGGTGGCAAAAGCAGGTATAGGACACCCCCACTCCCCAAAATATTCTGATTCCAGCTGCAAGGGCTGGGGAGATCCAAGCTGACTGTTATATTCCTCCTGTTGTGAAATGCAGCACAAGTGTTGTCTGAGGGGAAAGATTTTACTGGAAGACCAGATAATGCTGTGTAACTGCCGTTGTCAGGGCTGTCAGAAGATGCTTGGAATCTTGACATTGCTTATTGTTGGCAATAAATTGAGGTGCAAATGGGCCCCAAACTTACTGTGCCACTTACTGTGCCCACAGAGCTGTTTGTATTTCTGCCAGTTGGTTGAGTCCTATTCTTAATTGAGTGAAATTCTCAATAAATCTACAATCAGAAAAAAAAAAAAGGATGTTTTTAAAATTCTGCTTTAAAAGCCTTAGCTGTCATTTGGTGGCTTTCCTAGACATCTTGGGCCAGAAAGACACCTACTTTTCTGGCAGGAATGGTCAAATGCTGATTACACACCCATTAGGCTTATTAAATTACGTGTCATCCTCTCTTAGACTTGATTTGAAAATAGTATTAACATTTGATGTGCAGACTTCTAGACATTTTCTTTTAAATTTTCTGCCCTGGTAGGGCTGGTGTTTCTGTACCAGCAGCATTTATTTTGTTAGGAATTTCCGTGGTGTCTTATTGAGGTTGCATCTGCATGTTGATGGGTTTTTTTTAATGGTATGATTATTCTTATGCCTGTGGCTGTTTTAGATTTTGATGGCATCAAAATGTATCTTGCAAGATAAAGATGAAAAAGAGGTCTAGTTGAGCAGTGGGGTGGAAGCCTCGCTGCCATGGGCTCCTGGAAGCAAGGTGGCTGTAGCAGCAGAGGGCACTCTTCCCTGGCCTAAGGCCAGGCTCCAGGGCTGCCCCACTCTCTTTTAAAGGTTCCTGTCTTCCATGTGCACAAAACACAGGTTTGCACTCATCTCCCACCTTGGCTTTAACCTGAGGTGGGTGCTCATGTGTGTGTTGCAGCAGCAGGGCTGTTTCCATCCTGGTGCACCCACAGACCTTGACTACCCAAGTGTCCCCAGAAGTGGGAGCCCAGTGGTGCCTGCTCATGCAGACCCATTACATCTCTATATGTTACTCTCCTCTTTTTTCTGTCTTCACACTGGGCCTTTAAGACCTGCAGGAGTCCCCAGATGGGTGGTGCAGGCTGTGGCACCCTGAGCCTGTGCCAAAAGGCATCTCTGCAATTAGGCCACCCAAGTTCCCCCACTGATTTCATTTTGATGCAGCCATCTTCACTTCCCTGGGGAAATGGTGCCAGGTTATTTTTGTGAAGTGTTAAGCAGCTGCTGGACCTCTCTGAAGAAGTGCCTCAAAGACTGTAAGTGACTCTAGTGTACTGTTTGTGAAAAACTTATCTGTAAAGCCCTTTGGGATGGACTCTTTCCTGTGTGGTTACTGGCTGGATGAAGAGAGACTTAAGCCTCTGAAAAAATAGGGAGTAAATCCATGGAATAATCTCACAGCTTCTTGTATCAGCCAAGCTTTGTTTACCTTCCTCTTGGAAAGAACCTAATATCCCCTGAAAAACTTTGCTTTTAAAGCAGGGGTTAATGGAGCTAAGCCCCTTATCAGTCCATATGGGCTTCTGGGTTTTGTGTGCTATGGGTTGGGCCCATTTTATTGCTGATTCCTGCACTGTCTTCATAAAACCATTTGAGTTATAATTGGAGGCAGGATTGTTCATTAGCTGTGCTTTTCTGATCTGCTGCTGACCACACTGCTGTTAGGTGGCTTTGCACGTGAAGCCATCAGGAGGATGGTGCACTTGGCCATGAGCAGTACTCCTCATTTGGTATCTTCCACCCAGATTTAGCTCTCTAGTGGCAGAGCACAAATGCATTCTCTTTTCTTTTGTTGCTATGCCTTTATCTTTCTGGGATATTACTTGGTATTCTTCACAACGAGCTGGTGTCTGTCTATTTCTGCTACATCGCCCACCACAGCATCGCAGTATTTTTAACTACATCTCCTATTCCCTCCTCCAACGAGCAAAGCTGAGAATGCTACAGGAAGGAAGATGAGTCTCTCAAAGGGAGCTGGCTCTGAGCAAAGGAACTGAAACCCATCCCATGAATAGAAAGCAAAGCTCAGAATGAATGGAGAGCACTTGGATGCCATGGTGCATGGAGAGCCTCTCACCTGCTGATCCCCAAAGCAGCAGCAGCATTAAAAGATATCCTCTGGGAGCAGGTGATCCCTTGTGTCTTTGGGCAGATGGAGGCATTGAGTTTATTGTACCTATAAGCATTTTTTGGCTGAATTTAGCTGTACGATTGGATCAACACACAGGAATTCTGATGTTTAAGATGCTTTTGCTGCTGCCAAGCAGAAAAAAACTCTGAATACACCAAATTAGTGAAGAATTTTGGTTTCAACATGATTCTCCAAAACAAATTCTGGTGGCAGGTTCCCATCAAATGCCTGCTCTGACTTTGAGTGCAGCATTCTCCTCTCTCTGGTGAACAACAAAAGGACACAAGGAAATGGAATGAAGCTGCATCAGGGGAAGTTCGTATTGGACTTTAGGAAAACATTCTTCACTGAGAGGGTGGTGGGTCACTGGAACAGTTCCCCAGGGAAGTGGCCACAGCACCAAACCTGTCAGAGTTCAAGGAGTGCCTGGACAATGCTCTTAGTCATATGGTTTAGTTTTTGGTAGTCCTGTGAGGAGCAGGAAATTGGACTCGGTGATACTTACGGTTCTCTTCTAATATGAGATATTCTGTGACTCTGTAATTTCACTGCTGGCAGTTTAGGTATCTCCAGGGTACCGGACATGTTTATTACAGAACTATATAAAGGACAAGCATGATCATTTTGTAAAGACAGATATTACAGTAAAAGACACCTGCCTTTTCCTTCCCCTTTCCCCAACAAACATTAAGATGGTTTATCAAAGGGACAAAAGGCTGGTGCTACAAATGGATGCAGGCCTGTCTCCAGAAGCTTTTCCTGCTGAAAATTCCTAAGAAGGGGGCCTTTTAAAATAATCCTAATTTTCAGAAGTGACATTGCAGTTTGAATACCCAGGCAGCTTTAGGAAGCTGTAGGTGAGGTTACAGCCAGCGTGGCTTCACTAAGGGTGAAACATCCCTGACAAATATGGGAGCCTTCTGCAGTGAGGTTAGTGTTGGTGGATACGGGAAGAGTGACTGTCATCGCCTGCCTGGATTTGTGCCAAATGTTTGACCCTGTCCTGCACAACACCCTTGACTCTAAACTGGAGAGGCATGGATTTGACAGATGGACAGCTTGAGGAATGAGAAATTGGCTGGATGGTCACACTGAAGGAGCTGTGGTCAACAGTGGACGGCAGTGCTGAGTGATGTGTGGCACTCTCAGGGGCCAGTGCTGGAACTGGCACTGTTCACATATTTGTTGGCCACATGGACAGTGGGACTGAGCACACCCCCAGCAGGTTTGCCAGTGACACCAAGCTGTGTGGTGCAGTCAGCACACTGCAGGGATGGCACCTTGGCAGACTTGAGAGGTGGGTCCATGTGATCCTCATGAAGGTCAGCAATGCCAAATGCAAGGTCCTGCACCTGGTTCAGGGCAATCCCAAGAACATGGAAGGTGTCCATGGCAGAGAGGTTGGAACTAGATGGTCTTTAAGGTCCCTTCTCCAACTGAAACCATTCTATGACAATAGAAAAGGATTCCTGTTCCTTGCTGGAAGAAATATGATCATATTGATGAGTTAGAAGCATCAGGAGAGTTCCCAAAAGACTATTTCAAGTTGCTACAAGACTGCAGCTCCTGTGTAGAGGTGTAATGGGATTGCAGCACTACAGAGAAGTGGATCAAATTGTTGTTCCAAGTTGGTGACTCTGACCTTCCAGGTTAAATGGAGCAGCTAGTGAAAAACACACCAAATGGTGTAGTTAGCCTTTTCTGATAAGAAGGGAAAAAATTTGAGGAGTAATTGTTTCTGATTTCAAAGGTGTTAAAATGAAAGGCAGAAAGCAGGTTTAAAAAGGAGAAAATTCAAGGATGGTATCTTGGCAGACCATAATTAGTTGCAGGATCTTCTGACCCGCATAGCTGAACTCTCCAGTTGTATATTGTTCAAAATATCTTGTAGGTGCTTAATAAATAACCACAAATATGTGAACCTGAGAGCTCTGCAATAGAGTGTCCACCAGTGAACCAGCTGCTTATGTTCCTCCCTTTTGTCCTTACATGGATACACACAAATTCACAGAGTCGTGGAGTGGTTTGGGCTGGGACGGACCCTACAGACCATCTAGTTCCCACCCCCCAGCCATGGGCAGAGACACCTCCCACTAGCCCAGGTTACTCAAGACAACATCCAGCCTTTCCTTGAACACTTTCAGGGATGGGGCATCCACAGCTCCTCTGTGCCGGAGCCTCACCACCCTCACAGTAAAGAATTTCTTCCTGGTACCTAATCTAAACGTCCCCTCTTTCAGTCTGAAGCTCTTCCCCCATGTCCTATCACTCCATGTCCCTGTAAAAAGACCCTCTCCATGTTGCTTGTTGTCCCTTTAAGTACTGGAAGGTCTCCCCAGAGCCTTCTCTTCTCCAGGCTGAGCAACCTCAATTCTCTCAGCCTGTCTTTGCAGGAGAGATGCTCCAAATCTCGGGTGATCTTCATGCCCTCCTCTGGACTCTCTCCAAGAGGCTGATGTCCTTCAGAGCTGAATGCAAAACTTGATTAAAACACATTGTTGAGACAGAAGTTTGTTATTATCTGCAGGAATTGGCAAGTCTAGTTTTTCAATGTGTAAATGTGAATATTCCATATGATGCATCCCATCAGAGAAAATGCACACGCCTACGAGGGGCAAATTATGATCCCAATAAGATCTATAATACCCTTTGCATAATAATTCACCCTTCAATTTGTGACTGAGAGACTAGATTTTATAATTTTTTTTTCCAAAACAAACTTGCTCTAAATAAAAAAAAAGGAGGAAAAGGTACTAGTTTTGCAATTTTTTTTTGCTGGAGGTGATTGTATCAAATCTGCTCTTTGATATTGGAAATTGATTTTCGACAATTGGAATTTGGACAGTTGTTATTTATCTACACAAGGCATACACCCTGAGGAAATGTTGCTTCCTTAAACAGCAGATTGAATCAAATGTTTTTGCTGACATATTTTTCCCTGTGACAACTGACACTGCAGTTGCCACATATTTCAGTGGTTTAGCACAGAGAAATTTGAAGAGAAGGAGAGAAATGCTTCTAAGAAAGTAATGTGAGAATGCTGTTGCTGGAAATGAAGATAAGCACATACTATTCTCATAGTGGTGATGTTGAAATATTTCTACTGAAGAGGAAAATAGATAGAGATTCTTTGTTAGAGGTGATGGAATCAGGTTTGGCCAGATTTTAAGGGGGAAAAATTCTTATGCTTGGGCATATAACCTTATTCAAAATATAAATATGAAAGGAGATTTTTCCCAGGATATTTACTGGATTGGAGGAGCTCCACTGTCTATGTTAGGAGGTAATTTCCAGTCATAGTTAAATCAGTGTCAGTTGCCTCTGGTGTGTGTATTTAGTGCCTAAAACAGGAGGCTGTCTGTGGAAGAGCATTCCTTTCTTTTCCCCTGTTGAACTGTAAACCCTACAGAGCACCAGAGTCTCACTGGTGCCAAGGGCTGGGTTCAGCTACCTGAGATCTGCAGTGTAATTCATTTCCAAGCCCAAGGAATTTCCTCTCTGTTCCCTTTGCCTTCTAGGCATGATAACCTGTTTTTGCATTTTTATCTTGTCTCTCTCATCTCCAAAACATGTTTATCCCTTTCTCTCTTTTCTAAACCCTCTTTCTCATCTCCACAACATGTTTAGCCCCCCCTCCTTTTTTTTTAACCCTCCTTGTGGTAATATTTACAAACAAGAAGTGTCTGCTGTTGTTTAGTGAGGATCAAGACACACTTTTCAAAACTGAAGGTAGTTCTCAAGACACATGGAAATTGATGTCAATCTTTAAAATGAAAACAAACCCTACTACAGATGGCTTCTTTAAATAACAGAATTTATGATAATTTTTAAATCCACCTATGGGCATCCATTAGAGCAAGTCATCCTCAGTCCTGTTTTCTAAGCCTTAGAAAGTCTATAAAGATTTGAAGCATTTCAGCTGACTTTTCATGGAAAACAGCTGCTGCCCACTGCTCCCTGCCTGCAGTGCCTGCTTCGGAGGGGTGGATGTTCAGTTTCAATATCCTGGTGTCTCCCAAAGATGTTCATTATCTCCGTCTCTGTCCATATTTTTAACTACAGGACAGTGTAGATGCCTGAATTCCCTCTTGCCTTTTCTTGTGCAACAAGGCCAAACGGATAAAATTGCTGGTCTTGTTACTTCTGCTATTCATAAGGTAGATACAGGATATGCAGGCTTCCTCCTATCATCCATTTTAATCCTTGTGGTGTAAAGCCTCAGATAACTTCCCATTAAATTTGTCCATAGGAGGGAAGGAGAAGCAGGAAAAGAAGCCAGGCTGAAAAGAAATAAAAAGAGAAAAAGACAGGTACAAATTTAGGAAAGAGATGATTGAAACTTTTTTTTCAGACTGAAGGAGGGTTTTATATCAAAAAGCTTGTTCTTTCTTCTGACTGTAAGAATTGTTATAATAAAAGAAGTATTCCTGCCAGCTTTGGCTCCACAGATTGTCTTTGCTTCATGAGACAGCACTTTTTGATGCCATTTCATGTAGTTAACACTGTTCTGCCCAGCCATCAGAGCTTAGCTGATGTTTGGCAAGGGGCTGTTTCTTATAAAGTGACATTAAAATGGAAGTAACAGATAAGACTCTTTTTGACATGCATTGCAAATTATTTGAGATCAAAGTCACATTCTTGTTTTAATTGGGGAATGGAAATCCAAGAACCACATTTCAAAAATGAAGAAAAATTCATTTTACACGGATCAGATTTTCACAAGAGCATGTATCGGCTCTGATTATTCCAGGGAGGAGGACCAGCTGGATGCTATTTATGTAGAAAATTGGCCTTTGTCTTTACAGGCTCGCATAGATGTGGAGTATTTGAATTATCTGAAAGTTTCTGTTTGTTTTCCAGTGATGAAGAGTGTGGAAAATGTGATTCTAAACTTGTCTGTGTGTATTGCAGAATGGGGGGAGCAGGCATTTTGGCCCTAACACTGTTCCATGTGGTGCAGCTGGACTGATCCTGTTACGGTACCAGGACAATTTTGTTGGAAGAGAAACAGCAAAGGATTTAGGAGTCCTAGGTACTAGTAATATAAAGGATGGGGAAAACCTCACCACCACTTTTGGAAAAGGATCAATCTCAAAGCTTGAGAATGACACTTCAAAGACTGTACTGGATTGTTAGGCAAGATTATTAGTACTAATAAGAGGTAATGCACTCATGTCAGTAGCTCCCCATGGTAATTTTTAACTACTCCATATAACCAATGGTATTTTCAAAGCTCATTCAGACAGCACAAGCTCATTAAACAAAGATAGGCATTTATTTAAACTATTTATAAAGTTCAGTGTGAAAAGGAGAAGAAAGAAAGCAGGTTATTAAAGAAGAAGGTGAAAATGAAGTAGCCACAGGGAACAGCCCATGTAAAGTATCTCAGTAATTTGACATTAAAATGATGTCTGATTTATTGCAGAAAATCCTGACATCGCTGACCAAGATGTAACAATATCCTAGTTTTGAAGGTTGAAGTAAGAGAAAAATCAATCCTGAAATACCATGTGATTTCCTAGGATCAAGACTTAGGAAGTGGAGGGGTTTGTTCAGAGGGGACACAGTGCACTTGGCATCACCTCAGCTCCCACTGCAGTTCCGCTCCTTTCAGATACAATTTTCTCTCCCCGGAAAGGGTCACATCTGTGCCTGCAAGTGCACAAGCATTGGGTGTGGGTTTGAGCTCAGTCCCTGCAGCTTCCCACATTCCTCCTGAGCTCCAGCCACACTTGAGTGCTCTGGGTCTGCATCAGGACAACCTCGACTGCCAAATACTGGGGATTTCAGCTGGCTGCTCTTGTGTGTGTGGGTGAGGGGAAAGCAAGGGCTCAGACATGGACTGGTTTTCCCTGTAGATGCAGGATTTGGCTCTTGAGGTCTGGAATGTGTTTTCCTTTGCTTTTTTAGTTTATTTTGCCTGAAGTATCTGAGGTTGGTCTGTCTGGCCTGGGAACGCTGAGGATGAGAGCCTCAGCTCTGCCTTGGTGTCACACACAGGCATTGACACCTTTGGGGTCCCACCAAACTCCCAGAGCCTGCTACAATCTTACTTCTTGGGGCTTTACCCTGTCACCTTCCCCAGTATGTGTTGTGAGCCAAGTACAGCACTCAGCTGGTCATGCTTCACCAAATTGACGTTTCTGGTGCTTTCTCAGAATTTCTGAGGTTTTCAAATTTTTATCGTTAGATTTCATGCTTGTAAATCACACACATTTAAATTAAAACAACTAATCTATAAACTCTGCTGTGTCTTTTAGTTGTTTCTCTGTACTCCAAAATGATGATACCAAGCCTTTTGATGGGTACCATGGATAGGAAGTTGAATTTTAAGAATTAATTTTGAGGTATATATCCTGATTTATATTGAGTCCATCTGGGAGAGGAGCTGTTGAGAAAATCCAATGCAAGGAAAGCAAAACCATGCCATCATGTTGCTACATAGGAAAAATGCACCATACTGCAAATTTGCACTTGTGGTTTAAGGTGATGACGAGCAGAAAGCGTATTTCCAGGGCTTTCTTTGTGAGCAGCTTACTAAAACTCAGATTCCTTCAGATGTCAGAGCTCAGTCATGGAAGCATTCAGAAAAAGAGTCAGAAACTTGGCTAAGACTGTTCACTGAAACCTTTATTAAACTTTAAAGAAGGCAGTGAAGCAAGGATTAGATGTAGCTGGGTGTGGAAAATAGCTGTGGAGACAGGTGTTGCTTGTCAGTGTGTTTTACTTTGATGTTCAAGCAAGCTGAGGCAAGCAAGGACAGAGCTGGTGGGCAGGCAGGGCCGTGCAGGTGCACTGAGTTAGCTGGAATTGCTCCTCTCACTGCACTCCCCAGAAATGTGTGTCAGGGGAAGCCATCCATCAGGAACTTGGGCTGGAGGAGTCATCTGGGTTTTCTTAGTTGGTGTCCAGCATACAGGCTCTAGTCTGAAGTCCAAAATCACTGTAAATTCAAGGGGGATCAAATCTGATAGTGGCAGTTTTGCCATAGAGCTGAGGATTTGTCTTTAATGCTGGGACTTATTGCAGGTGCTGCTAGACATGGTACCTGTGTGCCCATGGACGTGGGGGGCTGTCCCCAGACCATTTGTTAAAGGCAGAGAAATTGAGGTACAGAGTGCCCTAAATCCTGGGAGTGGCACTAATGAGTGAGATCCAAGCCCTGCTCTGTGGGTCTCCCTTGTCCAAGGATGCCTTCCCTCTGAGATGTGACTGTATGTGTGTATATATACATAAATATTTTTGTATGTGTGTTTCTACATTATTCTGTAAATGAAAGTTTGCATTATGTGAGCACTTTCCTTGAGCTTTCCCTGCTGGGGTTGTGAGAATAGAGGATGGAGACAATGACACTTTGTTTTAGTTTCTAGCCCAAATTACTGTGTACAGTGGTTCAAGTGTGGCTTCTAGACAGGACTTATTTATATCTGTCCATTAGATTTGGGAAAAGGCTGCATGTTTATTTACACTACTGCAATTCAAATCTATTTGTCAGCTGCACTTAATGACAGAATGTGTGGGCTTTTATATATATGGAGAGATCTATTTATATGTAGACACATTTAGGCAGAAAGCAAAGAATGATGTTTTTTCAATAGTACGTGATTTTAACAGGCAACAGGAAAAGGGAATTTGGTGATAAACCTGCAAAGTGACAGATCAGAAGATACAAATCCCAGAGAAGTAGGCTTGGGAATATGACTGAGAAGGACTCAAAGAAAGCACATGAAAATTAATATCAGCTATTTTAAAGGTAAATATCAAAAAAATGCTGTCTTTGTAATGGTAATCATAATAGTGTTCATATAATAGTTGATAGTATCACTTTTTTGATCAGGAGCATAGAAATCCCAGAACACTTTAAAGATGTTCATCAAGTAACTCAGTGTTCTGGCAGAGTTGTTAAAATTATCCCAACTTTGCTGTTAGTAGAAAAAGTAAGGTTAAATAAAATGCCAAAGGTCAGATTCCAGATTAGATGTAGTGCTGGGAATAGGGAACAGGCTCAGACTCTTTCAACCCATGGAGTTAATTCAAATATTTGAAATGGAAAGACCTTGCCATGTTGGGAATTCGCATTTGAGATTGCTCTTCAGAAAGTTGGTTGTAGTCTACTTTTTTTTGCAGTGGAAATTAGTCCCAGTTTCAGCCATGAGAGGATTAGTAGTGCTGTGGATGCAGTTGTGCAGATGTCCAGGATGAGCTTCATTTCTCCTCACTCTGAATGTCTACATCCATCCTGGTCCCTGTAGGCTCCTTGTGTAATCAATGGAGAGAAAAAACTGCTGCTAACGTGATTCATCTGACCTGTTTTAGCCACCTACTTTAGGAGTAGATGAAGCATGCTCTAGAAACACTTCTGTTTCTTCTGATTTTAAGGGGGTCCAAATGAGGAACTGACGCTTAGAGGTTGTCTGGACTGGACAAGGTAAAGGAGAACTCAGAAGAGTGTAAGCAGCTCTAATATTTTGTCTGGCTCAAACTGTGGCTTACAGGAGCTTACCTTTTCTAAACTGGAATTTTGCATGCGTCACTTTTCATTTTATCTTCTTTACTTCAGCTTCTGGCCTGTGTTTTAATGTCCATTAGATTTAACCACAGTTTCAGAGCACAAACATGGGAATGACCCATGTGCTGTCTCATTGACTTGGGTGAGACCACAGCTTTGAATGCAGTTTATTGCTTGAATGCTTCTCTTCATTGCAGGAAATGGAGCAAATAAACTCCCTTGTAAAACAAGATGTTAGTCAAGACAGAACTTGACTTCTGATTGGGGTACAAGCACCTCTTCCAACAACATCACCTACTGCCCTCTTACAGAGAGCATTTCAGGGGTTCTGTTCGTTCTTATCCTGATTCTTACCACATCCCCTGGGATGGTCTTTTTCTTTCAGTTTACTTTAAATTCTCCTTGAAATATATTTGGAATGCAGTGTCTGTGATGCTTACACAGCTATCTGAAGATCACTTCTACAGGGGTACTCAAAGCACTGCTGCATCAGTATTCTTGGGTAATGTGCTCCTGTGTATCCATCCAGGCTGTTTATAAAATCCCATCTCTGTGTTAAGTGGTATGATGTGCCTTGTGATCTTGTTGTGCTTTGGCTCAATTATGTACATGTAATAGCATCAAAACCACTGAAATTCTGTGCTGTCATGAAGCTTTCCAAGGGAAAAATGTATTTAAAAGTCGAAAGAGCTACCCTGTTCCTGGATAGCAAAACCCATCCAGATGAGGAAAACTGAAAACAGCTTCCTTCATGTTCTACCTCTCTGCCCTTTGGGATGCTGGAGAAGTTGTGGAGAGAATTACAGGGGATTTCAAAGGGTTCCTGGTGGATTAAACACCTGAAACATGAAAATGGATATGTCAAAGTGTATCTGAGCTTCTCCTGGCCTGTGACTTACACTGATAATGTGTAACTTTGGGGTGTCATCTCATTTGGGTGTTACTATATTTATGCTTTGAATCAATTAGTTAATGAAGCTGGGATAGCTGACATTTGCCTGAAACCACTTGTTTTTATGAGGTACTTTGTTTTAAATGTCATCCTAGACCAGCATGGTTTCACTGGTGCAGTAGTTTGCAAACACTAAAAAGGAAATTCCCTTCAAGAAATAATCCCTGTGGTCCTGTTTACATGATCTTGTCAAAGTCTCAAACTATTGTGCTTTTTGTAGAGTAGCTGGGGATGTTCTCCATGCAGTACTACTTTATAATTCATTAACTATTGAAATAATGAGGAATAAGGATGAACCTTAAACATGGTTCATGCTCTCTTGGGCAGATGTGCCCATTGTATCCAGTCTACATTTTAAATTCTTTGTCACAAGGATAACTGATAACTTTTTGTTTTAAAAGCTGAACTCTGGGACAAGAAATCCCATATCCCTCCTTACACCTGACTAAGCTTTTGCATCTCACTACTCTAACAGATCCTGCCATGCACTAGAAGTGCACATGAATATCCTGAGCCAATAGTTATTCCAACCAAGCCTATGTTGAACTAAAAGCTGCAATTACTTATATGTCCCAGGAGCTGATCTCTTCTTCCCTGGTATTGCCAGCTACAGAGTGACTCAGCCTGTGTGTTTCCTGGGGCGTGCTTCCAAATATCTTAGCAAATATTAAGCAGATGAATATGTAAATAATGTTAAATCTTCCTGTGATCACATCTTGATCACAATTATAAGGTGACAGTTGCTGTCCCTTCAGTAAGAGTGGTTTGAGTTTTCATTTTTTGTTTAATTTGGAAGTGAATTGTTAATTTTCTTCTTGCCAACTGTGGCACATGAGACAATGAACTTCACAGTGAAATCTTACTATAATAAAACACATAATCTGTTTCGCTTAGTTTTAAAGAAAGCAGTTGTTTAAAGCAGCTGGTGAAGTACACAGATGTTCTGGTTGAGGGCAATCCAATATTGAAATGGCATAATGTGGCAACAAACTCGCATTTTAAAATGAATGGCTGACAAAAGAAATATTTAGTTAAGCACCCTACCCTTAATTATAGTGGCAGATACTTTTCATCTGGAAGCATGTGTTCAAAAGGTGCTGAACAACTGAACCTTCTTTCTGACAGAAAATGCTGTGTTGCAGTTTCTTAAGACAGAAAAGATGCATTCACTGGCTTTCTGGACTCAGTTCCACTCTGTGAGGTTGCTGCCTGAGTTTGCAAGTGGAATGACAGTGGCTGTGCAAAAAGGCTTCATTTATCTGCAGACTTAAGCGTTGTGAAGTCATATAAGAAAAGAAAGCCAAAGGTAACGTGCTTGTGTCAGGGTCCTGCTCCTCTACGGGGACCAGCAGAGTTGAATTTTTGACTGGAGATGGAGACCAGCTGCCTCAGTGAGTTTCCTTGTGGAGACAGCTTTTGATCATAATATTTTACTCATCTTCATGAACGCCTGCCCAGTGAAGCACGGAAGTGTTGGGCTTTCTCTCCCCGCTGCAGAAGAGGAGGTCAACTTATGCAATTTCCTTGCACTTCATTTCTTTGAATTTGCACAGCTGCCCTCTCAGGACTGCAAAGTCCCTGGCCCTAGGGCCTGCTGGTTTTGGAAGCTTCTAAATGTCAGGTCTAATCTCTGTTTTCATTTTTAAAAATACAAAGTTCCTTGACTTTTTGCTTGCAGAGAAAGTGGAGCTATTCCCAGTCAGTCAATTCTTGGTGCCATTATATTTCTGGGTGTAAGGTGGGAGAGAGAATGAGATGTGACTATTTCATTTTCCTGCAATAAAATGAGGCATGGTGCCTTCCATTACACCAATTAAATCAGTTAAATAGTAACTTTCCTCATTGTCATAGGGCCCGTGCTTTACACAGGCCTGTTCTCTAGTGCAGCCTCCAGCATCAGAAGCTCTTCCTAGCCCACCCTGGCCATGCAAAGACCAGGGCAGTTCTGTATTCCCTGGTTCCCAAGGTGGGAGCTCCTCACACAAGACACCCAAGAGCCTGAGGGGAGAGGGAGGACCAGAGTAGTTGGATGTATGGGAGTTCTAGTAAAACAAGAAATTGTGGGTATTTTCTTATTTCCTTACCTGGCTGCCCAATTTGAAGCCATTACTGGAACAAAGCTGCAGGAGTCTAGCCAGGAATAGAAGGGAGGTAGGTAAGTGGTATCAAAAGTTTAGTCTATGACTGAAAGTACAAACCACTCTGCCCTCTTCCGTAGTTTCCAAGGCTTCCTCCCGTGGTGCAAATCATTTTATATCCTTCCCTGAGCCACTCTACCTCCCAGTTCAGCAGTTTTAGCCCCAGGGTTGTAATTTCTGCCTACCCTCCCTGCCCATCAGCTATCTATCATTGACTTAAAGTGTTAGTCAGACCTTCTGCAGCTGTCAGTGATTGCCTTTGTATCAGTAAGCTGTTTTCTGATACTTCCTGGCATCAAGGGTGGTGCAGAGACTGTGAAGCTCATCTGGGCAGATAGCACTCAACTCAGCTGAACTTCGTGTCTGTGCTGTATGATCCCAGTTTATTAGTGCCATGATAATTTTGACTGAGTTGCATGCACAGAACTTGCAGTCACACTTCTTGTTTGCAGGAGGGGCACAGTGTTTGTCCTTCTGCCATCCTTGTCAGTGAAACAATTTGTCTTTTCTGTACCCATGTGCGTCACCCAGTGTTGTTTAGATTAACTGCTTACATTTTCCAGAATTCCTGATCACAGGGACCCCCTGTGTCTCAGAGTGTTGTAACCCTGCTGCCTGCTTGCCTGATCTTGGAGGCACTGATAAGAAGAGCCTTGTTCTAGCAGTGTTGTGTCTTCCCAGCCTTTAGAGGACATGAGGCATGTATGGCATATAGGAACTCTTCTCTCAGCTGGAAGGATGAAGGTAGAAAGTATTGAGTTCAGCAACTTCACTATTTCAGTGCAGAACACTGTCAGATTTATTCTTATTCCCACCACTGTTATAGACACCCAGTCAGGATGGGCTTCAGAAAGGAGGTGGTGGGATGTGGTGGATGGACTGGGAGCAGGGCCTGGGAAGAGCTGGGTTTCTTCCTAGGCTTATGCTAACACTGGGGTCTCTTGGGCAAAAATACTCACTTTCTAAAAAATGGAGATAGGTAGACTCCTGGAGTATAAACCTACTAAGGTTGCAACACTCTTCTTTCGGAAACAGCTTCTACTCAGGTGTTTTTCTTTTGAATGTTCCCTCCGGGACAAAGTTTTATCTGTATTTCCATGTCACACTGTTTTATGATGTGACTTCCCATCAAAGCCCATCTATGGCAGGAGGTGAGGACATACAGGCTTTAACAGATTCATTCAGATTTAACTACTTTTTCAGGAAAATATTTAGAAGTACCTTCTCCACATAAGAGGTTTTCTGTTGCTAGACATCCTGAAAATGAATGTGCTGCCTCGGGGCAAATGCAGTATCTTCTTATTGCTTGTAACATGGTTTCTTTAAATCTTCTGCCTTTATTGAGAAAATCATCATCCTTGCTGAGGATCCCTTGTTGAGGCGCCCTTCATTAATCTACCAGGGAGGCTGTTAGTAGAGATGTAGATGAGTCATGTGAAGCCTTGTGTCTCTTAGTGCATGTTTGCAAACCTAATTTTAGTCAGTCTACTCCATTCCACTCTGCCAAAATTAGATAACATTGTTACAACTATGCAACCGTTTAAATCAAAAAGATTCTCCTGAAAAATATAATTAGGAAAAGCCATCCTCTTTAGCTCTATTTAGCTGTATTCAGTCATGGATCACAAATACATCCATTTTTTTCCCCTTTTTTTTTCCTACAGAGTACCTAAATTGTGGTTTCTAAGATAGCTCTCAGACACACTGGCTTCAGCAGGCTTTGTGTCGCATCCTTAACTGTACACTCATCCAAATGTATGCCTGACATTTCCTGTGCCTCTTCATGCTTAAAAGTGATTGTTACCACTACAGTGTTCTGCCTGCAAATGCCCTCCTGAGGTGCAGCAGCAGTTCAGATAAAGATTTCTTGACTTGCCAGGAAATTGTCCTGTTTACTGTTAATTTTTGATATTTCACACTGTATCCATTAGATTTGTGTTTGAGCACCTCTTACCAGTGAATCTTACCCTTTTGCCCTTGGGAGGCAGGGGATATAACAGACAGATGTTTTTATGGTCACAAACTGAAGTCAATGTGGATTGGGACAGGAGCAGAACCTGATACAAAATATCAACAAAACACATCTGAAAAGGAAGAAAGAAACTGATACCGTTTGCAAATTGACTCTTAAATGCTACATCTGATGCCATTGCAACAGGCTTTTAGCAGCGTTTGTTACTTCTGATTAGATTTTCTAGATGTACTAGATGACAACAGTCTGTTTAAACATCCATTCATACTCTTGCTCTAGCATTTTAGAGTCCTGTGGGTATTATATTTGGAATTGTGGGGACACACAAGAAGCCACTCTTCTTTCTTCCTGAAACTTTTGCTCTGATTTGCCAGCCATGGCACTTTGCTCCTGGGATCGCTTTGGCTTTTTGTCTAAAGAGGACCAGACGTGGAGCCTCTGGACCTGTGTTTCCCTCCAAATGCTTGTGTTGGAGGAATGAACTTAAGTCACAAAATCTTCTTTGCAAGATGAGATTTCTTGCTCCTTTCCTCTCCTCCCAAGCACATCATCTGTCTGTCAGCAGGGGGTTATCTCAGAGAGAGGTGTGCTGCCTGCATGTGGAAGAGGTGGCTAACTCCAAACTGAGTGAATGCAGTGGTTAAAGAGAAGAAGGAAGGCTGGCCTGTCCCCTTGTGTGCAGCCTGCCTGGGGAACAAGTGAGTCATGCTTTGGTCAGTGTGTTACAGGCTTCTCACAGCTTGGGATCCCACAGTTGCAGCTGATGTGTGACCAGTCATCCAGCATGGCTGGAGCATGGGGCCGTGGAGTATGAAAAATACTAGGATGTGGTCCAGAAGGAGACTACTGCACCAGAAAATGTCCTAAAAATGTATCATTTAGCAAGATCTTAATGCCAAAGAGCATTATCTTGTCTCACAGTCACGAGTGAATGTGGATCTTATCCACTGGGATAAAAAGGGGTTGGGGAGGGGAGATAGAAATATCTCCATTTTGGCCTTATTGATCCTTCAGACTTCTCTTATCCTGTGGGTTTTTCCCTTTCCTTCTGCTGCTGGTGTCCTGCTCTGTGCTGAGGGAGGGCAGAGCCCTTGCTTCCATTGCACCTGTTTTCTGGGTAAACAGATCCACTGCTGTTGACAGCGGTCCACAAGCTCCTCAGTCTGTTGAAGCTGCATTTAAATAAACAAAGCATATTTTCAGTTGTATGCAATGCTTGGCCATAGTACCAGAGAGCCCTAGCAGGTGTCTTGAATGCCTCTAGAAATGAGGCAACAATCCCCAAGTGGAACATGCAGTGGGCTGGCTGTTTAGCTAATGGCAGCTGGCCAGCTTCCACTGGATTTGACCCAGGACAACAACAAAAAAGCCCCACTTGTTTTCTTTCTAACCAGCATGTCCCCTTCTCTTCTGTCTTTCAGCAATCTGTCCCTTCATCTTTTCCCAACTCTCTTTTTCTGATCTTTTCCTTTCTTCCTCCTGCCAACAAGGATCAGAAGTACAAACACACCATTTGCTACTCTGGAGTAACCCCATAAAAAATTTGCCTTCTTGCCACTTAGGTAGTCCAGAAAGCAAATGCTGCCTTTGGTTTTGCAAAAGACTGGTGGAGGACTTGCAAGAGGCAGGTGAACTCCTGTGGCACACGAATATAGCAGCTCTGTGCTGGCACCAGTGAATTCTGTAGAGGTGTTGGGGTGGCACTGTGGGAGTGAGCCTGTAATGCTGGATCTTCCAGCATATGACACTGGGAAGAGCTTGAGAAGCACAAGACCCTGCTGCAGCACATGGTCAGGTCTCACTCCTGGACTGCATGTACTGGCTGGGAAGTTGCCTTTCAGTGGTAAAATTCCATCTTCAAGTCCTACTGAAGGACCTGTTAGAGTTATTCCAGGTGGCTGTTCCTAGAGGGGACTGAACACTCTTGCACATCCATCAAGTGTATTGCTGCATGAGTCTGCTTAGTTGGGAGGGTATCACCTGTCTAGCATTGACTGAGTTAAGAAATGCAAAGTAAAATCTTTGTTTTCAGGATTTATTATGATTGAATTAAAAAAAAAAGAACAGACAGTTAAAGAAGACATTTAAATAGGAAACAGAAAAAGTAATGGCGTTAACGAGATTAAAAATTGATCTTGAATAGTGTGTATTAAATTACTTGTTTTTATCCTGGTGTCTCTGTTAGTGGGACATTATTAATTACTTGCACAGAAGGCGTGGCTAAAATGAGGACTTTTTATTTAAAAAGGGATTTAAAATATGAAACACAGCAGGAAAAACAGATGTTGGAAAAATTGGAGGCCAAGAAAGTCATTATTAGACTATTTTCTGCCTTCAATAGATCTGATTATATGATTGTTATTCTGAGCATTGCTTGGAAAAGGTGGGAGATGTGAGAGATTTCTCCTTGAAGTCTTGCTACAGATGTTGAGATGCTTCTATAGCTACATGTTAATGTATGGCTGAGCAGCCTTCAGAGGCTGGGAGAAAGTTTTACTTGATTAGAATCATCATCAGATGGAAAATTGTGGATGGAATCAGAAATCAGTATCTTCGTTAATTGTGAATTATGTATGAAGGTTTTTCTCTGCTAGTTTTATATCTTAAAAAAAGATAAAATCTGTTAGAATCTGTCTTCAATTAAGAATATTTTAGTAAGTTCTCCGTGCTGACTCTTGAGGTTAAAAAGAATGTCTACTTACAGAAGAGTAGGAGGTTAGAAAGTAGTTTAAGTGTTGAACCACCATAGCCTCTTCCTGCAGATGTTTTGAGAGGACTGCATTAACTCCTGCTAGTTCTCCTGCGTTGGCTGAATAATGTCAATTCAAAATTTGCAGACTGAATAGAATGAACATAAAGTTTTGGGGGTTGTTTTTTCTCCTCCTCCATGTTGTAATTATGAATAGAATTGTGAATAAAAATGTAACCTCATAGTGTTAAAGCTGTGGAGGACACCAAGCTTAAAGTCTGTCAGCTCAGTGTTATGGCAGATGATATTTTATATTTATTTTGTAATATTTTTAAAGTTAATTTTTACATGGATCTTAGGGAGTTATGTAACTTTTTCCTTGTGTGCTGTGAATTAAATTTCAAATTTCCATTGCTACAGAGTGTGACAAATCAAAACCAGAAGAAAATCCCCTATGAAATGCAAATTTTATGTCATTCATTTTTGCCTAAGTTAATGTAAAAAATTAAAAATTCTGAATACAAGTATAGTTAACCTGAGCAATTGCTTATTGAGTTTTAATACTAAATAATGTATTCTGCTGATCACCTAAGGATGCACCAAGCTTATTCCAACCAGTAAAAGTTTCCTTTGGGAAAACAGCTCAAAAAAGCACAAATGCAAACCAAAATGGCAATAGTGCAGGACACCCTGTTTTAATTATTTTACTGATTCCCACCATAATTAATACTTACTGCTTTTGCAAGAACAACTTGTGAGCCCACTTGGAAATGAAGGTGGGCTCGGAAGGAGCCGGGGCAGTGGGCAGGGAGGTGGTACCCCAGGCTGCAGCACCCAGCCCAGCTCACTGCACCTCTGCATGGCTTCCACACTTCCAGAGAAGAGAGTTGGCCAGGACAGAGATCTGCAGCACAGACCCAAGGCAGCTTCTGCAGTGGTTGTGAAATCACACTCTGCAGTCCCCCAGTGAAACTTGCTTTGGCTTTTATTAGAAAGGTTTTAAAGTATCCCAAATTGGAACACAACGCTTAGTTGCTACATTAATCTGAAATAAAAGGGTTTTTGCAGCCAAAAACGATGGTTTTCATTTGATTCATCTGTAATAGTTCAATTTTTCTGTTTTCTGTACAGAGAAATAAATCACCATTATGTGCTGATTTCTCTTTATGCTTGTTTATTGTGGTGTGATGGTTTGTTCTGCTTTCAAGTGTCATTAATCCCCAAGAAGTAAATCAGAGTTTCTGAATAAGCTTTTCTTTGTCAGGTTTCACTGGAGTTTAATCCTCAGCATCGTTAAAAAGGCTTTTCTTTTTATGGAGAAGCCTTGTTAGGAATTACAGCATGCAGACAGTAAAAGTTCAGACATTTTGTTGCCTGTTACAACTTATATTTCTCTTTTCCCCTTCTCCTTCTGCCATATGTAGCTGTCTGGGGCTTGGGGTGAGACATAGACATAAATGGTTTGACTGAAAAGGGTGAGCAGATGAGGAGCTGTGCTGCAACCTGGTCTGGAGCTCCTGTCTGACTCTGGCCCATGCGGTGGCTTTGGGTGTTTCCCAACATCACCAGCTGGAAATAGCCACATGTAGCATTTAGTCTTGGGTGGTGGAGTCTCATGTCTCTGTGCAATGGAAAATTTAGGCTTTTGGTACAAGAAGGCTTGCTTCAGAGCTGACAGCAAGACAGAAGAGGCTCATTAAAGCAAAACAAAACAAAAAACCAAAACAACCCACACTAAAACCACCGTGCCAAGAACTGCCACAAACCACATTTTCTCCCATGCTTCTTTACCTGCTCTTCCCAAGCAAAGACTGTGGCACATCAGCCAAGAGGCAAATAATTAAAAACATTCCCCAACTGTGTCTCTGAGAGGTGTCAACAGTGAGGAGTCCTGTTTGATGGATGGTCCTGCATTTAGAGGGGGAAGGATTCTCTTCTCTGTTCCTTTCCCTGTTTGTGGAAGGTGCTATGGAGTGTTGTGGGCTGGTCCCAGATTAATTTCAACAAAATTGAAAAACTGAGGCTGTGTGTGACAGGAGTGGTTTTTCACTGTAGCTGGCCCCAAAGGAAAAACTCCAGAAGGCCATCAGGTACTTGGGCAGGTCTCACACCTTGAAAAGTTGCTGGTGGTAGAGTTTCTGCTCCATTGGAAACATGGGATGCTCTGGTGCTTTTGAGGCAGTGATAAACCCATACACAGAGGCAGAGGAGTTCACACAGAGAGGACAGCATAAAAAAGAGAGAGGACATACATTAAAAAACTTAAGATTTCACAGGAGGAACTGGATTTTTTGTAGGATTGTGGAAACTTTCTGCTCTGTAAAAAGGGACTCATGACCTGTACAACAGTTTTTTGCTGTTTAGGGCTAGTCTGTAGACCTCACAATGATGCTATGCTGCTGTGATTTTCTTTCTGGACTTCTTATTTGTGGCTTTATATCTAAAATTTCCACTTAAACAAATTTAGCTTGATGAAAATATCAATCAACCTTGGTTTGAGAGCCTTTCTGTTGACTGCAGAGTAACTGCAAGTTCAGACACTGAACTTGGTGTGGATGTGTGAGGTGGATGCAAAATGAATGTATGAGATGAGCAAAAGGATCTCTGAGGAGAAGATGTGGGTATAAAAAAGCATAGATGGGGATATCTTGGAACATCCTCAAAAGTGCCTCCAGTGCAGGACATGTCTGTTGCTGGATAGTTGCCATTAGATTTAAGGAATGGTCATTCACTCTTTGATTGAGACCACTACAAGGCATAAAAATTACACATCTGCCTCATGCTGTCCTGAAATGTATCCTCCAGTCTGCAAGAATAAAACAAGAGCTGATGACTTTTTGATAGGTATTGAATGTTTTATTATAATATCTACTATCCGCAGAACAACCTTGCTAAAAAACTGCAGAAAATGTAAATGGCATGCTATGAATAGGCAAATGATCCCTAGGCAATAATGTGTGCTGAATAACCTTTGTACCTTAGCAAACTGCCAGATCTGCAGTGAAACCTGGGAGCTGAATAATGCATTGGGTTTGATGGTGCACCTGGCTCTGGCCATGGAAAGCAAGATCAGTCAGCCCTGGCAGTGGGACCCCTGTGTGGAGGATGACACTGGAAAAGCTTCAACCACAGCATCTCAATGAAATTGAGCAATTTTTCACTACAAAACGGTGCTCAGAACAAGCTGATTTGGTCTTCTCCAGTCCCTTCATATTCTCTTGCAAGAGCAAAGTAGCCTTTCAGGACCATTTGTTGAAAGCAGAATGTGCCACTGCTGCCAGGCTTGGAAGAAAAGAGAAACCATCCTTTTACCATAAAGATTAACACTGCAGCAGTGTCTACCAACAGCAACATGAAAGAACACAACCTATCTGTGTGTCTTATTTTGAGCTTGTGAGTGTTTGTATCACTCTCTGTGTCATCAGAGCTGTTTCAGAACATATTTTCAGCTGTATCAGCCACAGTGGATATTTTTAAAAATTCTTTCTTATTATGCCATTCTGCTGCTGACTGAAAAAAGCGAAAGGGTAAGGCCAGTTTTCAAAGGGATGTATGCTGTGTCTGCTTCAATGAAACCAATATATTAGTCTCCACCTACTCTGGCCTGGGGTTGTTTTGTGAACTACGTATCAGAAGAACATCATATATCATTACAAGCATTTGAAAATTATTCTCTACAATCAATGTGCTATTTTCTCTTAAGCTTGCATTTAGCAAAATCTTCTCAGCATTTCTTCCCTCTGAAAAAGTTAGTGGCTATTAATTATGAGAGAAATGCATCTGAAATTATTTTCTCCAGTGACATGGATTCGTCTGTTCTATGGCCCACATAATTCTGTTTTTACCACAGTGACATTACAGAGGTTAGACCCAAGATAAATTTATCTTGATGTATACTATGTTATTTATCCATGGGAAATATGGGAGTGAGGGGAGGTTGGGCAAAAGCTGGCTGCTGCTGTGCATGTGCTAGAAAATCTGCTGGCAGCAAATACAGCACATGGTGAAAAGTTGGTTGGCCTGATTCTGTCTTTTCCAGGAAGTCAGAGGAGCAGAGGCAGCCCTGACTCCCCTGAGCCAGCAGTGCTGACCACGGGGCCTGTGGGTGTGTGTGCTCCCCGTGCTCCTGCAGCTGGAAATGGCATGGAGCACCCCTGCCCAGCACCAGCCAGCACCCTTCACAGTGTCAGTGTCTCACAGAGCCCATCCTGCAGTCACCTGAGCTGGGTCTGAGTGGAAATGCAGCAATTCAAAATATTCTTTTGGTGCCACACTTATGGTCATCTCTGCTATTGCTGTTCCCCCTTTCTGTGAGCCAGCGTTGTGAAAGAAGCTGCACTAGGGCTGGGGCAGACACACACAACCACACTGTGTAGCTATAGAACAGAAACCTCCTTGTGTCCCTCTAATAGCCAGGTATTAACTTCAGAACTGCTCAAGGGTCATATCTCCATCCAGTGAACTGAACTGACAAAAAATTGCCAACCTCTCTCTCTGCCTCCCTCAGCAATTTCCCATTGTGGAGTTTTTATTTCCTTCTCCAGCAATGGTCTGCAACCTTGCGTTGTGCTAACAACACACATCAGATTGATGGCCGTGCCACGTGGGGTGGGGAGCAGGGGTGCCTTACTGCAGCCACCATCCTCATGGAGATTACAGTCATCAATTTCTATCTGCTGTGAGCATCAACAACGTGATTTCTAGCTTTAGGAACATCAGTTGATTCCCAAAGCTGAGCAGGTTTTCATTTGGCAGCCATTACTCCACCCCTACCATCAATGCTATAAAAAGACATCAGCAGCAGGTAATTTGCTTTGGCTCTATAATATTTGAGCCTGAAATTACATCTTTTCCTTTACCACATCAGATTGGTACCCAGATTGGTACCTTTTGAGACTTTACATATGCCTTATAGCTTTCAATCCAATAGCACAGTCTTCTCTTTTGCTGGCTAATCAGAAGCATTATTGTTCAACACTGTTTTTTGGAAAAAAAGAGAAATTTCAAACCTTAATTAAATACGGTATGAACCAAGCCTGAAATTTCAGAATAATCAAAGAAGCAGATCAATTTGTAGAGCAGCAGGCTCACAGGCTTGTTGCTGTTACCCTGCACCCCATCCAGCAGCACTGGTCCCTCCTCCTTCCTTGTGACTCTTCCTGTGTATTCCCCCACCCTCTTTCCACTTGGCTGCCGGCTCAGGGTCTCCATTCATATGTGGTCCCCATTTCATAGCTGAGCTGGTCTGCAAGCACATACAGTGCGAGCTGCTGCACTTTAATCTGAACTTGAACATCTATTTCTGTCAGGGAAGACCTTGGCCAGGGTAGAGAGGATGGGTGGGGATCCTGACAGGGAAAGGAGACACCCTGGAGGAAGCAGCTGGGGACCGTGGAGTTGAGGCTAATCCCTCCTGATGCATCAGACCCCACAGGCTGCAGGTACATCTCTGGTGCAGCTGGTAGATCCCTAAGCTGAACACCTCTGAGCTGAACCTTGCAAGGGCTTTTCAAACACTCATTGCCCAAATGCTTCTGAACAATGCCTATGATTACTCCAGAACCATGACTATAGCACTTGGAGGAGAAAGAAAGGCTTAATAAACCCAAATGTGTTTTTTAGCAGTAATTCACAGCAGGGTCTGTGGCTGAGCCTGCCAGCTGCCACAGTCTGCATGGGTTGTATTTAGCCAAGCCTAGAAGCAGGAGCAGTATTGGCTCTGGAGAAACCTGCTGCTCTCTCCTATTGTCTAGAGAAATTAATTGCTTTAAAGTAATGCCTGGAAATTGTGTGCCAGTCACATGCTAAACAGATAAACAGCAGAGTACAGATTTGTTCAATGAATTTCCAAAGCTTTCTCACAGAGGTAACATTCTGTTGGGAGTCCTATTGAAAAAGGGGCTGATTCCTCCCTGTATTCTTCCAGGGGTGGTTTGTCCCTTCAGGGACTGTGTAGAGCACTATCCCATCAGGTGTTTTATTATAACACAGTGTTATAATAGTGCAAGTGCTAACTGCAGTACTGGAATAGTGTTTATTTCTTTTCACCATAGTGTGTTCTAGTTCCATCAGAAGCTGCAAATGTTCTGGGATAACCATAGCTTGTTTCTTTCCTTGCTAGTGCTGAGCCTGCTGGGGCTATGAGAGGGTCTGACTGGTGACGTGTGGCAGGTGGGTCTTAGACACCACCATAACATTATCTAAATGCCCTAAGTGAGCTGTGCATGGGAGCATTGCGTGGGCTGATTCTGTCCTTTCACAGGCTGATTCCTGAAAATGTTCAGGCAAGTTGTTAGCATCATACTTAAATTCTCTACTGCAGCGTTCATCTACAGCTTTCCAACCAAATATTCTCTCTGTTGGCTCCAAAGTGATTGTTACTTTTACCCCCTTCTCCAAAGATATGGTCTCAGCTCTGTTTTCGGAGACCGTCCTCTGAGAGCAGAAGAGTCACTCCATGGACAGCCGGAGTTTTTTGTTTCTGGCCTCACTCATTTGGGTCACTTGAGTGACCTGCTGTTGTGACCCACCTTGGCTCTGTTTTCTTGCCCAGCCAGATGCAAACCCTCTGCTGTGGCCTCATGTCTTGTTGCTGTCATGTTTATGTCTACCCTATGCCCTGGTGTTTGTTGTATCTCCCTCTGGAGCCCCAAAATTATGCTTAAGTAGTCTGATTTTTGGAGCAGGGAATTTCATGGAATGGAGTGGAATTTGTCCTTGCAAATGAGGAAGAAAACCTACTACAAAATCAATGGATTTCTGTCAGCATAAAACAAATTTGAGGGGGAAGAATCTCTTTCCTTCCTCTGCATGCCTCCATCTTTTTCCCTAAAGTGTTGTAAACAGCAAAACTGCTTCTGGTAAGCACTGTCCTGGCACTGGAAATGGCTTTCTGTGGCTACTTACAATTACTGTGCAGATCAATAGGAAATAGCAGCAGTTGTGCAGTGAAGAGTGAATGACATGAAGTTAACTTTCCCTCCCCTGCTGGGATGGATAGCGTACTGTGGCCCTGTTTCCTTATCTTCTTTATACAAGAGTCATTTCGAGCTTGATTTTTCTTGACTATCAAAAAAGAAGTTATAGATTTTACTGTACTGAAGCAACCCAAAACATTGCTGCTGTTCAGAGGTGTGTCTCCTCATAATCTACCATCCAAGCACATTTGGAGGCTCACATATCCCTTCACCATTTTAAGTTCATCTTGTTACCTTTCACACACACACACACACACATATATACAAATGTCCTTGTGCTGTGTTTGGAACTGTATGGGAAAAAGGGATGATTTTTGTGTGCCTTCCCTTAGACCAATGCTGGCCACATGGGATGTCATGCAAAGGAAAGTGGAACAGTCTTTAAAAGCTGGGAAAAAAATTAAAAGCATTAAGAAAGGAGTGGGAAGCATTTTGTGCAATCTATGTGTAAACAAAATGTATACCATTGTAAATGTCTTTTATCTTTTTTAAAGCTTGGACAGCACGATGCCTGCCATGTTAAATTGTTTCCTTCAGAAGTCATTGGCTGTAGCAATTGTATTGAAGTGGCTTTGAATGCTGAACTGAACAGTGAGATAAATAATAGTTACATTTTTGGTTTGTACATTATCATATCACTCTAATTCAGCTTAATGAGTCAATTATCCACTTACAGAAATTAATTAAAAAACAGGCTCTAAAAGTGTCGAGGATGGGTTCTGTCAAGCCAACATCATATGTGGGATGTGATGAATGATGCTGAGCCTCTCTCCATCTCTGTGCCTGACTCCTTTCTTTGGGATAGAGATGCTGACAGTGGAAAAGTTTGGTCTTGGACTGCAGTACAGAACCTTCTGTCAGTCTGTCGTACTTTGTGTTCAGCTTCACCTTGAGTAAAAGTGGACTTGGGAGCATCAACAACATCTTGGGGAAAAAAAAATCTGGGAGGGGTTTGGAGCTAATTGAGCTGCAGCACTAAGGGCTCGCTGTCATTCTGGGGTGTTTGAGTGCTCACAGAGAGGATTCACTGCAGGGATTCTGATCTGTAAGACATGAACTGCCTGTCTGTTGCAATGGTGCGTCTCATGTCAAGGGAATGGGATGCAATAGATCAGAGTTAAATTAAAACACATTTCATGCATTTATAAATGGGCAGTGGTATCCGTTTTCCTGCTTTGGTGAACCTGATACATATGAATGTACAAACCTCAGTCTCTGGTGGCTGGTATTATTTTAATAGTGAGTGAAAAGCCCAGAGAGTATAAGTTGCTTGTGTTTCTTCGTGACAAAACTGGATTATATAAACCTGAAAGGAAACACTATACTTGGCAGAATAAAACTTATTGATGTATTGCCTGTTAATCTTTCAACATTAACACTGATTGAAGCTGGAGTTGGTTTTGGGTGGGGTTTGGGTTTTTTTCTGATTTAGGAGTTGTTTCTTATTATCAGTAAAAGAAATTAGGCATTGAATTGATTATTTGAATATTTAAAGGCTGAATCGTGCATTGCCATGGATGCTGTGATCTTTAGAGGCACTGACAGCTTTCCCTCTGGCTGTTAACATGTCTGCTTTATACAACACAAATGTCAACATCACTACTCCTCTAATTAGAGCAGTAGGTCAAACAGTGTCTTTGTCTGTGGAGGAACCCGAGCCATTAGCCATGTTAAGAAGAAGCTCCTTTGTTAAGCCTGATTTATGTTTCTGAGGTTTGTTTTATCCTGTGGCAACCTACAAATGCTGTTTTTGGAGTGGGGCTTTTTTGCTGACTGCAGAAAGGGAAATACACAGAAGAGATTGTCCCTCCACTGATTCGGCCTCTGCCTGAGCTGCAAAGCAAACCTCCCCCAGCAATCCCAGCTCAGTGCAGGTCTGGCCTGTGTGAGAGAATGCGTTGCTTCGGTTTCATTCAAACACAAGAAATGTAGGTTTCCAGACCGTTTAAATTATAACAGTACTGGAAGTTGTAGAAGGTTATCAAAGTAGATAAATATAGTGTTATCCTTTAAAACTGATGCAAAGAAATATTGCCATCATCCTTGTTTTGGTTCTCTGCTGGAGGCACTAGTTTGGCTTTGCCTTTTCTGATTTGTTTTTAAGTAGGATTTAGCATCATTTCCATAATGATAAATCTTCCATTTAAGATCAAGAAAATAATGTTGTCTGTCTTGAATATCTGAAAAATATGATTGGTATTTGCAGATCATCCCTTTTGTTTTTCTGATGTCTTTGCATCTCTTCCAATGCAATATGCATCTCACAAAACTGAAATTGTATTATGAAAATACACAGAGAATTATTTTAAAATAGACTATGGGTTTAGCATTTTTATTTTAATTAAAAAAATTTTAAATTTTATTTAAATATATTTTTAATAAACGGATTTTTTCTATAATTATTTTTGTCTTTGTCATCTTGGGTTTTAGTGGATAAGTAGTTGGTGAGTCTCCTTTGGAAATTCTCAGATTTCAGAACAGCACAATTTTTCCTTAGAGTAATTAATAGTCAAATAAGCTAACACTGGCATGAGCTACTGTATATGCTTTAATTCAGCTAGTTGTTTCTCTGGAAGGAGAGTGCCAGTAATAGAGGGGAGATCACAGCAATCTTTCCTCCTCAGAGGCAAGCACGTTGAAGAACAGTGCCAATATGCAAAGATGGACAATAAATGCTTTGGGTATCGTTTCTCTGTGTTTTGTTCTCATTAGCATTTGGCATAGCCACTTGTGCTTCCTTTCTCCTGCCCATATCCCTACAATGCCATGTAGGGATCACAGATCAGTGTGGTGACTCCTTACAGATGAAATATTCATTTGCCTCTACCCTCCGGCAAACCTGGCGCACATGGAGAGCGTAAGGGACAGTACTCCATCATCCCTGCTCTAATCCACCCTGAGCACACAGTATGCCCAAAGCCTTGTGGCACTGGCGGGCATTGGTGGGCATCTCTTATTTGTCTGGGGCTGCCTTTGTCCAAAGAATTGCCTGTAATTGGTCCCTGGGGTATGGGCTGGGATATTCTGCTTCCTCCACAAGATAATGGTGTGGAGGGCTCTGCCTGCTGCCTTCCCACTGCTGCCTGCCAAAAGTACTCCTCAAATGCTTTGCCTTTCCCAGGGTTATCTGGGAAAGGAAACCACCTCCTGAACACCCCTGCAAGGTGCTGAAACATGCTTTTAACTAGAGGGGGGAAGGTTCATCACACTGATTTGGTAGGTGGAACCTGAAATGGCTGAAAGTGCTTGCAGTGTTGCAGAGAAAAAGTCTCTTCTCTCTTTTTGCTGTGCCCCCAGCACAGTGCTGACATCTCAGGGGAGTTGAAGCTCTGGAGATTTTCAGTGTGTTGGAGGATCTGTGCTTTACTGCCATGGCTCTTTGGGGTTTTTTTTTGTTTGGTTTGGGTTTTTTTACATTTGCTCAGTGACTGTCATTCTGCAGAAAATTAAGGCTCTTCATTACCCCAGACAGAAGCTGTATTTGCAGATTTATGTTGCCCTTCTCTGAAGAGACAGTGCTGCTTCTGCCAAATTAGCTGCAGCAGATCTATGACCTGGAGGCTGCTCTTCAGTAGGCTGGAATTAAACCATCCAACACACATCCAACATAAACACTGCTCTCTAATGAAGCTCAGATACAAGATACCAGGTGCCAAGTCTCTGTTGGATTTTAGAGTGTTACATATATTTAGAAATCTCAATCTTACTGCTGAAAACCAAATGAAACTGGAATAATGGACTTGGGCTTAATTTGTTTTCATCACTGCAGCACAGACCTGCAAATTAATGACTTTCAATTAGGTTTTCCACTTCGTATTGAATTTAAACTGAAAGGCTGAGGCATACTATTTCTTCTTTTCTTCTCCTGAATAAGGATGTCCTTATGTGTGCCCTGTAACGTTGCAGATGAAAAGCATGAAATAGTTGTGACTGTTGTGTGTGCATAAAACAAGTTTAATATGGAGACCATAATACATAAATATAAGTTTCTTAGTTTGCATAATAGTTTGGCTCCTATTGATTCGGTACAACTGTTTCCTGAGGGCTTATCCTGACTCTTGGTCAAATTGATATTCTCTGTTCTTCTGAACAGAGAGGGTCATGGATGGCTACGAAGTATGCCAGTAGCCTTAGGAATGAGCTGGGGAGCTCTGCTGTTTTGGAAACCTGAATCTCCACAGGTTTCCCACTGAAGATATGGTGCTGGCCACACTGCCTGTACCCTGGTATTTGCTCAGCAGGAAGCATTCCTCTCTCTCCTCACCCTGCAGTGCTGGCTCTCACACAGCTCCACGCAGTGTCTCTGAAGGCACACTTCATTGCACGCTGTGTTATCCTTTATTATAATGAGCTGGGTGCTCATTAAAGCTTCACAGTTATAAACAGAGCCCTAATTTAGCTTGAGGAACACTGTAATATTAGTGTGGCACCTGGAAACTAACCTTGTCTCAAGCTGGGTTATGTCAAAATGTAAGTGAAGGTACTTATTTGTAACAACTGAAGTGGATGATAGAATTGCAAGTGTTTGTAAAATGTACGCATGAAAAAGTGAAGGAAAATCTAAGTCTACAAACCCCCTCTCATTCTCTCCAGTCATTCAGCCTTGGCCTCCTGGCTCTTTGGTGTGATGGCTGTACAGAGGGACTCTGCCCTCATCCTCTGGTTTCAGAAAGCTTCCATTCCAGCAGAGGAGACTCCTGAGAGACCTCCAAGGGTTTGCATCACACTCCCTTTTCCTTTGTACATTTATGCAACCAACTAAATCAAGAGACCACTATTAATTGCTCCTCATAAAACCATGGTCTGCCTCCCATCTTTGGACCTGCAAGTGCTGCTGTGGCAAGGAAAGTACCACACTGCAAGGAAGGTACCACACTGCTTCCAGCCATGGGCAGAGCTCTGCCCATGGTTTCTGCTGCCATAGGGGGCAAAGGGACTCCATCCACTGAACTCCATCTCCATAATGTCTGTGGCCTAAGACAAACAGACCCATTGAAAGCATGAGTCTCCTTTTTGGCATCTGACTGAGATCACCCTGTCATGATGCTAAATTTGAAAAGAGTGATCCCCAAAACTGTCGTGAATGTGTGTGAATAGAATAGAATAGAATAGAATGAAAGAGCACCAGTAAAACAGAATTTGCAACAAGCTCCTATCTTTTCTGAACCTTATGCTCATCCAGAGACTTTTAGTTGACCAAGTGTCAGCTAACAAAGCAAGTGTGATACTGATGTAGCAGGGAGTGTTGGGACCCAGGGCCGGCTGGATGAGTTTGGATGTGCATCCTGCTGAGTGAGAAGTATTCTGCCTGTTTTCTGGAGGGGTTCTATTAAAAACTGCAGTGCTTTGAGACTCCAAAATCAGAGCTGGGCACTGAGCATGGCAACAGTGTGCACAGTGCCTCAGGCATGGCACAGACCAAGAGAGCATAGAAAGCAAGATATAAAAAACATCTTTATCAGCATGTTTTATTCTCATTCTAATTTTTAAAATGGTGTGAACCTAACTCTTAAGTGGCAGTGGAAGTGAAAGACCGAGAAGAATGAGGCATCCGGCTGTGCTGGCATACCAATTCATAGCTTTTGCTTTATTCTGTTTTCCCTTTTCTCTTATTCTGGGACAGGTGGGACAAGCACTGAACAGCAAAACATCTCTATCCAGAAAAGGTATGGGGAGGGATGGAAAACCAGGTAAATGATAGAGTCTACTAGCTATGTAACACCAAGCTGGAAGCTGGAAACCATTCCCTGTGTAGGCCACAGAGTGAGGAAGAGAAGCTCTGTTTTCACTTATCATGTATTTCAGGGGAGAGTTCCCCAAATCCAAGATCTGATTTCCAGTTGTGGTTGTATTATCAAGTGAATAAGGACCGTGGTCTTGCTGTTATAAGCCAGTTAGCCTAAGCAGAAAAAGATGAGACAGGCAATGAAAGCAGAAATATTGAAGAAGAAAGGTTCATGGCAAAAAATGCAGTGAGTTCTAAGGAAAATGGGGTTGGAAAATAATGGTTAATGCACTTGAAGTAGGAATTTGCCTTTTGATCTCACTTGGCTGTGGTTGTTAGCATTACTGCAGAGGCTGGGCTGCCTTAATACTGGCCCTATAGAAGACACACTGCAGGTGTTATCTTATTCCCTAGAAATCCTCCATGACCTTGCCTCAGTCCTGAATTTGTGATCCTGGGAGATGCTGGAGCTGTAGAAGGTTCAGAAAGCCATTAGAAGGAACAGTGAACTGAGTTACTACTGAAACTTTCCCCATCCTCTGTATCCTTTCCCTTACCTGTCCTTCCTGTAATTTGTGATTTGACTTGTGAGTGGTTTTAATTTCTCTTTTTAATTTTTCCCCCAAAACATTGTATCAGTAATGCAAAAGGACAGTTTTAAAGATTTCAGTCCTGTTATAAGTATTATAGGGTATTATTATGAAAAGCACGTCTTGACACAGATAGAGGCTGTTGAACACTCCCAGTCTGTGTAATGGCTCAAGGGCTAAATATTTGTGTTAAGCTTTGTGTTAAGGGTTATCTTTCAACAAGTCTGAAGTGCTGACAATACCCCTACATGTTTTAGACGGTGAAAAAAAAGCCAGACAACTATAAAGTTGCACTTTTGGAAAAAGTCTGTAATTCTGATGCTGATTTTGAAAGGAACTGTGAATGCTGTTGTGGAGGGTTTGCTGGTCATCAGATGGACAAACTGGTGAGGATACCAGTGGAGGTGAGCAGCGATTCTTTGGGAGACCCTCCCTACCAACCTGTCTTTAGCTTGCTCTCCTAAGAAAATAAGATTTATGCAGTTGTTTCACCTCTCTGTCTGCCCATCCTCTTCCTTCTCTCTACCACCCTCCCAGTAGCTGACCAGGAGATTCAGGAGTGTCGGCCTAGTTTGACAGAGGAAGGAAAGTCACTGGTTTATGACACTCACCAAGTGGATGGAGAGGAGAGTGATTCAATCTGGTGTTCTTTGTGAGGCAAAGGCAGGGCACAGTCAGGCTGAGCAGCAATTCACTGCAAGCTTGCACGTGTTTAGTACATGCCCAACTCCTGCAAAGAGGCATTTTATGGTGTCCCTGCATGGTGATGGGAAAGTCACAGAGGACATAACACAGTCAAGAAAATCATTTTGGAAGAGATAAGGGGAGAAGGTTGCTAGGAGAAAAAGGATAAAAATCATGGTAAAGCAAGAATACTTCTGCCATTATTTGACAAACATTGTGCAGAAACAAGTCTATTGCACAAATGTGCTGAAGAATCTTGTTCTCATAAAATCTTTTTATCTGCCAGGCAATGGGAAAAATCTTTGCCAATAAATAATCGAAGGAGGGAAAGGGGGAAAAAAGGGACTGCCAGGATAATTTTTGTTTTAATAAGTACTGTCAGTAGTTTTGGGCAAAGGATTTGCATACTACACATCTCCATTTGCTAGCTGTCCTTGTGTTTATTTTTCCTAAAATAATCTGAAAATTATTCTTCTTGTGAAATTTAGGAGACATCCTCCCACACTGATTTCCACAATTAATACAGATTTTTGAGCAGACTTAATTGACATTTGGTGCCCACCTTGAAGAGAGTTTCACCTTTTCCGTAATGGAACACTACAAACACTCAGATCTGCAATGTTCAAGTTTTATCAGAATGAAGATAGTTAATCTAAATCAACACTATGGCTCAGTTGTGCAGCTTGTTGTTTGGGCCCAGCAATGATTTGTTATTCTTCCCAGCCAAAGTATATCTGCAAATATCAGGGCCATATTCATTGTCCATCACTGCAAACAGTGGATTTAAGATGGAACTTCAACAGACCATATAATTTACCTTGTTCTACTGCCTGATAGCACTGATAAAAGATAAGTTTCTGCTGCAGCTGGAATGGCTAATTGCTAATAGAAATTTTGCCATCAACTTCAGTAAGAATAAAGCAAGTATTGAATTGTGCAAAACTACCTCAGTATCCTGTTAAATGCTGTAAGGGGTATTGTAAGACATGAAAAAATGTGGAAGGAATATGGATGCTTTACTGCTGTTACAGAAAAGAGCTGCTCTGCATGTGTGTTCCACGTTGTGGTACAGGGCAGTGAAAGGTGTGGTGAGTTGATATGAAAAACTGCTGACTGTACCCATTACACCTTCAGGGATCCTTCTGCCCCGAAGCTGAAGTTTCCCTGTGCCTGTTAGTCAGCTATGATTTCCAACCTGTCCTATTCCAAGAAACATAAATATCAGAAACAAGGCTAGAAACAAGGCCAGACATTCTTCATCTTGGTGTGAACCTCACCTTCTACAGCCTGCACAACCTTCACTTTGAGCCCTTGCTTTCTAGGGATGGGGTTGCTGTCTTGAAAAGTGTTTTCCCAATGAATATCAAATTATATGACCTGAACATCAGACAGGCACATGCCTTTAGAGAACTTCAAGTGCTAAAAATACAGTTATGTGTGATTTCTGATTGGTTTTTGGTCAGCCACTTCCCCTCCAGTCCCTTAAGCTGTATTCACGTGTCTTCTCTTTACTCCAGCATGCCTTACATCATAAATCCTCTCCTTAAACCTGCTGGGCTGTACCTCACCCACCCCTGTGCCTCTGAAAGGCTTGTGATAGAAACCCTTCCGTGGGGTTATGGTGCCCATAACATGGGATAGAGGTGTCTCATGATACAGGTACCTTATTTGTGCAGTAAAGCATGATGCTTAGATTGCATTTCTTAATGGTGGATAGCATTAAATAGCTAAGAATTGAGGCAGTGCTAGTTTTGAGTGAGAAGCTGCTAGCCTTGCTTTAAGACGGTTGTGAAGTTGGTATTTCTTGTTTAAAATACAAACCCCAGAAATTTACACGAGCACCCCATAAATCAAGAGCTACAAAAAAGTAATGTAGGCAGTTGAAAGGACCACTGCCTACAGCTGCTAAAACCACTCATCATGTTTACTAAAGTTTAAGGAAAAATGCAAGCTGAAGGTGAAAATACATCAGCTGTGGAAGCTGTGGAGCAGTGTTGGGGGGTAGCATATGTTAGGTAACATAAATATGAGAATATTTTTCAGCTGATACCCAAGTAAGTTTATATTTACACTCAGACCATGTCTAATGGCTCTTTAGATCAAGGGCATTGCTAAGCTTTAACATAAAAAAATGTTATGTGGAAAAGCTAAGTACACCCCTTCAAGTCTGCAGCACAGAAGAGAGTTTGCAACACTGTGAATCTAAGCTTCTTGAAAAGAAAGGAAATGGTATGCCTCAGCTGAGGTGCTGGTGGGAACAGTAGCTGCTCTGTGCCTGCTGCTGGAGCAGGTGTGGGTGGTGTGGCGGGTTCTAACTATAGGTACAGAGGTGCCTTCTGCACCTTCTGCAGCAGGGACATGCCCATGCTGGTGGCTGCAGTGAGACTGCTGACATGGAGCCTCAGAAGACACAGCCCTTGGTACCACCAGCTGCCGTGAAACTATGTGAAAATGTTTGTTTAATAAGGACTGTAAAATGTCCCCAGCACTCAGGACTCTTAAGTACTTTCATAATTTCGGGGGAACTTTTCCTGGCAGACTTTGATCATATTAAATAGATTTCCCATGATATCACAATGCTTCATTTGTTATAAATGTGCTGATTTGCGGACGTGCAATTAGCTGACTCAAGCAAAAAAAGCATTATAGATACCCTGTGTATGAAGTGGCAGTTTATTTCTCTCCATATGGTCTATAACTTGTTCCATGCTGCTTACCGTGGGGTCTGGGCTTACTGCCCACTGCTCATCACAGTTTATAGAGAGGAAAATTGAAGGCAGCCACGGAGTTAATTCTTTGCAATACAGTTATTTCCTTGAGGCAATACCTAAGCTGTTTGCATCAGCCAAAACATCCCCTTGGAAGCAGGTGAGTCCTGGCTGCTCCCTCTGTGGAGTGAGGGTGAGATGAAATCATCTTAGCAAAGGGCACGGCATGACTTGAGAGCCAGGGGCTTCCCAGAAGGGAAAAATAGGGCTTCCCAAATCCTGCATAACTCGTGGCCTTCACAAGATTTCTTTTCCTGCCATATGTTTATTTATCACTACTTGAATGGGTCTAAACAAAGGGCTAAATCTAGTCCCTCTGAAATCCATGGAAAGACTTCCTTGGACCTCAGCAGTTGATGGGGTTGCATCCTAAATTAATATCCCCAAAAAGACTAATTTTTAAAATATGCTCAGTGCAGGATGAATTTTTTGACAGCAGTTTTGCTGTCAAAGTGACAGCTGGCACCTCACCTCACTGCACATTTTTAACTCTTCTAATAGTAAATAAGTACATTTTAGTCTCCTGTCTGGTTTCTCTCTTGCACCTTTCAAATGAGTGGGGAGCATGGAAAAAATAGATTTGGGAGAGCAAGAGCATATATTAACATATAGGGTTAAACTTTCTGAGGACAAGGAATTTATTTCTGCCTCATCAGCATGTTTAACAGTTGCAAATCTCAGTGTATGAGGAAATGTCTTACATTCAAAGACTATTAACAGCTGTGAAATTAGATTTACAAATCTGAATATATAACTGCATATTTTATATGCTGTTGCATATCATTTGTGCATATATTCATGAAACTGTCTTGTAGTTTATGAAATTTGAGTGAACTGTTTCAGTGGGAGCTTGCAGATTTCTTAATCATGAAATCGTTAAATGAAAGACTTGCCATATGTAAATTTTGAAATTTGTGCAATGTAACATGATGCCTTTTGAGGATATCAGAGAACTAAACCCAACAGATATGTAAGTATAAATAGTTACTTGGAAGGTCTGAAACATGCTTATTAAGAAAAAAATATTTTAATCGTGTCTACCTGAGGTGGGTACAGTTTTATATTATAATTGTGATTCTTATTTTTTAAATAGTATAAGCAACACATTCTACGGTGCTTCATTTCATTCTTAAAAACAGCCTGGGTTTTGTGTTTGAAGATGAGTCATTTTGAGGCTGAGGCACTCACCTTTCTGGCTCAGCCTATAGCTCTAAGGATTGAAAATATGTGACATTATTGTCTTATACAAATCACAAATCATGTGGTAATGAAACTCCCCAAAAGAAAGCAAATACAACACTTGGGAGTCTTTGGGACATGAAAGCCAAGTTCATGGCCAGCAGACGTGCTGCTTGGAAACCTATGGGAATATTCCCTTAATTGCAACTAAAGCCTCGCTTCTGTGTTTAGGAATCCTGATCTGCTCACACAGATCTCAGCACATGACTGAAATAATCTGTTTATCCAGCATATGGTTCTTTGTGAGGACTGGATAGAAGTCAGCTACTCGGTCTTATGTGTCATTTGTCACAGAGTGCTGTGTCCTTCTAAGTGCTCCCTTTCTAGTGCAGGGCCATGGAGGCATTTTAGCAATGCAAAGAGGTGATTAGAGGCACTTCTGCTGGAATGTATGCTGTAGTGCTTAATGAAATTAATTTGGCTTATGACAGGGGCATGGGAAGGCAGCCCTGGGCCATGTCCTACTCACTGTCACTATTTCCTAGGGTGACATTGGACGTGTCAGTAGTGACCTGCTCTTTGCTGTGCTTTCAGCATGCATGGTGCTAGCAGGAGGGGGGAGGCTGGGAGTTTCCGGGTGTGCTCAAAGGTGTTTGTTCAGGAGAACCACGTCTTTAAGACCAGGGTTTTCTAGCTGATATTATTGCAGTTGGTACTTGTTTATAAGGAGAGTAATGTGTGCTTGATTTAACAGGGAAATTATTCTATCTCATAAGTGCTGTCTCCTTCCCCCCAAATCAGCAACCATACCTATCTCAGACACATGACAACAGACAAATAAAAAGGCTCCACAGATCTTTGTTTAGTCCATCTTCCTGTATCTTCTGCCTAGAACAGTGAAGCCAGCATGGTTGATCTGGGCCATTAGTGATTTGTTTCTGTACTTACTTGGAGATGCATTTTTCAGGTGATGTCCTTTTCTAATACATGCAGTAAAGTACTGTTTGCACTGAATAACTCTACAATTATAGTCTAAGCAGTGTGTGAGCTATACAGAGGAACTGCCACTTGACCCCAAGTAACGTCAAATTTTAAGTTCATGAAAAGCAGGATTTTCTGAATGAAACAAGGTAGTGCCCAACATCCACAGAGATCTCAAAGCAGAAAGATGTAGTAGGAAAATGCAGGCAAATTGAAATCCCAAGAAAGTGATAATAAAATGCTTCATTAAACAGAAAGAAATAAAAAGATAAAAAAAGAAGGCACTACAGAAAAAGCTGTGTTTAAATGTCAGTGAGAACTTTAATTCTTGTTGGCTTTTAAACTCCCTCATCAGAAAACTGAAACTCTTCAGTCATATAGAGATTTTCTGCAGAGGAACCAGAAGCAGCAGCTGAACAGGCAATGTATTACCAACTGTGAGAGCAGCCAGATTTTGATGCCCATGTTTTCACTAGATGCCATTTCAGCAGCAGTTTCTGTAGGTCTTTCAGTTGGACCATGAAAGTAATCCCACCCAACAGGAAAACAGTGAAGGTGAAAAGTGCTCTGCTCCTCTGCTTAGGTGGAGCAGCATTTGCAGCCCTTGCTCCCCAGCAGAAACTGCACTGAAGGGTTTATGTAACCGGTGTGCCTTGCCAAATTCAGCCCATTTCTTACACATCTCTCTTTTTGCTATATTAAACAGGGATCTAAGGTTTTACAAATGTATGTTGTACTCTGAAAGTACTGCAAGGATGTCAGGAATTGTGTGATCTCCTTGGCTGGTCTCCCCAGGGCTCTGCAGGTTTTGCTCTCATTAGTGGAGACTTCAGAGCCTCTAGTGCTGACTCCCAGAGAAAGTCTGTGTGCCTCATGGTAAAATCATGGCTCCTGACTATGTTTCCAGCAGTTCTTCAAGAGCTGAGAAGCTCTGCAGTTTGTGGGGTGCGTTGGGAGGTTACCTGGTGTCTGCATCCTCTGTCCTCTACTCCAGGTCAAGTTGTGCAGATGTGCAAAAGGCATCTAAGTAGGTGAGAGAGGTAAAATTTGCACCTTGCTGTGCCAGTTGAAGTTTTGGGCTGGAGCTGGACCTCAGCAGGATGCCAGGTTGGCTGCCAGGCTGTGCAGGGCCCTCAGTACCACCAGGGCCCCTGGGTTTGGTTCTGCGTTGTGTAAACGCCTGTGCCATAAATGAATAACAGCAATTTCTTTCTCCTGGGTCTGAGCTTTATTTGCTTTTGCTTTTTCTTGGACAGTGAACCCGTGCCTTGAGAAAATGCGTGAGAAGTTTTTGATATCCATGCCTCCAATGAGGCGACAATGGCACATCTAATCTTAATCTATATTGTTTGCACTTTTTCTCAGTAAAGCAGCTATAAGAAATAATACGTTTCTTCTTTAAAGTCCCTTCCCCGCCCCTGCTATGTGTTATTTCCTGCCCTCCTGCTCTCTCTATATAGTGCTTCCCTTTCCTGTTTTGCTTAATAACCAGCTTTCATAGAGGCTCTTGGTTTGTCTCCCTGCCAAATTTGTCTTCTGCTCAGGTGAAATAGAATATTTGGATTTGAGCACACGTGCTGGCTTTGAGCATATCCCTCTGTGGGACTGCCTGACCAGGTCCTCCTCCATGGCAGGCACGTAAGTATCTGGGGACTGTGCCTGTTGGCAGGGAATTTGTTGACCAGAATTAATGTGACTGGATGTGAAGGAGAGCATGTATTGTGATAAACACAGAAGGTTTGTGTTTTGGTTATAGCCTGGTAGGATAATTTATAATTGTATAAAATGGTAATTAAGCTTTTATGGCAATGCTACATTAATATGCATCCCCTGGCAGTGAGGGAGAAGCTGACTTGATGAAACGAGCGTTTCTTCATTCCTGATCTGCCTCCATCAGCTCGAGGGGAATTGTCACAGGTTTATTTACATTTCTTCTGGGACTGAAGGGTAACCAAGGCAAAGTGATGTCAGCTTTAATGAAAGATCTTTATGTTGTTTTCTTCTATTCACTTACGAGTCTGCCTTTCCTGGTCATTAGTTATGATTATGATCTTTCAAAGCCTTGATTTGAGGTATCATTCTCCTGAAATACAGATATGGTTGGCCCATGAGTGAAAGCTCTCAGTCATGTATTTTCACTTGACAGTTCAGTTTTGGATTTTGCATAATTCGTATTTTACACTATTAGGTACTTCTTCTTTTTTATTTCTGTAATTTAAGAGAGAAGGGAAGTAGTTTATATTAATAGCAACCTGATCCAGTCCAGTTGCTTTTTTACTGTTTTTGTCTAATTGAGTTTCTGGTGTTTCTCCAGGCCATTTATTTGACTTATTTTTAGGAACTTCTAAGTATTTACTTGATATTTACTTTTAGGAACTCCCAAAGTGTATTTTCAAGGTGGTAAAGTCTGACAGTGAGCTCCACTCCACAGAAGGAAATTTTGTATGATTCAAAGCATTAATGAAGCAGTGAAGTTCCTCCATTAGGAGACTCCATTAGCAGTCAGGTGTTGGAACTTGGAAGAAAAAGTTTCCTGGAGTATGGCCTGGCAGCAATGCCCAGCAGCAGTGGCACTTCTCTTAATCCCACCACTTCCTCAGTGAAGTGCCTTTTGCAAAGTAGATCTCTTTAAACATTTCTTAACCTGCTAGGCTGAGATGCTGATAACTGGAGTTCCCCTTAGAGTCATTTGAATTCTTACGCTTCAGTGTGCAAAACCTACCAGAAGAGGGATGGGTTAAAATTAACAACACGGCATGGTTTAAAAATCTCAGCAACATAAACTAAGCAGATGTGCTGGCTTACAAGGGCATCAATCCGTGGCCTCTCTGCTGGCCCCAAATCTCCCCTGATTGGCAGATGTGCTATTTAAGTGCCGTGGCGGGCACCGAGAGGTCAGGACCCATCACAGACTGCGGCTGGCAGTGCTGAGGACTGAGCTGTTCCAGACTGACAGTCAGGCCCAGGTGAAATATCTGTTCTGCTGCAGTCTTGTTTTGCATACTGTATAATTTTTTGTATTTCTACCCACTTTTCCCATGCTCAAGAGCATTGAGGGGTGACAGAAGGTTATGCAAGTTTCTCTGGTCATGCCAGGATTGTATGCCTGTTCCCAAATTTAGCTACTCATCTGCCAAAGACCTGGCTCAGTGTGCAACCTGGGTGCCTCATAAACTCTCTTCTTTGGTTTCCAGCTGATACATGTTGTGGGCATCTGCAGCAGATACTGGACAAGGCAGTTCCCACTTTGTATGCCAATGTAGTAGGGGAGAATTCAAAATTAATGTCTTATTCCTAACAGAAAGTAACTTTTGAATATTCTTCTTTATGGAGGTGAACTGGTGTTTATCTTACTTTTGATAGCACTTTATGTACCAATATTTCCATTTCCTGCTCTGTAAAATATGTATTTGTCTTTCAGGTGTGTCATGACTTTATTGAACAGTGTCAGTCCTCTTGAGAGCTGCTTATGAAGGAGGCTTCATATTTTTACTATTTTCTTGTAACTATTTAATATTAAACTGTTTAGATGCTAGAGTTTAACAGTTAGACGCTAGAGTTTAACAGTGGAGAAAGGTGATGGGCAGGCACCTTCAGCAGATGCTCAGTGCAAAAGGCTCATCTCCTTCTGGCAGTGCAGACAAACTCCAGTGCCAAAACATCTGCAATGTGGATGTGCAAGCCTGAGCAGGAGACCAAAAAATAGCAGCTTCTCTGGGATCTGGGCTTCACTTCAGGCTGTTTGGAGCAAGGGCAACACTGTTGGGTAGGTCTCTCTGCACAGGCAGGCAACCAGGAGCAAGTGGAAATTGAGAACTTCTAACCACTGGGTCCATGGGTTGGTTTTTCAGGGAATGCCAGGAAATGGAACTCAGAAAACAACTGAAGGTAGTCATTGAGGCACCTTCATTTTACATATGAGAGTGTGACTTCTACTATTTAAATGTCTGCTATAAAATAGTCGAGCATCTATGTGTCATTGAGGATTAAAAGTGCTATTCTGGATATAAAGCCCCAATGGGGCTGCTCTTTGGTGTGATCAAGTGGCTAAATTCTGTATTTTTGCTATGAGGTCTTGCTGCATTTCTTGAGGAAGTTTCTCAGGGCTGTGGGAGAAAGGTGAACGATGGTGACACTGGCTGTGCTGCAATTTGTTTGTAGAGGGAAGTAGACTTTGAAACAGGGGGTCCCAGAAGGAGTCAGAAGTACAACTGACATTGAGCTGGAGAAATGAGGCTTCCAAGGAGAAGTGAGGTCGTGAGCAGAGCTGGTGGTGAATCTCTGGTGGGAAGGCTGGAGAACCATTGCACTACAGCAGCTTTATCTGTAACGAGCTCAGATCTCAGCTGTGGTCTCCATGTAAGCCCAAATGACCTGACTGTCTTGTGTTCAGAGGGTCTCTCAGGCTTTTTGTTCCAGTGGTCAGAGAGAAATGTCCATTGTTTCAGGTTACTACTGAAACACTTTCCCTGCATCCCATCATTATTATATTTATTAAGGTGAAAGCTATTAAAATGCTTAGCAAATTAGTATATTAGTCTTTGAAGTACACTTTAAAATGCTGCAGGAACGTGACTTGTAGCTTCCTAATTCTGAGGTTAACACGGATCTGTACAACACTGATCGCACATCTCTATATACAGGATTTTGGATGTACATTAGCTGTTTAAGCTGACACTGAGAGTGTTCTGTCATCTTCTTAAATCAGCATCAGCAATTTCTTGGATGTCATTGTCAACCATGCAAGTGTGGCTTCTGTGAGCAAACTCAGTGGACAGGTAGAGTAAGATGTGCTAAATGACTTGTACGTTTTCTCCCACATTCTCTGGGCTGAGATTTCGTAAGGCAAGGCTGGGGCTAAGTAGTATCTACAATTTCTCACACCAATAAGAGTGATTAGATCAGTCTAAAATAACTTATAATTAAGAATAATATAAATATTGAGGGAGGATGTATGGGAGCTGGAATGAAAAATAAGGTAAATGTATAAATAGCTGTTTACCTTTTCTATGAATACCAGAAAAGAGCATCTTTGAAAATGAAAGAATCATGAGCAACTTGAAACAAGGTAGATCCCTAATAGGTTCAAAGCATGAGATCTTGATTTCTATCAGGGAGCTTTCAGAGTTTATTCTAAGGGAATGTCTGTCCCAAGGACACAGTGGTGTGTGTAAATATGAAGGACAGTGGAAGTGTCCAGGTCCACCTGGCATTGCTGGAGTAAAGCCCACAGAATTGGGTGTTTGGTCCCAAAGTTAGCTGGTTGTGCATATTTGTTACACCTTCTGTGAGCATGATTTGGTGACCCTCCAAAAGCTGTATGACCTTGTCCTGGCTCTAGGAGAAAGTATTTTAAACCTCTTCCATTCCCCCGAGGTGTGACCTCTGTGTGGTTTGGTGATGGACAGGGGTCCAGGGTAGGACTGGGGTAACCCTGCACCATGGCAGGTTCTGCACAGTGCTGCTGGTCAGAGGGGGCTCAGTCATTCAGTACCAAGCTCTGCAAAAGTTTTATTCCTAAGAGGATAACTGTGTAAGTAGAGAAAACAGGTCAATGAAGGAGCACAGTGCAGCTTGGCCACTCAACTTTTCCTCAGTCTGGAACGAGAGGGAAAAGCCTTAGAGACCCTTCAGAGCCAGACACTCCTCCAAATGTTTTGGCTTGCTCTCTTTTTTCCTGTTTATTCTCTATGACAGGTCTTTTGTCATTCCAGCCTGAGCTTCTTGCTTGTATATTTGGATAACCCACTGGGCTAGGCAGAGTGAAGCAGGAGGGCTTTTCTCTATTTGATCCATGGCTCCTCCACTACCAACCTCCACAGTAATTTCTGTCATTTGGTTACCCCTCACCTCCTATATTTCTTCCTCCTATTTAATTACTTGCAGTCAGTCAGATCATGTCAAGCCACCACATTAAGTGTCATGTGATAATCCACAAAAAATACAGGTATTTATTTTCCCAAGATTACTGGTGTTATCTATTCCATATTCACTTGTGGCTCTTTTGTGGCTGTAGATCTCGGTAATCATATGCTTACTAAAAGCTAGGAAGAAAAGACTGTGTTTTTCAGGTTCTGAACAGGTGGAAGAGGAGAAGAGGGTTATTCCAGGACAAAGGCATCTTCCCTGCAGCTCTGTCTCAAAAGTGGCTGCCCACACTCACCAGGGCTGGGCAAGAAAGGTCAATGCTGACCCTTTCAACAAGGGTTAAATCCAGCTTAACCAATCTGCTGATTTTTGAAGATTAAACACACAGAAGAGATGGATGAGAGTGGGTCAAAATGTGTCACACAGAATGAAACAAATAGTATTTATCTGCAAGCTTTTTTTCTTAATTTACAGTTTTTTAGTATTGAAACAATATTCTGTAAATCTCAACTATGAACACTCGATTTTAGGTATCACCTGTGAACAAAACTAAGCAGACTCTCTTTAACTTCATGCAAACAAATGGTACTAGTGCAGAGGTTTGCTATCCCACAGATGTAGAATAAAAAGGGGTGAATATTAGGATTTGGGGTCCCCCTCCCATCTCCATTTAAATAAGATGTCTTTAATCTGCCCCATAATAAAGTGTAGCAAATTGGAGTAGATGTTGTGCACAAACCTGAACAATTTTGTAATTAAGACCTCTCTACTATTCAATTTTTACATATTTTTATACATACCTATGATGGGAACTCAGGTGGATGAGTCTGACTGCATGTTAATGTAAAATAAAATATCAGTAGGAGAATTCCTAATATTTGATGTGTGTGAAATTTGATGGGCCTCCATCAAATACCAAATTTTCAGTAACTTTTGCATATTAGGAAAATAAAGCAAGTTCTAGAAGTGTGCAGACATTATTTTTCATATAAATACTAATATATAACAGACTCTTACCATGGAGAAGGAATGTGGCTACTCAGAATTGTGTTACTAAGCCCCACATTTATGACCTGTCACATGTAGTTGACATAAGTATCAGTGATGTATGGTCCTAAAAATAACAACAGTTTTGCTGGACATTCATGAAAACACTGGTCCTTGATTGATGTTTAAAAAAATGTACAGAGAGTAATACAGAGATTCTCAGTGAGCTTTATAAAGGGATCTTTTTCTGGGCTGTTTTCAGAGAAGCCTCTTGAAGCAGCAGTGAGATGGTTGTGCCTTTTACACATAGGAAGAGTAGAAAGTCTGCAGGATAAAGAGTTACACCTCCATTTAGGGTGAGACAGCAAGCTAGCAATGGGTCCCTGGAGGCATTTTGGATGTTGAAAGATTGATGAAGTGCTTTGCAGGAAAGGATTCCCCTCGTGTTTTATGTTCCTTTCTGTTATTTCACTGGAGGCCAGATAACAGGCTCAATCCTGTTTCCATTTGAATGAATGATGAAAAACTTCCATTGACTGCGGGAGAGCAGAGATCCAGCTTGATGTGCTGTTGCTTTATGTCACAGTAACAATTGGTTGTCGTGCATCAAACCCTGCTCCTGAGGTCTGTGTTTCAGCCACAGGACAGTGTTAGGTCCTTTGCTGCTGATTTTGGTGGCAGCAAAGCCTGAAGGCAAAGTTGCTGGATCTAGGTGTGGCATTGTGAGTAATGCTGTGTTAAGGCCCTCAGGTCCTGATGATTAGGTGTAGTCTCTTTGTTGTAAGTAATGATAATTTAATTAATTTTGACTAATTTAGCACTTCGTGGTAATCATGGATTCCAAAATTCATCTGAAATGGCGAGAGTATTGGGTTTCAGGCTTGCTCTGGTGAAGCCTGTGATGTGCTCTCACTTATTTTAGTGTTCAGCAGGACTTGTAGTGCTTGGCAAGGCTTGAGGAGGAGGACATGGTGTCACACTGACTGAGTGTGACTCTCCCAGGAGCAATTTTTTTGCTGGAGCCCCCAGCTCAGGGGGCAGGGGATTGCTGTGCCCTGGGCAGCTGATGCTCCCCCCACCTCTGGAGCTGGAAGTAGCACAAAACACCTTGGTAGCAAAGGCAGGTGGCCACCATCCATCCACACGACTGCACTGGGGATTATTTTTAGTCTTTCCACTTCCACCTGACAAAGGCAATCCAGTGTACCTGCCGTTTTGCTGGTATATTTCTCTCCCATTCTCCCCGTCTATGAATCCAAGGGAGACTGAGGATGTCCCCCAGCAGGTCTGGAGGATGCAGGCAATGCTGCCACTGCTGCCAGGCTGCAGCTCTTGCAGCAGTTGGAGGATTAGGCAGGCTGGAAGGAGCTCAAATCCCTCAGCTGCTCGTGTCAGATATGGAGGAGCTGCCACAAGACATTAGAGTACCTTAAAAAACAGGAGGGAGAGATGTTTGCTGAGTAAGTATATCAGCAGAGGCACAGCAGTTCTCAGGTATCTCACAAAGCAACTGGTGGATGAGCTGGACATTATGAATTCTGAACAATATAAATAAAATAATGTTTAGTCCTTCTGATTTAAATATATTGCTCTCGTAACAGAATTTAGCTGTTTCTATGATATGTAATAAAAATACAATTTATTCTGAATTTTCCTACCTTGTTCTTTATAGAGATGTCTGCTAGCATCAGTGCTCCCTCTATAAATCCTCTGAAGACTTTCCAGGCTCTTACCCACAGCCTGGAGGAGGTCTGTGGGCTACCTGGAGGCTGTGCAGAGTGATTGACAAAACAAGCCAGAGTCAGTAGGCTTTAGTGTACCATGGGGGATACATCTGCCTTGAAAATCTTTTTGAGACCCACAAATCAGAAATGAATGAAAATTTCTGCTGTAATCAACCCAGATCCTCTTAATACTTGAAGCAATGTGCTCCCTTTCATTAAAATGATGACAGTGATGGGGTCAGGCAGGTTTGGGTGTGCAGTAGTTGGTATAATTTACAAGTGGTGTAATTTGGCACAGTAGCAATGCAGCAACATGGTTTGGCATCACCCAGGAGCTTCTCCTTTATTTTTCTCTGTGTGTGTGTGTGTGTGTGTGTGTGTGCGTGCTAGGGAGGCAAACCCAAACAAAGAGGGAGGAAAAGGATTTGTGTGCAAAGCGGATTAAGCACTTGCTGTTGCATTGTCGAAAATTATTTAATATGGCTTGGGCTCAGGAAGGGAGGTGTATATACCTATAAATAGGTCTAAAGTTAACAGGACAGTCATGAACTTAAAGTTTCTGCAGGACGTAGATCTCAACGGTTTCATTTAAATGCACGAACTGAATCATAAATGCATCATAAGGTGCACTATTTTCTTGTTGAAAATCCCTGTTACAATTAAAGATCTCAAATCTCCAAAATTTGCAGGATTCATTTTTTTCTTCAACTTGTATTCCTCTGATATAAGAAAAATGGCTGAGAAATCAGGAGAGAGGAACAGAAATTCTGACTTGTATTGATATGTCACAGTATTTGCCAGTGGCATTTATTGCCCTTGAAGGGTGTGTTTTATTATGACTCTCTATATGTATATTAGTCAGGATGTGACTAATAAACAAGAGGTAATGTATTAAGGAATTTCTGTGACTCTAAGGGAGGAAAATAGTTATTTACACTATACAAAATAGTGGTTATGTACTTTAATACTGGCATGCATCCACGCTCATGGATTCCCCTTCCCCACTTTCTTTGCTGCTAGGATGAAGGAGAAAAGCGTTCCTGTGTGTTTTGCACCGTGTTTTCTGGGACTTCAAAGTGCGTCAGTGGGTCTGGGTATTAGGCGTCAGCTAGATTAACTTAATTGATTTCTTCAGTTTACCTAACATGGCTTTTGGTTCAAGGTCTGCTTGCTTCCAGTTTTAAATGTAAAACTCAGCTGTGGGTGTCACGTTTGTTTTGTCAGCAAGCTATAAAATATTGGTAGGTTTTCATGCAAATGTAAAAGGCTTCGCTTGCCAGCAGATACATAAAACAAATAGAGCATTCATACTGTTGGACAGTTTTCATAATGTTTATGTGATGCAGGTTATTTCTCAGGGTGTAATGTTTTATATAAAATAGATTATTGGTTCAAAACAGCAGCATACAGGAGGTTTTTTAAGTCTGTGAACACATGACATGTCAGCTTTAATTTAACAGATCGCATTCAAAGGATTAGCAGATATCTTATAAAACATATGTTCAAAGTAGTACTGATAGTTTGTGTTGATTTTTTTTCCTTTAGAAGTTTTAATAATAAGCAATAAGCAGCAAACTCACTGTTTTCTTTCCTGATTTTTTTTGTTTTTCTCCCTAGTGAACAGAGTATTTGCCAAGCCCGAGCTTCAGTTATGGTCTATGACGATACCAGTAAGAAATGGGTGCCAATCAAACCTGGACAGCAGGGATTCAGCAGAATCAACATATACCACAACACGGCCACAAATACCTTCAGGGTAGTTGGAGTTAAACTGCAGGATCAACAAGTGAGTAACTGTATCCAGTTTCCTGTGAATTAACCTTTGATCTCATTTGGTAACGTCAGTTCTATACCTAATGCAACATTCCCTGCTCCTTGCAAGGTGCCTGCTAGTCTGTTCATACTTCAGTGATTCAGGTTCTATATAATTTTTCTGCACACAAAGTGTATCACAAATTATTAGTGCTTATTTGAAAAAAGTTTGGTAGATGCCAAAGAGATTTACATGTTATTTAATTTAATAGTAAATGTCCCCCGCCCCCGCTGAACATTTTCTTGTGAAACGAGTCTTATTCTCTCTGCAGATTTTGCTCTCAGCTCCCCCTGAATTATTTTCTACTTGGTTTTAGTCCTATATTAAAAATAAAAATCAATTGTTCTGCACTGCTGTCCCACAAAGTGTGGTTGTTACATTGCTGTGATAAGCAATCAGTTCCTTGTAATGCACTTTAAAATCCTAGGTGCACACTGTGATCTGATTTACAGCGGACTAATTTTTAGGACCTCCTTGGGTATTAAAGGAATAATATGGGATTTAGATTATCAAAACTGGAATCAGACCCCCTTTGGCCACCAAAGCACGATGCTCAGCCCAGGGCTGCCACAGCGTGGCCCTGGCAGCCTGTTTTGTGGTGTGCTGGGCAGCACGTGCCATCAGAGCTCCCTAACTGAGTGTCACAATTACACCCCAAACAAAAGTTTACTTGAGAAGAGTAGTGGTGCAGTACCTGCATTTTAGAGCAGGAATTTCAGAGTTGAAGGCTCCCCCCATGTGCTGGCATGAGGCTGGTTGGCAGTGGCAGCCCAGCCTGCCCACCTCTTGTGCTCACCTCGAGCCCTCTGGGTGGCACAAGGACCAGGACAAAGTGGGCAGTGGTTGCCTCTAGGTTCAGGGGTGGTGTTGCCTCCTGGGAAGGTGAAGCAAGCACTGCTGCTGGTGTGAGATTGGCAGGGGCAGGGCAAATCCAGCCCAGCTGAGCCAGGTCAGGCCAGCCCAGAGAGCAGGAGCCAGGGTGCCACCACCTCTCAGCTACCACAAATGTTGGATGGATTGATCTGCTTGTGGAAATGCTGATGACCCTCAGCTGACAACTGTAAAGATGTTTGGGTTAAGCATCTTTTCCAGCTGGAAAAGTTACTCAGGTTGCTTACTGGAGGTGGTAATGACTTTGCTACAGCGTGCATATACAGAGTCATTCTGAAAAATGAAAAGCAGAACAAGAAGAGGTGGGTTTTGAGCAAAAAATATTTTGCTCAAATATTGGTTTGAGCTCCTTGCAGTGAGCTTTTGAAACATCTGCCAAAATTTTTGTGACTGCTTTTATCCTGCTTTGTGGAGCAGAGGCAATATATGAAAGCAGTTCCATTCAGAAAAAGAAAATATTTTAAAAATAAATGAAATACCATGTCTTCTTAGTCAGTTATGAAAACTAATACTGCTTTGTATCACGCCATGCTAGTTTTTTATTATATATAGCCAGCAGGTGAATGTAAATGATTTTCATGTGACTGCAATCTAGGATGGGAATGAATAGCTGGTGTAAAAGAAGCAGAAGTCATAAAGTCAATATGTATATATGTAAGGGAGACTAAGTACCAGAGATCTGTCTTAATCAGAGTATGCAGTTTAAAGAGTAGGACATAGTAAAAAGTTAAATCCTAAGCTGCATTTTGAACATGCCTAGTGTTAACTGTAGTATTTTATTTGCTTTCAAATGTTCCAATTTATGAAGATGCTGCATGCTATCTAAAAAGCATCTCAATTCGAAAGGAAATGGGTAGGAAAATATATTTCTCTAGAGTTTAAAGACTAAAAATCCTCTTTCAAATAAACAGAAATATAGTCACTTACCTTAGTCACCTAAAACTGCCTGAAACAAAGTGTTTCCCTTAAATATGATTGCAAAAATCCAGTATTATGAATAAAGTTAAGACAGTGCAGCATAGTAGTATTCAAAGGAACTCTCTGAAAGTCTCAAGATTCAGAATTTAATATATTTTATATGAGTCTCACATGGAATCATAAGTTTGCTAGGTTTGCTAAGTATTTGTATTTAAAGAGACTAGAAATTAATTTCAGTTAAAAGAATTCTCTGTTCAAGCCATTGCATGAGTGCTCTCAGATTCTGTTAAATCTCACTGAAACTGAGGCTTTAGTAAAGCTGTTGGTTTGCCAGAAGAGACACATTTATCTGAAAACGACCAATCTTCAGCTGAAGTGTGACTTGGCATATGATGAGGCTAATGAAGCTACACAGATTTTTGAAGAGTTGAGAAACTAGCTTAAAATATGTAATGCAACAATACCATGGAGGAACAGTTTAAACTTTTCTTACATACTGTTTGTCAAGGCACAGACTAGAGTAATCTTAGTGGCTTCATCCTTGCCTGACTTTATTTCCTTCTTAATTTTGTTGATTTATATTACACCTCTAGTAACATCTCTCTTTAATTTTCATCCTATTTTTAATTTTCCACATATCGTCTTCTGCAGACTCCTTGTCTTGTCTCTGTCTAGCTGCCTTTCTCTTTTCTATCCCTTTTTTGGTGCACGAGCTGTAGCTTACAACACTGCATTCTCTTTCTGCTTGCCTTATCTCCTTACCACCTTATCTCCTTCTCTAGCTGACAGTGTCTGAAAAGTTTCCCACAGACAAATATGGTTTGTAGAGCAGCAGAAGTGGAGCATGGTTGGGTTGTCCCCCCCAGGAAGTGGCTGCCAGGTCTGGTTCCCTGTGTGTGTCTGGTGAGGCGCTCACCGCGTGTGTTGCGGTGCCGCATCACAGACCAGCCTACCTGAGTTCCCCTTTCTGCTCTGCACAAGGTGCAGCCTTGCACAGGCTCATGCTGGCCTGAGCAGGAACCTTCAGAAAATCACAGGTACAATCTCGAAGCTTTGAACTCACCACAGAGGCCAGAAGTGGTTTGAAGCTAAGGCCAGATCAGTGTTACAGTCGCTTAACGTCACGAGCTTTGATGTTTCCTTGGGGCCCTCATTTTGGCATTGACGTTCATTGAGGTCTTTTCCAACCTTAACAATTCTATGATTCTGTGATTCTTGAAGCCAACAGTTGCAATCCCATCTTTTACACCCCTGCTGCAACCTGCCAGCTGTTGTTACCTGGCCTGTTGTAAAGGTGGCATGTGTGAACTTCAGTCACCATGCAAAAAGTTCACAAAGCTAAAAAGCAGTACCTCCCCATTCTGGAGTCCTGATCAAATTTTAAGGTTTAAAATTAGGACTTTACACCAAGTGATGTCAGTTCAGCATGATCCTATCACCCAAAGGCACTTGCTGAACAAACAGGCAGGGAGGAAAGTGCAACTCAAAAGTGAATCATGTCTCTTGAGGGGCTGGTGTGAATGTGGCTGAGAAGTGAATGTAGAAACAGGGAAAGGTGAGACATTTTACATGTGGAGCCAAGCCGAAACTGAAACAGGGATGGGATTCTTGCGATATAAACTAACCACAATTTTTGAAAAGAACGAACCAATTAATTGCTGCTGTAGCTTATTAGAAGTTCATCAAGTTTGGGCCTGCCTACAGAAATAAAAAATCTAGCCTCAGCTGTAGCAGTTTTTATATCTTTGCTGATTTAGCAATCACTGCTGTTCCCTGAGAGATGAGCCTGAGTGCTGGCAGCATGGCAGGGCCCAAGCTGCTGAACCATTTTGTGCACTGCAGAAACAAGCAATTGTCTTGTCCTGGTTCAGTAAGCAAGAGTATTGGTGGTGAGGCTTGTGTGGGAACTCTTCCCATGATCCTGGCTGTGTTTGCACATCAGGTGAAGCCCACTCTGTCCCTTCTAGCCCCATCAGCCACCACTGGCATCACTGCTGACAGCTCACAGCTCTGCAGTCAAAAGGAAGGGCTTCTTGGTTTTGACCCTTTGTATAGATTCTAAACTTTCCTGTCGGTCCCAGGGAGCCCACACCGGAAACTGAGGTGAAAGGATGAAGGAGAGTACTGGGTAGAAGTGAAGCAAATCTCTTTTTTTTAACATAATAGTGATGGGAATGTTGAAATGTGTCAACATAATGCTATGCACGACTGATCTGTGAAACTCCTTGCCATATGAGATCATTGAAATACAGAATTTAGCAGGCTTCAAAACAACACAGACATTTATATCAGTAAGATATGGCAGTAAGACTACATTGTTTGAGGATATAAAATTCTAAAAGAGGGTTGAAAAGAAAAAAAGTGGCATATAAAATGTCATGTTTCAACTTTTAAGTCAAATTCTAGTGGAAGAGTTATAGGAAGAGCTGTTTGCCATGGACAAATCCATGATTTATTTCTTTAAGATTTCCAATGCAAGCCTCTCCAGTTCACCTATTGTAGACTGCAACTAAAGATTAAAAGATGAATTCTTGGTCTGCTCTGCCTGGCAGATGTGCTGTCTTACTGACATAAGAAGCTTTAGAGTAAAGATCCCTTAGAAGCACCTGTAAAAAAACCCCATGCTTCAAACGGGGAGACCTTTATTTTAATTACTGCTCTGAAGCACTTCATTATCATCATGTGCCTTGCAGAGTCTCTGCACCATCTGTACAAGACACCTTTGTGCACTCATTCTTAACAACAGCAGGAGATCCCCTCTTTTTTTTTCCATTTTCTATAAACACAAGCCAAAGGAGATAAAAATGAAAGTCTGGCTATTTTAAGTTTCATTTACCAGCGATTCATTTCTCAATAAACTCTCTGGTTTGAGTTTGAAGGCAAGGTAGTGCATGTGTGGGCATCCTGATGATTACTGGAGGTCAACATTCAAATTCTGTCTTTATTCAATTAAAGGGGTCTAACCCTTAGAACAAAGCAGATTCTTGGAGTTCCTTGGAAGCAGGTTTTGAACAGTTTACCTGACTTCCATTAAACAATTTTTGGCCTAGGTTTTTACGATTTCTGCCTTTCATTATACAGCTGCACTGCACTCTCTGGTGCTCTTTGGGCTTTGATAGTGGTGTCCTTTGAAACAGAGGCTTCTGTTAGTAGGTGAGAAAGGCTCACTTTGGAAGCCTGGTAGAAGCTCACAATCTTTCTAACCTTTTCCTCAAAGATACTGCCTATGCCTTCCCTTGGTTAGTCTACTCAGAAATGGTTGGAAGACTTAAAATTTGGTCCATGTTAAAACTGTTGGATTAGAAATCCAGGCATGAATCTACTTGATGCTCAAGAGACTCTGAGTGTGAACAACATTGGTACGCACTCTCCCAATGCTCAGTAGAAGAATGGGGGTGATGTCACAATTTTTCAAGGAGAAAAGACTATCCAAGCTGTCAAATACAAGAGGAAGTTCAATGCCTTTGCTGTGACCAGTTTCCACTTCATCCTGGTTGGTGAGGGTGTCTTCCCACAGCATGTTGGTGATAAAGTTCCCATTTCCAGGGGACTAATTCTTGGGAGCCTGCACACCCAATATAGGGCTGCATCTTCTTTTGGCTCACAGGTCAGGAATTTTCCAATGAAATGTGTCAAAAAAAGCAGTGTGGGTCTGATTACTTCTCAATACATTTTTATGGGGGCTTAATAATGATATTGGTTTGAGTGCAACAGATGCACCCTCATATTTGTGCCTAAAGCTAGACCAAGTATTCAAAGACTATCTTCTACATCATTCTCTAATGCTGGCTCTTTAAGTAAATGCATCCTAGAAATAAGATTATATCTGTAATCATCTAGGGGACTCGTGGCTTCTTTGCTGGTCTCCATATTTTTTGTATATTAATATAGTAAAGTTACAAGACATCTCTTAACTATATCAATGAGACAGTGTTATCCTTCAGAAATACTAATGTATATAAAACAATTTGTTCCTTATTAGGTGCTCATCTAATGTTTCTCTGCCAGTTTAAACTGGCAATTCACTGAAAATTCAAAACTCAGAGCTACGAGTTCTTAATCTTTGAAATTAGTTTTAAAAGTCTGCCCTCTATAATTAAGAACTGTCAGTCATCTACCAAAAATATTGTTGGACTAATTTAATACACTGAAGCTTTTTAGTTGCAATCATGGTGTTAACAGAAAACTTTCCAAAATGCTGGTCAGACTGCAAAAAAAAAAAAAAAAAGCATTGGTAGGTTTTCTGGTATGTAGGATCCACCTCTAACATAAATTCTCTGTACAAAGTGATACAGTGGCACAGTGGACACTCCTGCCTCTCCACCCTTAGCTGGAGCAGCTTACACTTTTAGCTTTGGAGGTTTCTCTCTGGATCCCAGCTATAATGTGTAGCTGGGCGTCCCAGTGCCCTGCCCAAGGATAAACAAGGCATTGTCTTTAGCAGATTAAATTTCAAAAACAACAGCCTTCTGCTGCAGTCACTCCTTACCTGGAAAACACCACACGTGTTTTCACAGCAGGGGAGAATGTGGGAGGGGAGTGGTTGTCTGGGTTTGTCATTGCCTGATTCTAAAGAAAAAGTCTAAGCATGAGAAGCTGGTGGTGGTCGGGCACATGGGAGGAGGAAAGCCAAACTGATGCAATGTGTCATTCATGTGCTATAGGGCAAGGTTAGTGCCAAGAGCTCTGTCTGGCTCTTTTTCTAACAATTGTGCATGATCATCCTCCAAAAAGATGGAAACAGCTGCTGACCCTGGCTCCTGACAGCTGTTTGCAGCATCTGCACAGCTGCATCCTGTGGAGATGCTGTAGAAAACACGAGCAGGTAATAGATTTTGCAAAACTGGCTTGCAAGTCCCCGAGGCTGAACTGAATTGTTGTGAATCTCACCCCCAGATGTGGGTCTTCTGTCTCTGAAACAAACACTGCCTGACTGTGCAGCCTTGTAGGGACTGCCTCAACCCATTTAGGTAACCTTCACACAAGGGTTTTTCCCACTGAAAACAGAGCCGTTGTTGATCCTTACCCCTCTGTTTCAAATCACAGGTAGTGATTAATTACTCAATTGTGAAAGGACTGAAGTACAATCAAGCAACACCCACCTTTCATCAATGGCGCGACGCACGGCAGGTCTATGGCTTGAACTTTGCAAGCAAAGAAGAGGCTACCACGTTCTCCAATGCAATGCTGTTTGCTCTGAATATCATGAACTCACAAGATGGAGGTAAATTAATCTCTCTCAGTCTGTGACATTTTAAAATGCTTGTTACTGATCACTTAGTGGAGTTGTATTGGATATTATGCCGTTATAAAACACATTATAATAAAAAACCTTAGTCTTTAGATCAGCATTTGCTGTGGTATGAATTGCACATGTTTTCAGATTTTATTTGCCCTTCTACTCATTTTTCATGGTGCTTTAACTCACCATAGGAAATCAATAGCTGTTTGGGAATGCCTCAGCAGGCAGGTAGCCCCACTGATTTATGTGGATCTGTATGTGTTGTTTTACATAGGAGATGGCAGAATAAAACTTTAAGTAAACAGAAGCTAGAGTAAAATTAGCACAATCTTCCAGGATAGGACTCAGAGCTGGTATTTCCAGTGTGTTGGGCCAGCTTCAGCCGTTGGCTCTTGTGGGTCAGCTTTCCAAGAGAGGAGTGTGTGGCACCTTGGTTATTGAATACTCTATTGACTGTAGAAATTTGTGAAGAGTTTTGCTGTTTTGTGAATTTGTCATTGCATTACCTTGAACTGGGCCCAAAATAAAGTCCTGGCTGCTCCATGGAAACCAGTTTCTGGTTTGTGGTATCTGGATGAAGCACTGCCCTCAGTTACATGCCTATGACCTCTCTGCAGCTCCTGGGCTGGGAACAGAGCAGTCCTTGTGTGGTGTCTAGTTTGTTTTTTCCTGCAAAAGCACACACAGAGCCCTATTTTTCTTTTGCAAAAACGGTGAGTCAAAGTCTGCATCACTTGCTGCCATCCAGGTTTCACTGGAGTGCTCACTGGTGATGGACAGCAGTTCTTTAGAGATTGTTTCCTGACAACCTTCTATACACAAATATGTCGTACTAAAAGGTGTACTTGTAATATAAGAGTTCAGATTTTTTATTTTGCTATTTCTGTTCTCTTAAGCTGGCAAATGCAAAACTCATCAAAAATCAAGACGTGTTTCAAATTCTTAGCTATATTTAGAAGTACTGGGGACTTAATTCTGCTTTCTTCGTCTTGAATATTTTCAGCTGTAGTTGTGCCACAGCAGGAGATTTCATGAGGAAATCTGGCCAAGATTCACCAGTCCTAAACTCATGAAAGTCTGAAGAGTACAGAGCTCTTTGTCTGCTCAGATGTGCCAAGCCCTTTTAGACCTCCAAATCTGGATACTTTGACCATCGTCTGGGTGTAGTGATTGGTTTGATGTCTGTGATGAGTCCGTCTTCCTTCCAAAAGCCCTTAAATTTGGGTTGGGTTTTTTTCCCATCTGTCTCTTCCCGTCAACGGGAATGAGGTTTTTGCAGGATTTTGAGTTTGCTTCAGGGAGGTGCCTTGTGGAAACACAAGTCTCAGGATAAGAATTTATTGCTCATAAGCTAAAATACAAGAAACTGCCTTAAATTATGTTAGCTAAACCTAGCACTGAACAGCAGGTATTTTTAAGAAAGTATTTTTGAGCACTTGGAAAGCCTATTAAATTTCTGAGAAGTTTATGCATATACAGCCAGCAATAATTTGCATTTTGCCTTTTGTGGGGTATTTTTAAATTCATTTCCTTAGCACACAAAAAGTGTGCTTTAGATGCTTTACAGGTTTAAAATTCAGTCCATGCTGAAAAGCTGTATTTAGAGTTTGAAGTTGTCACATTCGAAGACATGAATTGGGTCACAGATAAAAAACTCTTTTCTGGACATAAAAGAATGGTCTGGTAAACACTCAGTCTTCAGCAACCCATTTTGTCTCATACATAAAGTGTTATAAGTTTCAAAGATTGCCAGTTGTCCCATTGTTTACAGCTGAACTTGTTGAAAACTGAAATTTTGAATAAAGAGAATTTCAGCATTTTTTTAACCCTCTGATTCTACAAAACAAATTCCAAAAATACTCACTTTTCTTTTCTTCTTTTAATTATGAAATTTATTTGCAGAAGTGTTTCTCTTTAATATTTGCTAGACATTGAAAATGGATTAGAATGAAGCTTTTTATATCATCGTAAGTTTTCCCATTACTGCAGTGATGTCAGCATGCAAATTGACAGCAAATGCACATAATGGATATAAGTTATAAAATGTTTTTTCCTATCTGGTCTTCCAGGATTCTATAGCCCTTAAGCTTTTGTGGGCATGAATTAATGTGAATAGGGATTCATACAAACACACATATCCATCTATCTTTTCAGGCACTGCCTGTGTACCCCACCCATTCTGCTGCCTGATGCATTAGGGTCTGCTTTTTCCATATGGAAAAATCATTAGGAAAAAAACTGTATTTATTATATCAATGCATCCATGTGCTTATGCAGATGAATGGAAGCTTTAAGGGTGTATTTGTCTGCTGAGAACTGCTCATACAACTCATAAAAAGCTCAACCAAAACCACAGGGTGAAACAGAGGCTCCCTCTGCCACATTCACAGGGCAGCAAACCCTATCTGTGTGCACTGCTTGGCATGTGCTATTTCTAATGTTTAGTTTTCTCCTATATTCCCCACTGAGACATTATTACATTTGAATACTGCTGATCGTTCCATAGTTGAACGGATTCTGGCTTCCATGGCTGCTTCTCCCTTCATTCTACCACCCACTTCCATAAACTAAAATTAATCATGGTAGACTACAGCAGAAGATGTGAGGCTGCATCATATCTTCAGCAGAGGTGGAGTCAGGGTACTGTTACATTTGGGAAAATAACTAGTCACAAAGTAATGGTGTGGGGGTTTGAATGATGCATTAAGCTGAATTAGTTTGAAAAAATGGTAGCAGTCTGTGGAGTAGCGGTTTCGGGGAGTTGGAAAAAATTCTTAGGTGGTACTGACTTTCAATTGGCTGGGTCACTTCAAATGAACACACAGTTGTGAGCTAGTGATGGGAATTACTGTACTGTCCCTGTCCTTCATGAGAAAAACTACAATGCCCCAGAACAACCACAATCACTGAGCTCTCTGTTCTGACTGCATGGGGCACGAGTGAAAACCAAACCAAGTGCTTTGTTAAATGCCAAAGGTTAAATGGGTTGAACCAGATGCTACAGCCAGACTGTTTACCCAGGTTACATGTCAAGATCAGTGTTGGGGGAGGTGTCTTCCCAGGAGTGTGACATCCCAGAGTTTGCAGAAGTTGGGAGAAAAGCCATAGTCTGAACTCTCTGGCTGGTAGTGTTGCTGCAGTGGATGTATACTCCTCATACTCATAGCCCTGAGGACACTGGCCACCTTACAGGTGTCCATGTTCTCAGTGCTCTGGTGGGAGCCTCTCCCAGTGCATGTCCCCAGGGTGGGCTGAAGCAAGCCTTGAAAGAGGTGAACACAGACCTGGCTCATTCTTCTGCTTTGTAGGGATGCTAATGGTTAGATCAGGAGTAATCCAAAATCAGATAAAATGGGACTAAAAGTGAAATAATACTACAAATATGTACCATCCTTCCTTTAGAGGTTGACAGTTGCCTCACTGAATCACAATTGTTTACCTGACAGCTTGTTTACATGCCTAATTACTTTCATTTCCTTCTACATCTCTTTAATCTGCTCTCCCCTACAAGCAAAAGGAGAAATGTTGGTCCTGAGCCAGCCTGCAAAATGAGAGCAAATGATAACACTGACTTGCTCATTACCAATCTCTTGCTTACAGTGCTTTAATGGTGTCATTTAGTAAGACCATTAATATGACAAACAACTTCCCATTTAATTGTTTTTCTTTCATGGGTGTCCACTTTGAGAAGTCAGACCTTTCACTGGCATAGGTTACCTGGGACAAGGCAGGGTGTCACCAACTTACTTTGTGATCTGCAGCCAGCTTTCACTGGGGCAGAACATCACTCCTTCATGCCCCAGGAAACTGTGGAAGAATTTTGCATGGATCCTGCCCACAGGCTGTTTAATGTGTCATGCTTTTCATGCTCTTGGCTTTACCAGATGCAATGACTGGTGTCAGGGCAGCATGGTTATTGGAGCAGGAGATAATGTAAGAACATTAGTTAGCTAAAATGGGCACGTTCTTCCCTGCCATAATTTTGTAGGAAAGCCAGTGGTGCCTGTAATGAAGGTAACTTTCTGCAGGGTTTAATGGAGCCTGTGCACTCAGTGCTTGTCCCAGTGAGTGGTTACACTTCAGGGAGAGGGGGAATGAGACTATTTTCTCTCCTTTCTTGTTCCCCAATTTTCTGGGGGACAGGCAAAGGAATTCTTCATCTTTTTCTTTCCTTATTTGCTCTCTTCAGACCTTGAGTCCCAGCAGGTTGCTGGAAGCACCTGCATGTTCCCTTGTTGCATAAGGGAACAGTGGTTCAGCTTTGGCATGACCAGCTCTGGGGGTATCTTTGGCTTCCATGGCTTAAAGACTTGGAACCTCTTGGAGAAGAATTAAGATCTGTGCTGCTGGTAAATGCTGCCTGTGACATAGTGCACATAGCATATTGTGAACTTTTGCTTTTCTTTTGATGTCTATGCCCTGGGGACTTAGTTATTGTTGACTTACAATGTATGAAAATTCCATTTTAAATGTAAACACCACATGCTGAAAAGCCTGATGCAGAGGGCTTGTTGCAGAGTTAATCATAGTTAGAGGTCAGCTGCCTTATCTGAGACTAAGAAGGGAGAAATTGGAGGAAAGCTTGAAATAGGAGAGAGGTTTGAAGAAAATGAATAGTGATTTATTTCTTTATTCCTTGTAAGAAAGCCATTTTCTTCTTCTAAGTGTCTTAGAGACCACACAGTACAGACATAGGTCATGGAGGGTGCAGAGTTCAGCCCTGTGCCTTCAGCCTCACAGATCCAGCCTTACCTCTGCAAGGAGGATGTTTTGGTAGTCAGAAGGATTGCTCCTCACTCCTCTTCCTCTGGTTAGAAGATCTGCTGCCTTTTCCACCACTGTGGATTATTTGACATGTATTGATCTTTTCCCGCAAGCTGGAGTTTATTAAGTTCTTGGGAGTTTGAGATCTTTCTCCTTTCCTTCAGTCATTCTGCTCTTATCCTTTTTCAGAAGTGACAACATGTCTGTATTGCTGGGAGGAAGTTCCTTAAAAAACGCTTTGGAAAAATAAAAGAATAAAGCTTTGATTCATCAAATAATAGATAAACTGGCGAAATGTACTATACATTCTCTCTCCTAGTTAGATGCCCCAAGTATTTGCAAGGTTTCTGTCAGTGAAGGATGTGTGTGAAGATTATGGTGCACTGGATTTCAGAAAAAAGTGTACACAGGGTTTTGTTTTTCTTTTTTCTTAATATTATATTAAGTTCATTTTTTTTCTTAATATTATATTAAGTTCATTTTTTTCATGAACATTTTGCCAACTAGTCCTGCATCCCTCAGTTTTTCAGTGGCAGTAAAGTGTAACTTCTGGGAGATTCAGTCATCTGAATTCATCTTCTACAAAGCAGTGCCTGTTTTATTTGATAATGTTGCCCCAAGACTTCCCAGCACCACAGAGGACACAGTGTGGGAAGACAAAAGACTTCATCTTCATTACAGCACTGCATAATACATAAAATAGCTCATCAATAATGGAAAGGACCCACCACAGAACACAATGCCCACTTGCAGCCAGCTGGTTCCAAAACTGTGCTGGGTAAAGAGATCCATGCTCTATGCAAGGTGCTTCACATGCTGCACTGTGGACTCATTTCCGACATTATAATGAGTGTTGGTGCAGATTATAAATCCCTAAGACTGTGTATTCTGTGCACATTTTACTTTGCAGGGTGCTAATAACATTTAAAGACGTGTATAACTTCAGATGGCATAGGCATTGCAGAACCATAAGCATGCATTCTGCTGCAGGTCTTTGAACCAAGTAATTCCAGACGTTCCTATTTATAATCCAGACACACAGAACTTGTAAACAACAAACTTTTGGACTCACTAGTGTAAATATGATCCATGTGATCAGGGTAGGCTAGACCTAGGGCTAGCCACAATACCAGCCTGCAGGCAATGGTTAATTGGGTGCATGTGAAAAATACAAAAGAAATTCTGCTTTTTTAAAAACCAGAAGTTTTCCCAGGGGAATAAGCATTTTCTGACCAACATCTTTCAAAAACACCAGAGAAAGGTTTAGAGAAATAAATTTCACAATGTTTCCAGACTCATGCCTACACCAGTATCAGTATCAGCTTTAGTCACTCAGAAATGTTGTGCAGATAGGGGGGTTTCTGATCTAAATTGCTGTGCTTTGTAAGTCAATGAAGAGGGAGGGAAAATTCAAAGAAGATGATGAGCTTTTTCCTTTCATCTGGTGCATTGCTTAATCACTGAAACTGTTCCAGAAAAGTCCACGTGACATACAGAATCTTTCAATATATTGCTTACTATAGAAATAAATTTCTTCCTTTGCCAGTTGGACAGGGATGAGCTGTTACCCAGCAAACTAGGTAGGAATTTATTTTCCCGAAGCAACCAGTGAAAGGCATACCCCAGGCAGTGCCCCACTGTGTGTTTAACAGGTCTCTGCCCAACCCTTTGAGGGTAGGAGTCCCTTGTGAATAAAAATGAGCTGTAAAACATCAGCTCAGCCACAGGACCACTCACTGTGTTTAGTTCCCAAAACTTCTCCCTGTGCTGAGGGGGATGACAGTCCTTGTGTGAGCCCTCTGCCCATCTTTCCAAAATAACCAGACTTCTCCTGGAATAATAGGCACTTGCCTGTAGGCTTCCCCTTCCTGCCAAACTGCTCAGATGCCCTCTTCTTAGGTTAACCTGGGCTTCCTAACTGGATATATGACATTTCACAGAATCAAAGAATATTCTGAGCTGGAAAGGACTCACAAGGATCATCAAGTCCCTCTCTGAAGTGAATGGCCCATAGAGGGATTGAACCCACACCCCTTGCATTATTAGCATTAGGCTCTAACCAACTTTTAGGAACCTGGGTATGCTTCACATTAAGAGAAACATGTTTAAAACCAGAACTGGAAGTTGGCCCAGATAGGAGAAAGCAGTGAGTAAAACTGGTTAATCTTCTGTATTAGTTTGGCTCCAGCTGACTGGAGCACAGGAGGTGAATTGATTCATTTGTGAATAGATAAACTGGGATTACAGACTCCTTTCAGTGCTAGAACTGTAAATATCATTGCTATTATTCATCTGTCAGGAAGTATCAAACCCTTATTTAATTATTCTGCTCTATAGAAGTAGGCATTTTTTCCATTCAGTTTTTCACTGCCCCAGGTGGTAGGGATCCACAGCAGAGAGTTTTCCAGGGCACTGAAGTTCTCTCTCAGTGTTATGCAAATAAAACCCCATGACATGTTGCTTGTGTGCATCTCAGCCACTTTCCTGCAGGACTCCATTGGATCCCTGCTCAGACCAGCAGCAGCACCACAGCAGCTGTCCAGTGTCTGGAACAACAAAAGGTGCCTCTGTTCTTTGAAGAGCATTGTAAACCTAAAGGCTCTTGAATCTCTTGCTGATGCTTTTTGCTGTGCTGGACTCTTCTGCCCTAAGCCAAAACCACTTCAGGAGGGAAACTGTGTGTGGGTAAAAAATTGTTGAGAGATTTAAGAGAAACTTGCACACATTGACTTGTGATAGCAAGATTCCCTTGCACCAGTGCCTTCAAACCCATGTTTTTCTGAGTGTGGTGGAAACTGGAGAAGTTTCCAGAGCTCAGTGATAGAAGGTTCACTGTGGCTTTTTCACTAGAGTGTAGTCAGTGGCAGGAGAATATATTAGCTTAGGAAAAAAAAATAATTATCAAAATTTATCAGATCCAATAATTTATGTGCAAGCAGTATAGGCCAGATTTTGGCCAGTGCTCATTTGGAGACCATTTACAGAATGGTTTGGGTTGGAAGGGACCTTAAAGATCACCTAGTTCCAATCCTCTGCCATAGGCAGGGACAATTTCCACTAGATCAAGTTGCTCAAAGCCCCATCCAGCCTAGCCTTGGTTGCTTCTTTTTATTTAATAGAATTTCTGTATTCTCAGCTAAGAGCCAGACTCAATAATATTTTATCTCTGCACCCTAACTTATCTACTACCCTTGCTTTTCCTAGCAATTCCTAGTAATTAGTAATTGTGTGACCATGATCTTCCTGTTAATAGGAGTAGAACTATAAGCATCTGTTGCACTGGGTTTCATACCTGAGTTGGGGTGTCTGTGTGGTCAAGAAACAGCAACAGATGCTCTTGGTACAGTCAGTTATGTATTAAGTGTCCCTAAAGGCAAAATTCATCCCATTTTTCCTCTCTTTTTCATCACTGACTAAAGGATTGGTGCTAGGCATCCTTCTTTGGTCCTTGACAATTTTACTATGATCTTTTTCCAAACTTTCTAATGAATGAATTAATGATTTCTAATTATGGTGTAATTAATTAGTAACTACAATGATAAGTGAACCCCTAGTTTAAGAATAATAAATTAGGGACATGGAAACTGATGTGTATAAGGTGTATTTTTATCCTTCTTTGGTCCTTGACAATTTTACTATGATCTTTTTCCAAACTTTCTAATGAATGAATTAATGATTTCTAATTATGGTGTAATTAATTAGTAACTACAATGATAAGTGAACCCCTAGTTTAAGAATAATAAATAGGGACATGGAAACTGATGTGTATAAGGTGTATTTTTAGTGATGTCCTTGGGACAGTTAATGAGAACTGCCAGGAACACGTGTGTGTTGTGCATGTCCATATTACGTGTTCACATGAGCAGTGCACATCAGATTATCACTTCTCTGACTGCCTGAGCTCTGCAAACAGATGGGCTTTTTGCATACAAATTTTTTGATTTTACACCAGAAATGAATTTAGGAAGATATTCACACATATATAGATTGAAGTCAGGAATACATTGCTGGGCTAAGAAGATTTTTCACTGATAAAATTCATAGTATTCTATTTTTTTTTTTAACTATGCTGTCACTATGTGCCATTGTTCAGTGTGCAAACACCACTCAGTAAGAAGACGTTCCTGGTCAAAGCACAGAGTTTAGGACCAAGAGACTGTGCAAGGACAGCCAGAGGTGCAGCTGGGGAGGTAGGGCAGAATTCTGAAGCCCTCTCCAGCAGCAGGCTCAGCTGAGGGGAAAGTCTGCTTAATTCCAACCACTGAGTGAACTGCCATATGCTGCTGCCAGCAAAGCATGTAAGGCAGCTTCTCCTGCTGGCTGGTAATCCCTGGGGAGCTCACACAAAGTCTATTAATGGCCTTCTTAGGTGACTCTCTGTGGCCATCCAGCATCTTATTTTTCACCAAGTCAGGGACTCAAAAGCTCTGGGCTGTGTTGCCTTCTGCAAGCAGAGTCTCAGACCCTCGTGGCGATGACTCGTGTTTTCTCCAGTTGATTCTAATGAATAAATACAGCTGAAAATGGGATTCATTCAACTGAATTTCAGCCATTTAAATGCTAGGCATCTAGCTTACAATAATTGTGCATTTTCGTTTGCTCTCCACGGGGCGAGGAGGACTCACCTGGAGGTGAGTGGCTGTAGTCCCCTGCTGCTGGCTGGTGGCCCAGCAAGCTGCACAGTCCCTGCCACACAGCAGGGAGCAAAAACTGTGTGACAGAGTGGAGCAGCGTGGGGCCGTTCTGCAGTTCAGGAAGGAAATAATCTCCTAAAAGGTGATTTTAGCTCTGCAGCCTCCAGCCTTTGCCCTTGCACGTGCTCAGCTGCACGGCTGGGGAGGGAGGACAGAGTGATCCAGGTCCTGGTGGTGTGTTTGAAGGGATGGAGCACCTCTACTAGCAAAAAATGCCCAACCCTGCCCAGCAATCACCGTCAATCAGATTTGCATGGATTGCTTTATCTGTTGGTCTTGATTAGTATTCTGGAGATCTCTGTGGAAAATATGAATTTTAATTCCGCTTCCTCCCGTGCTGGTTTCCAGGGACTCCCTCTGGTGGTTAGGGAGCTGAGTGAACATCAGCTGTCCCATACAGCACGCTAGGAGAGGTGAGCTGAATAGCATCCTGGGTTTTTCACGCCTTCAAAAATAAACTTGGGGTCAAAGTTAAGGTTATCACCTCTTTTGACTATTTAAACTTGTCAATGCTAAGTGTTGCATTGCTCGTGCACGACTGCAGGTACATGTGTGCTGCTCTGGTGCTTTGCAGACAGGAGCAGGAGGATGTTCAGAAGGTTGGATGTTGTCAGAAAATCATTTGAATATGGATTGTCCTGAAATTTGATGGATATCCCTTGTAAGGCATTTTAGATTATGGAGTATTTGCTTTTTCTTTTTTTGGCTTACCATTGGCATACACTAAAGAAATGACTCTGCACATTGGAATCTGGGTCCCCAGGTTCCCCTGCACCATTTACAAATACATACGCTGCAGTTTCATTTCTCAAGATGCTTTGCCAGCAGATCTTCAGGATCCTTGCTAAATGCAAAAGAAAACACTTTGAGTCAGCAAAACAGCAGGGCTAACTGAACTTGGACAACAAGAAAGAGTTTTTCAGTGTCCTCTGGAGCCTGCCAAAGCACTAAGTGCTGGTGATGACTAACAAGGGTGGCACATCTAATGCAAAAGCTGGCAAGAGTTGCCAGGCACAGTGCGGCAGATGGGGCATCCAAGGGATGGAGAGGTAGAGGGATGCAGGGAGCCAAAGGCTCTGGAGATGCATGGCCCAAGTGTGTGGACAAGTTTCTGGATCTGCAGTGGAGGCCGAAGGCACCAAGAGAAAGCTTGGTTCTGGCAGAGTCAGCAGGAAAACTCCTGACTCAAATAAATGAGTTAAGCTATCCCTAGTTTGTGGAAGGAAGAGGGATTTGAAAAGTGTAACAAAGGTGAGGATCCAAAGGGAAGTGTGCCTTATGCTTCCTGCTGATTATTTTATTTCTCATCTCTCTGACCTTTCTGATTATTCTATGGTATTTAAACTTCAGAGCTGAAGTTTGAAAATAGATATTTGGCTTTTCAGATGAGCTGGCATTTGATTCCTTTTTTTTGGTCTGTGCTATAACATTCCTGTCAGCACTGAGTATACTGTGTTTTGGTTTTTTTTACTGTTATTGCAATGATTTTCTTACAGACAAGATTGCCCCTGGGTGGCTTTACATTATCTCATCAGCCTGTGAGTGCACCCCCAAATCACCTCTCTCTGCTTATCAGAGTTTACTGGTGTGTCCAGAAATTGCCCAACAAGGGTCATGCTGTATATACTTCTTGTCTTACATCACATAATATTGCAGTCAGATCTTTCAACACTGCTGTATTTTTAAATAATGTTTTCCCTGACACTGCAAATGGTGCAGAACATTGTAGAGGCAGAGAGCCACCAAACTGAGCTGTTGAACTGGGGGCAGGAGCTTTGGTCAGCAAGCTTTAACACACAGGGAAACTATTTTTGCAGTGATACAGTGAGAAACCATTGCAGAAACCTCAGTGTGCAGAGCTGTGTCCTTGGTCATGCTGTAAAGGTCAGGGTGTTGAGTGCATCAGTGGGGCTGAGGGTGCAGGAGCTGCACCAGCTCTGCTCTGCAGGTACATTTCACTGTTTGAAATGTGTTTTCTCACACGTGTCACTGCCATGGCTTACATTCACTGTAGGGTCTCTGTAGCTTCTGAAGATAAATTACGAATCAGACACACAAACTGGGCTTTTCTTCTGGAGCACACAAAATGCCTCAAGCCTGGGGAGCTCACTGAGAGGTCCACACCAAGGGTTTTCAAGGTTCTTTTAATGGAAACCATTTTTTTTCCCCTAGAAATGTGTTACATTTGATTGTAGTTTTTATTTTATTAAAATCAAAGTTGAACTTTCAACCTTCCTGAGAAGATGAAGTATGTATCTTTCATTCTGAAATTACATTTTGCTTCACTTCTTGTTTTCAAATCATGTTAATTTTCATATTTGGTTATCATGAAGGCAATGACAAAACCCGAGCTTTCTGGTTCAAAATAAAGAGAAATTCAAGCTAAACATTCATTGTGTTTCCATTTTGAAGCTCAAATTCATAGCAAATTACAAAACTGTGAAAAGACATGTCAGATTTTTAAAGATGAGAAGAAACATGATATTTTTAAAGAAAAGGAATATCTTTTAATGAGAATCAAACCTCCATGCATTTCTGTGCAAATTCACACATTGTTTTTAAACTAATTTTTTAATTAAACCCCCAAATTCTACCAAAAGTTCATTTTTCATGGCTGCATCAGGAACAGTAAGGCAGCAATGAGTCCTGGTCAGCAGCAGCTTGAATTATTTGATTTCAAATTATTTTTATTACATTTATTTTTAGTGTCAAAACTCATTTACACCTAATGTGAGAACGTTAGCTATTTAAACAAAACTGCAGAACATATTGTCAGCTTTCACACTACATAAATTAAACTGGTATTTTCTCATATTACATGAGAAATAGATACAGTAGGATGTTTGGGGTTTTTATCTTATCGTATGATCAATCTGAAAGTATCTTTTGTGCTGATCAGCTGATTTTTGGGTTTCTTTTTAACTGTCTGCAACACTGAGAAAGTGATGGTGACTTCCGTACATCTGTGCTTTAAAATTAGGTGGGTTTATTTCTTCTAGTTTAATATTGCTTGGAGATTTTGAAATGTTTTTCATTGGGCTTTCATTGCCACATTTCACTTTTCTCACTGAGCTCAGTGCCTACAGAAGTTGCAGTTAAATCTTAGTTTCATTCATTTTTCCAGCTGAGGCATGTTTTCCCCTCATGCAAGTTCCTGTTAATATGAGAACATCCAAGGATGAACTCCAGTAGTCTCTCGGTTCCTTCCTCCATGGCCCAAGTTGTTCAGGGTTTGTCCTCTGCAATGGGTTTATCAACAGGGGTGGTTGGCTGCAGCAAATTTAAATCAATCTCTGTTAGTCCCTGTCAGTAGTGGATGGTCTTCCAGTGCTTTTACTTAAGTGTGCTGGTCATCTTATCAAGGACTTATATTCAAAAAAGAGCAAACCCAATATTTGACCTGCTGATAGGGTGAAATGTAGTGTCTGTGCTGGTTTCTTTGTGCACAGCACAAAAAACCCCCAAACCAAAACAGAAAAACAACCAAACCAACCAAACAAAAAGTGAACCAAACCACCACCACCAACAACAACCAGCTTCTCCCCTCAAAACCAGCTATTTTGGGATGGTAAATTTTCACAGGAGATACAGTTCTGAAAGGAGATGCTTTGGGAATCAGTCAGGTGGTGTGTTTTTCCAGGGCTCCGTGTACAGGGTGCACAGGACATGGGATAAGAATTAAATCCCCCAAATCAGAGGACTATGGCCAATCTAATAGCCAGGAATCCTTGGCATGAAACTGTCTCTAGAAGAGAGCTAACAGCTGCACCTTGTGGGCTTGAAATGCCTTGCAGAGGGAAAGAAGCCCTTTGTCATGACCCTGACTTTCATTAAAGTCTTTTATTAACTGACTTTCAGAAGTTATCAGCAGGGCTTTGTCCTGTCAGAATAGATCTTTATTTTGGGGTACTAAAGATGAGGGCACATTTACAATGATGATTGTGTAGAGGGAGTATTATGCAGGGATTTATGTTCATTTGCATGTCAGATTAAGGTTTTATGCCATGCCCTGTGTGAATTAAAAACACTGATAGCAGTTTTGAGAGTTATGAGATTTTCTGATGGATTTCTATGCTGAATTGCAATGAAATTTTATATTATCAGATGGAAGTGCCCACTTCAATACATTAATATCCTTTCGTATTTGGATGGATATAAAAATAGATATCACATTGTATATGCAAATTACTCACCATATTTGCACAGATTTTTATTTCAAAGAAATTAAAGGTCATTCTGACTCCATAGGGAATAAAGTTTATCATTGGTAAGACAAAGAAGAGCTGCCTATCCTTTAATGTCACTGGTCCCCTCAGGGAATGGTGCTCCCATCTCCCCTGTCTCAGGCAGAGTGGATCCAGCTTCCTGTGCCACACTCCATCACTGCAGTCACGATCAGAGCAAAAAAAATAGGTGATGAAGGGGAAGTGGACACAGAGAGAGAAATAAAACAAAAAAAGGAGTGATACAAATTAAAACAATTGCTCACCAATGGGGTGATGCCTGGCCAGTCCTCCAGCAGCAGCTCCTGGCCAACCTTCCCCCTAGTTTTGTTGGTGAGCAGGACACCACACGGTGTGGAACACCCCTTGGGCGAGCTGGGGTCAGCTGTCCCAGGTGTGTCCCCTCCCAGCCCCCTGTGCACCCCCAGCCTGCTCTCTGCTGGGGTGGGGTGAGAGGCTTTGTGTAAGCACTGCTCAGCAACAACTTAAACATTCTTGTATTATCAACATAATTTCCAGCACAAATCTGAAATATAGCCCCATACTAACTACTATGAAAAAAATTAACTCTACTGCAGCTGGAACCAGCACACCAGCCTTCTGCAAAATGATCACCCACACCAGGAGTCCAAAAAAACGTTGGTGTATTTCTTCCTAAAAATCTGCAGAACACCAACACAATATACAAACATACACTAATTTTATTTGTAGAATCACAGTGTGGGTATCAAGGGGCTTTGGGAAACCATCCCCCAGCAGCAATCAGCTCCTCCCAGTCCAACTCCCCCAGTTTATGTACTGGTCACAACACTCTGTGCTGTGGAATATCTCTTTGGCCAGTTTGGATCAGCTGTCCTGGCTGTGCTCCCTCCTGGCTTCTTGTGTATCTCCTCACTGGCAGAGCACAGGGAACTGGAAAGTCCTTGACTTAGGGTAAGCTCTGCTCAGCAACAGCCAAAACATCTGTGTTATCCACATTATTCTCATACTAAACCTAAACCACATCTCTGCACCAGCTCCTAGGAAGAAAATTATCCCGGCTGAAGCCACAACAGGGTCTTTTCCCACCTAAATGGTTCTGCGATTCTGTGACCTTTCCCCAGCTCAGTTTGCTCAAAGCACCATGCAGCCTGACCTTGAGCACTTCCCATGATGGGGCACCCACAGCTCCTCCAGGCAGCCTGTTCCAGTGTTAACTGAGAGCACTGGGTGCTAAGTGCCAGGTGCTGCTTTGTAGGATTGAGACCCTCTCCTACTCTGTCCTCAGTTCAGCCTCTTCTGCAGGAAGATTTTCTGAGAAACTGTTTTGAGGGAAAAGCTATTTCCTGCAATACTTGGGTAAGGAAAGAGAATTTCTGTGAAGGAAGAGGATTTTCACCTGTTGGACTTCACATCAAGAAGAATTATTAAAGTGTGAATGTTCAGCCAGAGAATAATGGGATGTGCTGATGTTATGGAATGGGCTTCATGGTATTTCAGTGAGAGGTTAGCTCTACCAATAAAACGTGCTAGTTAGAAAAGGAGATAAAATACTCCCATATCCTCAAATGTGAGTTACTGTAGGATTTATGAACACGGTCAAGGCTGGTTTGGTTCTGATTGATGATAGTAAGAGACTGCTGTGACCCTGCTACTTCTCAACATCTCTATTGAAAGTGTCAGTGTATCACTTTTTCATGATATCGTGAGTCTGTTTCCCCAAATTTCCTTGAGGTGTTATTCATGGCTGCTTTCACAATTTTTAATCTCAGCTAAGATGATTGATTAAAAATAGAACAACTGTCTTAAAGGTATTCCATGGCTCAATTCTTCCACTGAATTGATCTTGCCTGATGATTGCTATATATATTTGATCCTGGGAGGAGGTGAGCTGCTACCACGAGTATTTGTGAGAGGGATGTAGCAAAGGAGTCTTCACCAAATATTGAGGAAAAGTAACATGGAGCTGGTAAGCCTGAACATACAGAGAAAAAACCTTATCATATTTATTCTCTTCCAGTGTAGCCCAGCATATATATGGAATTATGTATATATATATATATATATAAAATTCTACAGAATTGTTCATGCCAAGATTGCAAAAGATGATTCATTTTTAAAATTTCTTTTAAGGGACCACCTCCAAAAGCAAGCAAGTTTTGACAAAAGCTGTTCAGCAGGTGCCTTTGTATTTATGTGTTAGAATATCGTAAAAAGGGCAAACCAGTTATTAAACACAAAGTAGTGCTTGCCTCTAATAATATGTTTTAATAATGTGTCATGTTACTAAAGAAGATGTGAATATTTGCTGCCTCTGGTGTCCCTAGGTTTAAGAGAGTTTTATTCCATTTTTAAAATTATTATTTAATAATTATTTTATTGTTACTACAATTTCCTGTTTGTGATGTGAATATGTATTACTTTGGCCCAAATGGTAAAAAGTAAATACCTGCCCAGCTGGTGTCAGTGGTGAGGGAGTGTCACCAGCAGCCCATCCTGCTGTTCAGGGACATCTCCACACTTGGATCTCAGAACTGCTTTGCTAAAATGAGTGAAGAGTTAATAAACCCTTCACATCTCACCAGCTAAGTAAGTATTGCTGCAAAGGACATCTGACCTGAGCAAGAGGTTCGAAAGAGCCTCTGTGTTCTGTTTTTGGTGTGGCTTCTCCTGTGGAGCCCCATGCTCTTTGCCATACCCCTATGCCCACTCCCTCTCTGGGATGGGCACTTCTCTAACTTCCGAGAGGTATTACCCCTTGCAAAGTGGTATTTAACATTGAAACTGAGGAGTTTTATGTGTCACATTGGTATTTCAAGCTCTACTTAGCAGATCTTTGTTAGCAGACAGGTGTGATTCACACTGTGGTGCCAGGCAGAGGGGTGACATGGGCTGTGGGTAAAGCCATCTCCAGCCTCAGGCACTGATCTGCCTGATCCCAGGATTTGTGGTCTAGGGGAGCTTGGGTGCATTGTTTCTGTGTGAGCAGAGATGCAAACCAGCCTCAGGAGATGTGAAGTTTTGTGACAGATTTGAGGTGAGATCCCAGAACATTCTTTATCCCACAGGATGTCCCTGGTCACACTGGGATTCACTGGGTCTATGTTTAGGTGCCAGCTTTTCCCCAGCATCTCTTTTGGACACTGTGTCTGACTGCTTAAGTCAATGTCTCTCTTCACATTCCCCTTAGGAAGCTTTTTATAAAATATCAGTCTGGCTGCATCTTCTGGAAGGGGTGATTTGGGCTGCCATCAGCCAAAGTACTCACTAGAAGTGAAACAATCATGTGAATAATGGTGCTTACAAAGCCCTCAATGCTACCAAATCTCACCTTGGACAGCTGCTCTGGGTTTTTCAGTGCCACTTTTTCAAAATAAAAATAACTGCATGTAGCCCTCCCCTGCCTATATCTTTAAACTAATATTTTTTTAAATATAGTAATGATAACTATTAGTTAGACATACATGGTTGCTAAAGCTGATGTCAATACTTTCTCTGGGTGGATTGAAAGAGGGAATCACAGAGTGACAGAACCACAGAATGGATAAGTTTGGAAGAGACCACAGTGGGATAAAATATTTGTACATCCAGAAGAAGTCAGCTATTGCTTGTTAATTGTGAGTAGTTGCACTGTAGCCAGAAATAAAATTGCAATTTTTTTTTTCATGTGTGAATCTCAGTTGCTGATTATTATAACTCCTACAGGTCTGCTTCTCTTACATGGCCTTGGCACAATGCAGACTTTGCACAATGCACTGACTTTGTGCAGTCACCTCTGATTTACACATTTGGTTGAAGCCCAGTCTGTTGAGACATTTATAAAATGCAATTTATTCCTTTTGAAGAGTGAGAGTGGGATGTGAGATGATCATAGCGTGCATGTTTTCCCTCTGAATGACCTGTGTTAAAGCTTCTTGCATGAGAGGCTTTCTCTGCTTGCTAACTCAGCTGACCTATCTGGTCACCTCCACCTTCCTCTTGCAGTTGAACTATGTGAAGAGAGATTTCACAGAGCCATTAGAAAATGAATTCAGCATAAAAGAAGGCAGATCAGCAATTACACCTGTATTTTGTTTTATTTTCCAGATGCAAAGTGTGGTATTTATGCTTATTTATATTTTTTTTTTCTCTCCTGAGAAGATCCAGACGCAAGGGATTTCAGCAAAGAGGATTGGTGGTGGTTTGTTGTGCCATCTGAGAACAAGTACATATTGCAAGTTTAAAGAGACAAGTTGGATTTAATAATTGGTATATTAGGATACTCTTGTAGCAAGCAGGCAGCAGACCTGCTGTGGGCTCCAGCAGCCTTTTGTCTCCTGGTGCTTTCTGAGGATCTTTAGTCTGTGGTACCATGTAAAGCAAGCTTGGTCATGTATGTGTAGAGCATTGGTTAAGTGTGTGTCAGGTTTTTTCAGGGGATGGAGTGATGAGCTGCTGAGGGGACTAGCAGGAGGATGGGGCACTTTCCTTGCTTTTTTTGTCCTTTGTTTCCTTGTTCTTATCCCAGTTGGACAGAAGTCCAGTCCAGTAGTGAGCAAGTGATGGCTGTGCAGCCATTTCAGAAGGTTTCAGCACTTTGTGCTGCCTCAGGGAGTGAAAAGTGTTCCATGTCCTTCAAAACCTGTCTGCCCCTGGCTGGTCCAGAGTGTACATCCAAAAATCTGTCTCTATTGGTCTCAGAAGAGAAACCAAAGTGCCTGCCCTGTGGATTGTCCTGATTTCTTGTTGTTGCAGTTGATTTTTATTTTTTTTTCATTTGTTAGGGAAAACATAAGCAAAGTACATCCCCTAGTCAAGAACCAGAAATGCATGCAGCTGGTCCAAATCAAACCTTTTGAATGAGGAAAGGATAGGCTTTGTTCTCCAGTCTTTCAGTTCAGTCTTCCTAAAAGCACTGCATGAAACACTAGATATTTCAGAAAAAAATACAACATTTAAATAGATTTATTATTCTGCCAAGATTTATTTGAATTAAAATTCACACTTGGAGGAGGGTTTGGGGGGAAAGGAAGTATAATTTCATTTGCTAAGTGATACTGGAAGATTCCTTGTGAACTGTAAAGAGCTTGATGGGGAAAAAAAAAAACAAACCTGTTTTCATTTCATCATTTTTTAGGACACTAAGAGATGGCAGGTGGAGAAAGTCTGACAGAACACCTTGTGCATTGGCACAGAAACAGCATAAAGTCTTTCACATATCCATATTCTGAAAATTAATTATTTTCAACTATTACAGTGGGAACACAATATAATGATTCCTCCAGATCTGCTGTGACAATGCATCAGTTCTGTCTGTTCCCTGCAGCCCAGGGTCAGCCTGCAGCTGATGGTGCTTGGCCATGACCAGTCCAGCTGCCAAAAGTGCTGGCTCAGAGGTTTATGTTTGGCATGTGCTTGCCTCCTTGTCCAGGTAGGATCTCAAGTGGCATTGCAGTACTGCAATGCAGAAGAACAGTGTTGGCATCAGGAGGCTGGAGAGGACTCACTGAGCTTCCAGTTTCTGTCCCAGATTTCCCAAACCCCCAGGGAAGGAAGGAGACAAGCCTTGTCTCCAGCAGGTCTGTACAGCACACTCCTGCCATGGGCTGTGCCATTCATTTGGTTGCATTATGACAGAAGTAGTTTCTGGAAGTGTTTTATTGGAAGTGAAATTGTATCCTCAGCAGTTGTGGGTGTTGCCGAGGAGAGCGTGGTCTCTGACAGGGAGGGACCTTTATCATCAAGGGAACTTGTGATTCTGCCTTTCCTTGTCATTCAGTATTTCTTGTCATCCCCATCTCCAGTCAAACACACCTTTGTTTATTCTTCAGGATGTCAAGCTCCAGCCTGACAGCTCTGTGCAGTGTGTTTATCCACCAGGAAGGAAGACCTCCAGGAAGGATGCCCTTGAGAGAGAGCAGAGTGCAGCCACATTTCCCATCTGCAGCACCCAGGCGCTCTCTCCAGTGCAACCCTCACCCATCCTGTTGTCTCCCTCTATTAATGGCTCTGGCAGCTGAGAGCCATGACTCATTCACCATTTTGCTCCTTACTTTCCCTCTGGCCACAGACCTGAAAACAACTTCTTTTTTTTTTTTTTTTTTGCTTTTTCATCCCTTCAGAGCATGTCCAGATGTATTGACTCTTTCTTCTTTTGTTGTCCCTGAGTCAGAGTCTCTCACACGCAGCCTCTCTGAGCTCTTGCAGGGCTGCTTGGGGTATTCAGGGCTGAGCTGCCTGGACTCCAGCCATGCCAGCAACACATCCAGGCAGCCTTCCAGACAACCCAAATCAGTGGAGCACCATTACCTGCTAATGGAGGTGGTGGATGCCTGCTCCTTTGGCTGTCACCATTCTCGGCCCTAGAGCCTGTGTCCCTTCCATGAGCAGGAACGTGCTTACTTCATCCTCAGTTCACCTCCAAACAGGCAGCAATGTTACCCACAGTCTGCTGGGAGGACATGCAAGGGGAGTGGTGCAGGGCAAGAAGGTCCCTCTGCCATTTCAGCCTGGCAGCTGCTCCTCAGCTTCGCCCTTTTCTAATATTCCTAGTTTTCCTTAATCTTTCCTAATTTGGGGAATTGGAAAGGAGTGTAACACACTTTGGTGTCTTAAGTATCACTGTTTTAGACACAAACTCCAAGTGTGGCACCTCCTTGAGGTGCCATAAAGAAAATCAGCCCCATCCCAGTCAGTTCTGATACACTCCTGTTTGGGCAGGAATGCTCAAGGCTGGTTACACCTGGCCCCAGACAAGGCAGGGCTCGGGCAAGGCTGGGCACTCTGGGCATCCAGGCAGGCACAAAGCACCAGCAGCTGATCTTCCCGTGCCAGGTGGCTGCTGCAGTGAGCAGTGCTGGCTCCTGGAGATGGCAGTGCAGCACACAGGTTCATAGGAGCTGCCGTGCATCACCTCAGAACAGGATGCCATGCAAAGAGGTGACAGGGGTAGAAGGAGCAGCTCTGTTCTATTCAGACACATCCCTCAGAGGAAGGAGCTTTGCTCTGTGCTACTCCCTATACACACACACATTTTTAAAGGCAAAACAGAGGTGTAGAGCAACCAGCTGCTCCCAGAGTGTAAAGCCCTGCTCTGTGGAGGGTGGTCACTCATCACAAGACATGAGCTGACCCTGTTGGAATGATGTGAATAATGTCTCAACCAAGTGGACAAGGGGTTTGTTCTTTGTACCTGATCCTGTGTTTTCAATTGGAAGTTTAAACTGGAAAAGAGTTTCAGGATTTGTCTAATGTATGACTGTATGTAAATTGCTATGGTAACCACCACATTTCATGTGCTCAGGGCATTTTCCTAAATTCTGCAAGAAGCTGTAGCTGTGTTTATTTATGCAGCTCAAAGTCAAGTTCCATCAAGCCACTGGCTGCTTTGGTTTTTCAGTCTCTCTTTTCCTTTTCTCACCACCATCCATTTTGGCTCTGCAGTTTTCTTTTCCTATCCAAATACAACTGCTGTTTTTGAAACACAGGCCCTTATCTGTACCAACCCCCCCTTTTAATTACAAGAGAAATCATAACTTAGAACAACTCTCCCTTGACAGTGAATGAGTAGAGTAGCACTGGAGGAGTTGTCATAATTTAGGTCACTTAACTTCACTTGGAAATTTTGAAGCCTGCAGTGTTCAAGGCCAAAGTTCCTGAGTTCTCACAATCTCATAAAATTATTTATTATTTAATGAACATAAATCTTTTGGCTTGGACTATTTTGCTGTAGTGTATAGAATAGCATTGTGTCTTTTAGAGGATGGGCGTTGTGGGGAATTTTAATACTAAGTCAGCATCCTTCTGCTTTTTGGTTCCTTGTTTCATACAAAGTCATCTGTTACAGCAGAGCTCAAATTCAGGCAAGCATTTAGGAGATTATTAATATACTTAGGTATTAAATGTGAATTATCTTTGAAATAACCACCTTAATTAATATCTCGAAGCTGCTTAGTGGACCCCAGGTCATTAACAGAGAAGGCATTTTGCAATAAAAACCAGGGTCAGATGAAGTTCCTTTGTTTGATCTCTATATGCTATGGACACTAGTGATACCTGCTTCCTTAACTTCCTCAGTATCTTCAGGCAGAGTTATTTAGGCATCTCTGGACAACATCTAGTCCAAGCACCTATTTAAAGCAACACTAAATTCAAAGTTTGGTCAGGTTGCTCAGTGCCTTGATCCAGTGAGTTTTGAGAATCACCAAGGATGGAAACTTCCCCATGACCAGACCCTTGTTCCAGGCTGTGCCTTTCCCATCATCAGTCAGTTCGATGTTGGCACCACAGTGAGACTGGTCCTCAGCCTTCCCTTTCTCTGAGCCAAACAAGATTACTTCCCTGGCCCCTTCATCATGTGCCATTTACTCCAGTCGTCTTCCTCACCCTCCAGTGGACCTCAGAATCACAGAATCATAAAATGGTTTGGGTTGAAGCAGACTTTAAAGATCACCTAGTTCCAACCCTCCTGTCATGGGCAGGGACACCCCACTAGACCAAGTGGCTTGGAACCCCATCCAGTCTGGCCTTGAACACTTCCAGGTATGGGGCATCCACAGCTTCTCTGGGCAACCTGTGTCAGTGCCTCACCACCAGTAAAGAATGTCCTCCTAATATCTAATCTAAACCTACCCTCCTTCATCTTAAAGCCCTTCCCCTTGTCCTATCACTACATGCCCTTGTAAAAAGTCCCTCTTTCTTGTAGGCTCATTTTAGAAACTAGAAGGTGCTATAAAGTCTCCCCAGAACCTTCTCTTCTCGAGGCTAAACAACTCCCAACTCTCTCAGACTTTCCTGGACAGGTGTTCCAGCCCTCTGATCATCTTTGGGGCCTTCCTCTGGACTCACTCCAGCAGGTCCATGTTTTCCATGTGCTGAGGGCTCCAGGGCTGGACAGGTGGAATCTCACAGGGGCAGAGTAGAGGGGAAGAATCCCCTCCCTTGATCATGGCACTGTGTCAGTGGTTTTCTTGCAGGGTCCTGCTGAGTTGGGTAGGCATGCCCTAAGGAGATGGAACAAATGGCATTATTGCTCTGTGAACAGTAATTTTTCTTTCAATTTAGGCTCTAGCTCCAAATCACTGCTGTGCTTTCTGACAGTATGGAGTGTGAAGAGTAAAAAGTCCTGTATCTTAATCTAAGAAGAGTTGTGACACTGGGAAAACTGTATTTCCCAAAGAATCTGAGAAGCAAAGAGGGTTCCATTTTCCCTGCTCACTGTCAAAGTGTTGATGATTATGTGCTGAAAGTACTGAATTTCACAGCATTGTGTAGTCTATGGATTACATGCAGACTGCAAACATACTTTGATGACAACAATCCTAGATTTTGTCTAGTTTCACCTTAAGTCAGCAGGAGGATTTCCATTGACTTGTCTTGGGGTGTTTTTTTTGTGATGAGTGTCTGCCATTATTGTATGGAGTTGATGGTTATTTTTTGATCTAGTAATGGATCTTCAGCTAAGAAATATCAGATTTGTTTATTTCTTTCCATCAGTGACATTTTATGTTCATTAATGATACATCTAAACTAGAGAAATACAAAGGAGAGTGAATTGTATTGCTAAAAAAAGTTGGTTTAGCTACCAGGAATATGCCAACATGTCTGCAAAACTCCATTTAAATTCAGTAAGTAATTGAGCTTATCTCCTCATACACAGGATACTATTATTAGCAAAGCATTTAATTAGCTGTCTGTTGCATTACAGCTGAAAGCCAAACACCTCCTCTGGCATTTCCCAAGAAGTCTGTAGTTCTCAGAGCAACACTTTAAAGATTGCATGTGAATAAGATTTTGCTGCAGGAAGCTTTATAATAAAATTACTTATATTATTATTGCCAGCCTAAAAATGCACCTTTTTAAAAAGTTCCTAAGGCAAAATTATGCTGAATTGGCTTCATCTATGAAAGAAAGGGTCTAGAAAATGGCCCAAGAAGGTGCAAATGTAATATAAACCTTCAGGATATTTTAAATTGTCCAATAACAATTGTCCTGCCCCTGCTCTAGTACAGCTAATGAATGAAAGAGGGGTTTAAGAAAAGGCTCTTGAGGAGCATCCTCCAGGTATTAGGAAAATTCCAGGTAGAATTAAGCTGAATGGCAAGAAGGACATGTGGTGGAACTGATACAGGAGGTGCTGACTTCAACACACCTCAGGAATGTGCTCTTGGGTCTTTGTAATGCCAGGAAAGGCATCGAGCTGGCATTTCTACTGCAGAGCTCAGCACTTTGCAGAATTGAGTCCACCTGCCACTAGAAGCCTATCATCCCAAATCAGGCAACCACATGTCTATTAAATAAGGTGTGTTAACCACTGCCTTCTGCCATGAAGGAGGTTAAAAGCCAGTATTGTGATAGAGACAGGAATTCTGCTCTGGTTGCAAAAGCACTCAGCCAGTTCTAGTGGGAAAACTCCTGGTTTTCATTTTCATTGAGCCGTCCTTGGTGTATTTTGTGTGTCTGTCTCACAGATCAAGGCCCAGGAAGGCCCAGGACACTGCAAGGCTCAGGGTTAGCAGTGCTCCTCTTCCTCCCCCTCTGGCTGATGGGAGATCTGGGCTAATGGAGCAGGGCTGGAGGGTGTCCCTGCCTCACTAAGGGACTCCCATCATTAGGAGATCAAGACTTGCCTAGATTTTGATCTGTCCACAGCAGGGAGTAACTCCATTCATGCATTTGTCAGCACCTGGCAGACAGCATCAAAAAATAAAATCAAGGCATTACTGACAGTAGCCCACAAGTAAAATTAGTACAGATAAAAATGTTTATTTTCATAGTCTTTTCCTATAAATTAGCCAAAATAACTGGATTAATATTAATTAGCCACATATATCCATATATATTAGTAATAAAACTGCTTTTATTCCATAGCATGATAATAGTACTTGTAGGAGAAAATATGAAAACTGAAATTCATTAAGGAAACGTTTTCCACTGCAATTAGATCTGATGGTGCTCAGTGTGGGGTTTCAATTTGCTTAATTCACGTTGATGTGCAGGCAAGGCTGCAGAACAAGAAAAATACAAGCATACATATAAAATTAGCTACTTTTCTTGTTTAGGCATAGTTTAGCTAAAGCCTTGATGCCATATGATTTCAGATTCTTTCCGTGTGTCCCTAATCAAATATTCATGGTTGTATTCACACTTCCAGAAAGGATTCTGAAGCCTACCTTGAAGTAAACACAGGGAATAAAGCATATGTGCAGTCCAAACTTTGTTCTTGCTCATGCACATATGAGCTCTAGCAACAGCTACAACCAGTTACATGTGTGAAAATCAGACAGATGCTTCTTAGGCACAACATTCACAGTGGGAACCTGTTGGACTTTCTAGGACTGCGACACAGAACACTATGAATATGTGCAGTCCACATTTCCCATTTCAGCTAGAGAATGAGAAAATGTATTTAGCCAAGAGGATAGACCCACACAGAAAACATCATCTCCTAGATCCAATTTAGCAGGAAATTATGTCCTTCGGGTTCAATGGAGTAACATTGGGGTTCCAGCTGAGGAGCTGGTCTTGAATAACAGCTTTCACTCTTCATTTCTAATTGGGAAAGAAGTTGCAAAAGCAACTACCTTAAGATATACTACAAACATTTAATTCTGCTTATTTCATTATTAAGGAGTAGTAAATATCACTAGTATTAACTTTCACATTAATGAAACTAATTTTTTTTAAATATGTGATTAGGGTTTTTTTTTGTCAGTGGAATAGAAAAATATTGTACATCGAAATAACTTTTAAAAAGTATGTGTGTTTGAGCATAAGTCATTTCTAAAAAAATTCTTTGTAACATCTGTCAAAGTTATTTAGCTCCCTAACTTCGCCTGTGTTGAGCACTTAAGTCTTACTCACACAATCATTTTCATGTTTGGTACTATGTTCCTATATAGGTTGCTCCTGTAAAAAAAAGTAAATTTGCTGGTGCTCTGTATTATTTATGCAGCACCCTAAGTAGAAAGAAAGAAAACTGACAAGATCCAAACCTTACCTTCATTTTAATTCCTTGGGAAGGATGTTTCATTATTTTCCCCCTCTTTGAAGTGCCAGGTCTCTGAAATCTCTTTTTAATGATACAGATGAAAAATAAATACGCAGAGGAAGGAGTCAGCGTGCGGAATTGGAAGAACACAAGACGTTTTGAGGCCATGCCATGCAGGGGGATGGGAGCAGCAGCTTGGTGTGGGAGGCTGTGTGTGCTGGGTCCTGGGCTCCTGCTGCTGGCCCTGGTTCAGCAGCCAGGCAGGAGCTTCTCTCATCGTCAGTGAACCAGCTGTTATGGCAGATGATCGTGCTGAATTTCAGGTCATTTGATAACTAGGGCAGGCAGCCGCGCTTTGCGGTTCAGCTTGGGTGACATGTAGATGAGCAACTCCATCAGCACAGTGCAGAATTGCTCATATTTCTCGTGTGCCTGGGTGGGCTTGTTCTGGGGGTGGAGAGGGGTCGTTCCTTGGCAGCTGGACAGCAAGCCCTGTCTCCTGTTTGTTACTTCAGCATGCAGGAGAAGTGTGAGACATTGCTAGTTGTTCAGCTTCATGATGAATGACAATTCCGAGTGGTTCTTATTTAGGCTATCACTTAAATCTGCTGGCAGGGTCTGCATGGTCATCAGTGTGAATTGTGGGTCTGGCTTCCAGAATTACAAATAAATGCTTATACCCATGTCAGGGAACAGCAAGGAAAGCTTCCCAAATCCTTTGGTGTTACCCCTGCCCTTAGAGGGGCAACACGTTGCGACGTGGGAGCGGACCTTCACAGAGGATGGCAGGCAGCAGCTTGGTGAAACATGGAAGGCTCTTTTATTATCTGACTCCAATAGCTTATATACATTTTGTACAGAGGGCCAAGATTGGCCCAAAGAGGTTACAACCTCCTGACTCCATTGATCACTATGACCATCAGTCAAGTTCTCTCTCAGAGAACAAGAATGCAAAACATACAGATAATTTCTAAGAATACAATATTGTTTACATGAAGCAGCATGAGAAGCTGCTGCAAAGACTCAAACACTCGAAACCAAGAAATGCAGGGACGACACTTTGGTGGCTTGGCAATACCTGAGACCAAACTTATGCAGAGGGGAGAGCCCTTAGAGAGGCATAGAGAGGAGCAATCCAACTGTGATCCTTTGTCAGGCTGCTCAAAAGAAAAGTGGCAAGGCTTGCTCAGGGCTGGGGAAGGATTAATGTAACATTCTGGGGAAAGCAGCTGGGAATACCATGGTTGTTTTCTCAGCTTGGCGAGCTTTTAAGCTTTAATGTATTCCCAGAAGAGTCAAGCAGATCTTTGGTGTAAAGACACCCATAAGCAATGACGTTGGATTCCTAGAATATTGGAGTCAGTAGAAATCATTAAAGCCATCCACTGTAACCTGTGTGTTCAAACCTTTGGTATTCTGACCACAAACTCTTTACCAAGTGAAGGTGTACTTTAGAAAGACACTGCCTTAGTGTAATAACTTCATGTGATAGAGAATCTACCCCTGCCCCAGATAAGTTTGCCCAACTGGCTCATTACCATCACTGGTAAATAAAATACTGTGTTTGAAAGGATACATCTTACTCTGAAAGCATCAAGCTGTCTTGCTGATTCTGATACCCAGAACAGACTGTCCAGTCGTCTCAGCACTGGGTGCAGTGTGGCCAGCCTGCCCTCCACCTGGGAGACAGGCACTGAGCAGGGCTGAAAGAGGATGCTGGGGAGCTGAAATACCACTGATGTAAGAAATGTGGGAATAAAGGCAAGACTGCAATAGATTTCAAGAAATAATCTTGAAGAGACTTTTTTGTCTGAAAAAAGACTCGTTTTAATGTAACTCAGAAGATTGTATCTGCCCTCTCTCCCCCCCAAAGCTTCTCATAATATGCTGAAAAGCATCTACAATTTGAAATGGTAAAAAAATTTAAGGAGAAGAAAGACCAGGGGCTTAGGTATTTTGACAGAAAGCAGGCTGCTAAAGGTGACCGTCATATTAGATGTGGCAGCTTAGACTTGTTTTCTGTGTTTCAAAGTGAATACACCCTTTAAGGCAAATCAGCTATTTTTAACTCTCATTCTGGGAAGTCCTTTTTCACTATGCTGGGAGAAAAGATACGTGCTCTGTGTCACAGTTGTCTCACAACCACTTACCTCGCCAGCCTCCTTTCAATACTGAGACAGATAATAGGACAGAAAGCTGGTCACCCAAGCTCAGTGATGAATAAACCTCCACTCCTCTTTCTGGGGGATGAACAGGGGAGAGGGGGGAAAGCCTGTTTGATTTATCAGGAGCGGTCCCATTATGGAAGGTCAGGCAGAGCCCAGCAGGCATGTTACTCACTGCAAGGAATGTTTGCCCACTGCGCCCCCTGCAAGGCTTTTTCTGGCACACCCAACATGAGTCACAGCGGTGAGCAGAGTGCTGAGCCAAGATGCAGTGTGGTATTCTATTTTCCAAACCCTCCCAGACTCTGTGGGTAATTTGGTAGAGTTTATGGCTTAGTCTCTTAGGATTGGACTCGTCCCAGTTATATTTATAGGACTGAGTCTCACCCAGGCTTCTCCTGTAATCAGCAGAGACAGACAGCCAGGGAGGATTCATCCCTTCTTAGATTGACACCGATAACTAAGGAGGGTGGTGATGCTACTAGAAGTGTGCAAAGCTGAATTGTACTTTGAATTGTGCTTGCTAGCCTCTCTACAGCAGTTTGGGGCTTCTTTTTGGGTCTCAGGCATTCTGCATCATAGGAGAAGTTCATTATGCTTTCCCAAGAAGTGCCTGTTCATACTCTCAGGGAACAGAATGCATTTTCAAGTGAATCATAATCAATTTGAAAGTTTAAATTAATTAAAGTCAAGCCCTCTGAGAAGTATCAAATGCATGCCTGCACTTGCTTTATACCAAATGATGCTAACAGCAGTGTAGAAGACTTCAAATTTCCACATCAGTTAAATTGATGGAATTTTTTTTGTAGAAGGCAATTTAGAAAACAATATACTGTAATATAGGTATGTTGCTAGTAGTATTTATTGCCATACTACAGGCTACTGGCAGAGAGCAGCTTAAATAACTTGTAAGTGGGGCAACTGTCATGAGAAATCGCTGACTTACCAGCCTTCATCTTTCCTTCATCTGTGCAGCTATTTTGCTCTTAGCAGTGCCCTGCAAAGAAAAGATATGCAAAGTGTAAGCATGTCTTTTAAATATTGTTTCATTTAGTACCACAAACACCGAGGTGATTTAATCAGAGCATATTACTAGGGAATGGCATCAGTACAAGATGCTCCAATGCAGATAATTTTCTGGTAACAGTAATTTTCACTTGAGTTGACAGGGTTTTTCTCAGCTTAGTCTGTGAGACTTGCATTTGCCTGGAATGCTTCTTGCTCTCTATTTCTTGGCAGAAACTTCCAGTCTTGCATCCCATTTAAAATGGTTTGTAACTGGAAATATGTGTTAGGGGCTAGTTCTGAAATAGATGCTGTGCCAGGTGAGTCTTCTCACTCCTACGGGTGAGTCTTAATTCAGGCACCTGAATCTGGGCTGTCCATGCAAGAACTGAAGGTTACATTCTGTATTCCTGGGTTGGTCTCACTCAGTTGTGCCTGTACTGCAGGTATTGAAATGCAGGAGAGGATCCATCCACTTAAGTGTCCTGGCTTGGCATGGACTCAGCCAAGCCTCTGTGCAGGGAGCAGCTCCAAAGAGAGAAAATGTGGAGATGAACAGGCTGATTTCTCCCAGGTCTTAAATCTGCTCCATACAGTTGTACCCCAGCCTAATTGCTAAGGTATGTGGGTACATTGTCTGTGGAATAACAGCCATCCAGAAAGCATCCTGTACTACTGGGAAACAATTCAGCTCTCCTTGGCACAGTACCCAGGAGTCCTTTGAAATTGATGGTGGAAATGGCAGTTGAGAGTGGAGAAAGACAATATAAAAAACTAAGTCTAGTTCAGTATAAACAGTTTCCACAGGTATAACAAAACATCTGACCCTGACCCTTAATAACAGAAATGAGTTTCCATCTTAAGAACTAGAAAGATATGGTCAATAGCATGAAAATGGCTTTTTTAGTATATTTTGTCTGGCTGAGGAACTTAGAAGTTCATTGTTCTCCTTCTTGAGTGTTTTCCAGAGTCCTCTAAAGTACAAACCTTCTCAGAGTGCCAGTTGATAAAGACACTACTAAAATGAAACCAAGCACTTGATTCATTTCATAGTGTTACTTCAGTTTTGGCACGGCCTCTGGGTTCTTGGCTGTCTAATGTGCTGTTAAGTGCCTTCTCAAGCATGGATAATAGATATTAGGAATAGGAAAGGAAAGCAGCCTTTTCAATTAAGAACAAAATGTACAGAAAGTGAAATGACATGAGTTGTATCAGCTGCATATTGGCTCTTATGCACACAGTCTCCAGATACAATCAGTAGGTGCTCAACCAGATAATTACAGCCTTCCTGCAAAAGGCTTCACGTAGGAGAGTCACCTGCCTGCCTGTTACCACTTGCAGGATCAGAGCTGTCCTTTATTTTCACTGCTGCAGATTGTGGAATTAGTGTTTTCCAATATCTGTTTATAAAAAGAAGCATTTTTCTAGTACATCTCCTTCTAGCGGGCTGCTGCACCAGGTAAGTGCCGGGCATCAAGATGGATTTGTCAGCCTTTTTGTCAGTAATGATTTATATTTGTCAAAATGCAATTTTCACCATTGATTTTCTGTTGCAGGGATTACAGGAGCAGTTAGTTGGGGGAGTGCTTGCCTGCCCGCCAGCTGGTATTGCTTCATGCTAAAAATGAGGTCAAGGGGGTTTTATATACAGGAGTAAGAGGTGGTCAATTGAATTGTTACTTAAAATCTCTTTAAGTGCACAACATCTGCAAGTGCTCCTTGTTCAAGAATCATCTGTGCTGCCACAGGCAAGCTGGGCTGTAACCTTTGTGAGGATCAAGTAATGCTAATAAGAAATTACAAGATTTCTGAGGGGAGGTTATTCCCAGTACTGCACAGTAGAGCATCCGTTTTAAATGACTTGCAGGTAACTGGTGGCACATGTACCACAGCTTAGTAATCCCAGCACAGGTGTTATAAAAGTATTTTCACTATGTTTTTGGCCATACCAGATTTTTTTCCCCCAAACTTGGACCAACACTGATAGTGTCCAGCAAGTTATAACTTGTTTATCCAAAGTAGAAGCAGAGGTGGTGGCTCATGTCCTACTGTCTGGGGCAACTGCATTCTCAGGTTCTTTAATTATTTCTCCTGTGGGCCATACTCCTATTTCCATTTAAAAGGGATCATTCTCTTTCTGGTGGGATTGTTGATACCAATCTTTATTTCAGACTCAGAAGTGATGGTGAAGTCTCTGAGAGAACCTGTTCCAAATCCATATGAGCTCTCCTGCTCTGCTGTTTACTCAGTCACATGGTGGCCCTGGCTGTGCTGCCCCACATTGTGTTTGAATGAGCCATTTAAAAATATTATGTCAATTTTAGGGAGGAGGGTGGAGCTGGGGTGGAGGCAGGAGTTGTCACACCCACACACTGGTTCTCTGGCTCCATGGCAGACTGTTGGCAGAGAGTTTGCTGTGCAGGTGGTAAGTCTGCCGAAGGATCTGTAGGAATTTTTTTAATCTCTGTTAGATCAGTTTGAGACTCTCTGAGATGCTGTTTGGCCTTGAAGGATGCTTTTTAGCTTTTTATTAGTCATGACCATATATAACCCTGTAGAAACCACAAACTCACTGTGTAAGAGACAAGTGTGTAAGAAAATAATAAAGAAAATATGGGGTAACATAGTCTTGGCCAAAGAAGTTGCTGAAGGAGTTACATGCATTCTTAGGACAGGATTAAGTTGTACATCTATGGGTTTACAGATTCTGTCATTAGTTTGATATAGTGTTTTAAATTGCCTATATTTGTGTAATAGTGTTTTCTTTTGAAAGAGCAGGGGGTTCCAATGGTATTGCAGGATAAGTGAGCACTTTGGAGAGCTTAGCTGATGTTTTACATCAGCCAGACGCTTCCTTTTGGTCCTTCAGTGTGAGATACAGGAAGAAAGCTCAGGAGAGCAAAAAGGATTTGAAGTGCCCTCAAAACTAAGAGTGCAATGGTTTGATGATACCGTGTTCTCTAGGAAAACTGGAGTCCTGAATATAAAACACGCCCCACAATTTTACAATTTTAGTGCCGTTTTTATTCATTTGGATATATTCCTGAATCTTCTTAAATCCTCAGAATGTAATTACATAAAATCATTGGCATTTATGGCTGTGAGACCCTGAATTTACACTCAGATTTAAATTTAATATTCCTGTTTCTGGTGTGCCTCTAATGGCTTTATAAGCTAGCAAGCAGAAAACAATGAGCATATACAGGTAGAGTTTAGACCATCTGTGTGCCATAGTGAAAAAGATAGTTTGCTATTAACAGAGTTTTTGCTGTCTCAGATATTGATTGGTTAATGCTTGTTTTGCTCCATCTGATAGTGGGGAATACCTGAGAGGTATTGATATTGTAGACTTAAAATGGGACATAAATAATTCATGGCAGCAAGCATTAGAAAACATATGATAAGCAGCTTCACTGTTAGAATATCTACATATCAGTCATTCTGAGAATGTTGTGGGAGGCAGGTACAGAGAGTGAGCTCAGTTATGCTAAGTAAGTATTGCCTCAGAAAGATAGGGATTGTGAACTTGTTCCACCTGGGTTTCACCTGGTGTAACCATAGGTAACATAAAAACTTAGAATTTTTATTCAACATATTCTAAAAATCAGATATTAGATAAAAGACTTAGCTGCTGAGTTTAGTGGATCAAAATACTAATTGATCTACATCAGAGTAGTGTCACTGAAGCTGTGGAGATACATCCCCTAAACCAGCTATGAATTTGCTTGAAGAGTAGAGCATTAGGCTGTGTGAACTCCCCAGCAGACAGAATAATGCAAAGGGAAGGAGAAGGGAAAGAAATGGATCAAAGATGATAAGGCAGAGCTGGAGAGCAAATAAATATTCTATTTAGCCTCCTCATACAAACTCTCCATTAACTTCAACTGGATTGCATCTGGAAGACCTGTCACACTTAAATGTAGAAGAGGAAAGTGGTTAGCAGGCAAAGTAAAAGGGGTGAAATGTTGAGATCAGAGGAGGTATGATGGTATGATGAAGAGAAAATTTAATAGTAGATGGAGATTTTAAACCACATATACATATTTCTGAAGCCATCTAGTTTACACATTTTAAGACTAGCGCTCAACATTTATCACTGAACCCCTTTGACTTCAGAAGCCACCAGTGAACTTGATCCTGCACGTTCAATAGCAGCCATTTTTTCCCCAAGACAATTGAACTTTCTGTTTATTCACACTTTGCTTTTACTCTAATTGCTTGCATGTAGGTGAACATAGGGAGGTCTGACTGGGGCAAGAGGCAGAAAAAGCAATTTTTCCTACTTTCACAGCATTCTGTGAAAGCCCAGACAATGACGCCTGGCTTCAAACACTACAAGTGTTGTGATAGGTGAGGAAAAAGGTCCAATTAAATATTTAGGTGGCCGGGCCCACTGTGCTGGCGCAGCAGGGGATTGATTACAGCAGGTGAAACCTGGTCTGTGCCGGGCATGCGGAGGGCGTCGCGGGGAGTGCGCCGGGGCGGCTGCGGCCGTACTATGGTCAGCAGGGAATGGATCTGGCACTGCTTCTGCCTCTGCCACTGTGACTGCATCATCCTGTGCCGAATGTCTTGTAGGTGATGGAAACCTCCTGTCCCTTGCATGCTGCCCTCCTGCGGGAGCCCTCCCGGGAATGGGGAAGGGATGCTGTTGCCAGGGCATTTTTGTGTGGAGATGGTCTGTGCCTCTATCCTGGTGTGCTGGGAAAACACTTACAGTTGTGGGTCATTGATGGATCGTTGGTCTTTAATTTGCTTTTAATTCAGACAGGCGGGGCAACAGGAGGCTGAGGTAATATTTGAGAGGAATGTCCCATTAGGTTGAGGAGATGCCGGCATTAGTCAGGGCCGTTAAATCAGGAGAGGTCATTACAGCAAGAATGTGGGACGTGGGCTTCTCAATCAATGTGTTGGATTGCTAGTGAATAGCATCTGTACTCATGGAATAGATTTAAAAAACAGTCATGAAGGGCAGCATTTTATACTTGCTATAGTTAATGGGATATTTGCTTATTTTTTTCTCCATAACAACCTGCCCTTGACAGTCAATTCCTCTTTGCTCTTCTGGAGATGAGGATTTGCAGAGATGAGTGGGTTTACTCTGGCCCTTCACAGTTAGTGGGACTTTTGCTTGTCTTAAGCAGATAGCTTGGCTTTGGGCGTGTAAGTGTGAATGGGATCAGGTGCTGTATTTGAATATTTTGTTTATCTGTTGAATTTATTTAAGACTGCAACTTAATTATCAAGCCTATTTCTAATGATATTTTTTCATGTGGTTTGTTGTGTTGGTTTTTGGTTGTTTTTTTTCCCATAAATCCTGAAATATATCTCCATTTAGCTGTGTTTTGTAGAAAAGTCCTCTTCTGTCCAGTACTCATACCCAGGTACAGGAACTCATCATAGTTGGGATTTAAATCTTGGTAAAATGGATCTTGTCTGGATCTTAACCATTAACTAGATGCAAACTGTGTGTTTATAATATGGTGTTTTCTATGTGTGCCTGGTGCTCCAATGCATGTATGGGCCCTGCTGTTCTCCACATGGTGGAAAAGACCTCCCTGGGGGGATTACTGTCCTACCAGTAGGGAAACATGGAGGAGACACTTGAAAATAGAGAGCCTTGCCTTGCAAGACTTTATGTGGAGATGGGCCAAGAATAGACCATGCTGCTCTTGGTGCCTTGGGCGCTGCACCGGGCTGCAGTGGGTTTATATATACATTTCTGATCTAATGTGTCATAATTTCTATAGTTAAGCAAAACCAGAGATGATGTTTGACCACCTGCATGTGTAAATATCAGCTGATTGAACTGCTGTCCATGCCAGTGGCTGGGTTCTTCCTCGTGACTTCAGAAATTTTCAGAAATTCAATTTGTCAGAAAAAAAAAAAAGATCAAATCTCTGCTTTTTATTTGATGCAAAGAAGTGTAAGTGTGAAGTGGGTATAAACAGGTATATGCACTTACTAGGGTGCAGAAACACAGTTACACTTAGCTAAAAGCAGATAGTTTATATTTCACGGAACAGGTGTGTGGGGCTTGAGATATGCAAGGGAAAGTCTTTCTGAGCTCAGCGTGCAGAGCACAAGGCCAGCATTGCAGTGTCTCTGTCTCTGTTGGGACAGCACTTAGCAAACTGACACTGGAGTGAAACAATTCATGTCCTCACTAAAACCAAATTCAGGAAAATATCTGTGCAATATAAACTCTATCTTTAGATGGTGTGTTTTGATTTCCACTCTCAGCTTCTTTGGAGCATCCACTGCCTGGGCTCTGGCATTAACTGAACCCCCATGCAGTGGTGGGGAGGTGCCAGCTCTCAGGATGGCCCCTGCTCTCGATTTTAATGAGATTCTGATGGGATTTGGTGTTTTTCTTAAAGCTCCATTACTGCCTAGAGGCACAAGATTATGAGCTAATCTTCACCTTTATTGGTGAAGTTTATTGAAAAGTTTCAATCCTGGATATTCAGGAAAATAGGCTTGATGGACATTCTGAAAAACAATTAAGAAAAGGAGGGAACAGAAGTGCTTGGGAGCTTGTTTACTTGTTACTAGTAATTGTGAGGTTAATTTAATTTCTTTTTATTTTTTTAAGCTAATCTCATGGTCCTGAATTTTATAGATTACTTTTTTACTTCCGGCATCAATTGACATCTTCTCCCATCATCTACCCAGAGCATGTTTATAAAGCTATCAATATTGGAATTACACCCTAAGAAATTCAATTATGCCCTTTGATTTTTTTTTTCTCTTGGTAATAAAAAAAAAGTATAATTACTCTTCCTACACTTTTCTATGCACATAACATTTTTTCTCAGAGCCAGAGACAGCCCCCCAAACAAAAGCAATTGGTGAGCAGCTAAGTTGGATGCCTACTTATCATGAAACTGCTTGTGGAAACAAGGCTGTTTTTCTCAATGCATCAGGGCCCCTGCAGCAGCCCTGTCCAGGAGGAAGGTGCTGGCAGTCCCCCCACCTGGAGCTGCCTGGCAGGTGGCTGCCTTACCCACCTCGATTTCATCAATCCCTAATTGAGCCATCACTGAATTAGTTCTCTTTTGCTCAGAGCTCAGCACAGTGAACAGAATCCCCCTGGGATGATCAAGTTCCATCTTTTTCTGTCCTGCATGGAGGTTTCCTGCATGTGTCATGCCAGAGTTTCTTCTCTCTGTTTCTTGGAGAGGCAGCACTGCACGTGGCACTGGGCCCTGATCCAGTTGGATGTGCAGCTGCCACCTTCCCTTGGGCTGCCATCCTCAAGGTCTGGTGCTCAAAGCACTTCCTCGGGAAGTGGGGAACCAGGGTTCAGCTACTTCCCCTGACCAGGCACAACTGCAGCTTTCCATGCTCACCTTCCCCCACCCCAAAAAGCCTGTGCTATTCTAGATCAGTGTGTGTTTTGTTCTTCCTCTAAGAGCTGAGCTGCTGAGAGGAAATAATTTCCAGTTCTTACACAGTTCTTATATTTCATGTTAATCAGTCACCAGATAAAATACAGGGGGTCCCATACCAGAACACATGGGCTCCCATCCCTGTTACTTGCCCTAAATAAGGGGATGCATTCCCACTGCTCCAGACTGCATTTTGGGGGAAATGCTGACCCCAATAGCCCAGGAGCCACCTCACTGTGAAAGGTTTCCTGTTTGCACAGTCACCTATGAGTATTTTTAAATCTTTTTTAAAGCTGATTGTGCTGTTTCTTATGCGAGAGGTAACCCAAGCTGTGCTGCTGAGCTGAGGCACTGTTGCTGAGATAAATGCAGCCAAGCCATGTCCTTAACATATTTACTGTGACCCCTGCTGTCAGAGTGTGTTGCTTGCTGCAGGAGCTGCTTTAGCACTGTCTCGTCTGTATTGCATTTAGGAGCAAGAAAATTAGTTTTTCTCCACCAGCTCAACCAAGACACAAGCATGAAAAGTTACCAAATGCTGTGCCAGTGCCATGATGAATAAACAGTCAGGATCAAACAAGTGCTATCTCATTTTATGCAAAATAATGGAATTACCAGCTTTAGCATTTGAGTCAAGTGCAGTGGTTTCATGTTGGTGCACTCAGTAGCGCTTCTGGTGAATTGAAGATGGTTTCTTTCTAATCATCTTTCAGAACTGGATCTTTGCACAGACTTTTTGTTTGGTAACTCCCCTCTGGATCTCATGTTTTCCATCCTGCTCAGTGCACACCTGTGTGGTTCTGCATGTAGGGAGCTTTGCAATTCCATCTGTTGATTTTTCCTAAAAAAACCAGGACGAAAAGGACTGTGCAGAGCATATGCACCTGTACATCAGTCCTTGCAGGAGGTGTGAACTAATGTGAGGGTAGGGCACACCCATGTTAAATACAAGGCTTGTTTTTCCAGCTCTGTCACTGTCCTTAAATCTTATCTGCATCAGAAAGTTTCAGCAGTGAATGCTAAATCAGTTTTTAGTTCAAATGAACAAACTTCATACAGACCCCCTGAGCTCACACCCTTATTTCACTTCAAGCAGGGCCTGTTTCATGTTAGATTAAAGTAATCTAGAGGTAAAAGGGAAAAGATATAAGCAAAGCCATAGCAATCTTGGGAATGGTGCTTTTAACAGCTTCTAAGATGGGAATTTCTAGAATTCAGCTGCGAGTTGGTACTTAACAGACACTGCTCCTTGTCCAGTGTGGAATAAGGTAAACTCAGGTTATATAAAGCATTGCTGGGGATGATTTTAAGAGGATGTGTTTTACTCTGCCACAGACTTAGAGCACTGTTGGTCACCAAGGAACAAGGAAGGGAAGTAGAGACAGTTTTCTGGCACACAGTTGGAAATGCTCCTTTCCCTGCACTCTGCTTGCCTCAGGTCAAACCAAATTTGGTCTGCATCAGAATAAGAATGCCTTAGGTGACCTTTTACATAGTTTTGACTGTGTCAGTAGCAAATCTCACCTGTAGGTAAATTGATGCAACCAAATTTTATTTGTGCAGAAAAGGCCTGGCTGTAATTGAGTCACTTTTGCCTCATAGCATTGGTGAAGCTTAATTAAGGCTGATAAAGTTCTTTGCAGTTCTCAGAGAAGTTTGGTGCATGTGTAAATGGTGTTATAGAGGGTATTTAATGTATTCTGTTAAAATGCTACTGAGGCGCACCCAGCCTGTGAATAACACTCTTGGAAACTCTTTCTATTTTGAGTTAATGTTTAATAGGAGTGAGGCAAACTGCCCGAAAGCAGGCTTTGTGTCACTGTGCTCCCTCAGTGGGGTGTGCTCCCTCTCTCTGCCTGGGTGCCGTTGCATGTCAAACCAAACAAGGCAGGAGCAGAACATGTGGAGTCCCAAGCCCCTGTCACAGGAGTGCCATGGCAGTGTGGCAGCACTGGCAGGGGCAGTGCAGTGAGCAGTGATCCCTTTTCTCAGTCCTTCAACTCGCCATGGAAAGTTAGGTCTGCCTGACCTGCCGTGTCATCCAACTCTGGCTGTACCCGCTCGGCCGAGAAATAGTGTAGGCACCTGCTTTATCTGCGGGCTTTATCTAGGCTAATTAGATCAGTGCTTTGTCCAGGATAATTGTCTCTAGTAATGAGTTTAAGGGAGTGTCCCTAGCACAGCTAGTCACCAGCAGGTTGTTCCCATTCCAGCGCCCACTCCTCCAGATGCTTTATGGTGGCGAGTGGCTGTGCCAGGACATCTCCAGCCCATGCAGTCCCCACCAGGAGCGAGCAGGATGAGGTCCTCGAGATACAGGCAGGTGTTAAAGTGCTGCCAGAGGCTCTGCAGCAGCAGCTGCGTGATTGCCTAACAGCAGCCGGACAGCTAAAATTACAGGCAGGCTGTGAATGGGGAAGTGGTGGCAGACGGGGACATCCATGGCTGAAGTGAGGACAGCACGCACTGGATGTCACACCTCACTGTGGGGATGGCCTGCTGGCAGCTGGGCAGCAGCACTGCCCAGAGCAAAGAGCCCCAAATGCACAGGGAGAAAGAGGAGGGGTTGTAGTGAACCCAGCAAAACACCCTGCCCAGCTGAGTCCCAGCTTGGGTTTGCAAATTGGCCCAGGCTGCACTCGAACAGGGACGATGGGATTAGCATCAGTCAGAAATGCTTTCAGCAACTGATATAGTGGGGTTTTATGACAGAAAATGCCAATTTATTTGAAAGATATTGCTGTTGGAAAGAAAAGCTTTGCAGAAACTTGTAATCCGGAAAGATTTCTTCTGTTCTTGTCAGGATAAGCAAGAGTTTATGTCACATTGCCAGAATATAAACGATGACAGGTCAGACCTGACGGCTGAACCAGAGTCTCCCACAATCCAAGTGTGTGCTGGAATCATCAAACAATGAGGGAGATGTCTGTCCCTCTGACAATGTCTGTCTCTCTGACACCTCTTTTCCTCCCATCATCTGCTGGGGGGTTGTGTGTGTGTGTTTGTTTGTGGTTTGAGGGTTTTGTATTTTTTTCAGGAAATCATCATGTTTGTCTCATATGAAAAACCAAAATTTTCAATATCATGAATTTAAAGCCCATATGTATTTCTAATTCAGCTCTGACTCTGGACCCTTTCCTTAGCCCACCACTTTCACTACACTGGTCCATAAGCACCATGGAGGCTATACGAGTTGCAGAAACCCCAACCAGGGGCTGCTTCCATTCTGAATAAATGAATGAACGTGTGTTAGATTCGACCTGCTGTACTGAAGAAGCACAAAATCCTGGTTGCTCAGAGAAATAAATGGGTTTGATACTTTTCTAAGTGTATGCAGTCAGCATTGCTTGTAGTTGTAGCCAAAGCAAAAGAGGGAAAAGAAACATGGCTTGGAGCTTCTCCAGCAGGAGAGAAAGGATGGCATTGTTCCTGTTTGCTCGTGCCTTCCTGGCACGAGTGGAAGCTGGAGCATGGCTTTTCCATCAGGGACAGCTTTGTTCCTGTGTTTAGCCTGGCCGCTGTTCCAGGCGTGGACATCTCTGCGCAGAGATGCAGGAGCAGCCCCCAGCACATGGAAACCTCCAGGGCCAGCACAAAGCAGTGCCCTGTGCCAGGAGTTCCCCCTTGCTGCCTGTGGGGACAGCTGGGCAAGGGCGGGGTGGGTGCTGGGGCAGTTGAGTAGGAGGAGGAAAAATAAACACGGAAAACATCTGTGTGCTACCAAGATCTGCCTTCAAGCTGGATCACAAGATGCTTATATAAAAGCGTGGTAATTATTGCAAAGCAGCGAAGCGAGGAAACACAGACATTCACAGAGTATCTCCTGCGTTAATTGGTTGCTAAAAATGTGGCTCATAGCAGCTGTGAGGCTGCGAACGGGTCAGCAGCAAAACTGTTTCTCCTGGTCATTGTGCTGATAAAAGTGCTCTTCTTTGTGAGGCTGTTCCCAGAGGCTGGCAGGGTCAGGAGGAGCTCACAGGGCAACCAGAGAAGCATCTTCAGATGATGATAGCACCACCAAGAGCACTCACTGTTCATGTCTGCTTCTGCCTTAAGAAATACCTAAAAATGTGGAGGGGAATTAAGCCTAGAAATTCAGTTGGATTGAAACCCTCTCCGCCTCACAGCTGCCTGCTGTACGTGCCCAGCAGAGCATGCATGTACAGAATCGAGCATGAAATTAATCCCTGCCGTCCGTGTCCCTGAGCTGTTGCCGTGGTTTGAAAGTAAAATGAGTGAGAGGCTCCAAGTCAGAAATACAATTTAATAAGAAGAAAGGTAAAAAGGTAAAAATAAAATAAAATAAATGCAATAACACAAAGGACCACTGACAGAGTCAGAATACAACCTGAGCAGGATGGTGGAAGCAGTCCAGATGAGGTGGTCTTCCTGAAGCAGTGATCCTGTAGAAAGGTCTGGTAGCTCTGGTCCTCTGGGAATCCAGTAGGTAAGGGCTGCTTGCACTGTCCCAAATCCCAGATTATATCCAGGTGAGAATGCTTGGCTCCTCCCCCTGGGCGGAGCATCTCACAATGGGATGATGAGTTGTGAAGTGGGTCCTTGATGGCCCATTAACCAGAGATAACCCCTGGAGGGAGTTACCTGTGAGTCATGGGCAAGGCATTGATGGGCCATTAGCAGAGGATAACCCAAAGGCAGGGGGCATGGGAAGAACACTGCCCCACCTGGTTTTACAGTTCATGAAGATGGGGATAGAACAAATACTTTGTGTACATCCTACACTACAACCCAGGACAGCTGTGGCTGAGCAGGCTCAAAGCTGTGTAGTTTCTGAGATCCTTGCTGCACCTTAAACTCCTTTCACGAGAGCTGCTGCAGGGTTCCCAAATACTTGCTAAGTTTTTCCCTGAGGCTTTGCTTCCTGAAGCAATCCCCCGCTCCCCCACGTTCATTGTTTCGTGTGATCTTTACAAAATGTGGCATTTCTGTCTAAATAGTTTGCCAAAGACCTGTGATAAACAACACTAAGCTGTCAGTCATGAGTCATTAAAAAAGTGAACTGTCTTCTTCATGCCAAATCATAGGATATTTTTAAATGTCAGAGCTTTTGGCTTAGTGGTTGTCACTGGCTTCATTTTTGGGAGACCCAAAATTAGAATAAACCGGCCTGGTTTTCAGAAAGTTCTGTGTACCCTTACTTTAAATGTTAGTCCTTAAACACATTTCAAAAATATGCACAATTTCCTCAGGATCAGTCAATGCTCTGGAATTTCTGACTACCATGCATTTTTGCCATCTTTCCCGTTTTCATATGTCCTTAATTGGTTTTCAGATAACATTCAGCCTGGCAGTAATGCATAAAGAATATAGAGATAAATATGCTTAACAATTTGAGAGTGACATATTTAGGTTTGTAAGTGTTTAATTCTGATTTGCTCTTGTTGGATAATTTTTAAAAGGGTGAAGTTTTACATTTGAAAATGAAAAAACAAGGGAGGCATAATAATTTCCAGCATATAACTGATCTCCTTCCCAGTTTATCAGGAAAATTGCTGTTGGATTTAATAGAAGTCTTATCTGTTTAATCCTAGTTGAACTCCACCTCCTCAAATGAATGAAACAACCCTCATAATAAATGCAAGACCACTTATGTTACCAATAGTTATTTTTTATTTTCAGAATAACTGTTTCTTTCTGAAAATTGCATGTAGTGTCAGTGTCCTTAGATAAATGTCTGAGAACAGAGACTAAATGATCAATCAAGAGAGGAGATGTGACATAAATGCTCACATGCATAGTCAACTTTTGTTGGTGGATGCCAGTGAAAGCTCGGCTTGATGTAGAGCTCCCAGAAACAGAAGACCACAGCGTTGCAAAAAGAAAAGCCAGTTTTGTGAAAGTCGTGTTTGATTTTGCATCTCTTGGCACCTTCCATCAGGCATCTTTTGATGCCAGTTCAGCATCAGAGCAGCACAAATTAGCACAGTGTGTGCTCCCAGACTCAGCAAGGCAGTTGAATTTCTGTGCAAGCACAGAATAATACTTGAAGGATGGAGCTGAATCATGTCAAAGCTAAAACTGCATCCCAGTGCAATGGGCTGTCCTTCTACAGGACAGCTTTTGCAAAGCTGCAGGTCTTCACATCACCAAGGGATTAGTATGTAATCTACAGCAACCGTGGTGCCAAGTTTCTGGACAAATCTGCTCCCACATTTAGCCCCTGGATTCTCCCTGTGAGACTAAAAGTGTACAGGAGGCAATGATTTGTCTAATAGCAAAAAAAACAGGGCTAAAAATAATAATAAAGCAAAGAGAAGACAATAATGCTTGAGGTTTATCTGTCATAGTAAGGTGAAGAAACAATCTGAGAGGCACTGTTTTTTCAAAGTCAGACACATTTGCTTTCTTAATAGCATCCTCTTGTTTTTTCTGTAGGTCCAGCTGCCCAGCGCCAGATCCAGAATGGTCCATCTCCAGATGAGATGGAAGCACAGAGAAGGTGAGTTAATCAGCTGTGACAGAGCTCTAGTTTGTAACTTGGATGAACATGCAGTCCTTGTTCACCTGTAAGCGCTGCTCTTTTTACTTTGTACACATTTTAAGCTGGTTCTGAATGTTTTCTAATTATTGCTAATGATTCTGTGATGACCGTTAAAGGGTGAAGTGAGCCAAAGTTCACACTCTAGGTAAACTCTTTGCTTGGTAGGTAGTCAGGAGTCTTCCTGCCTCCAAAAACTATAAGGAAAGTAGGGAAATTAGTTTCCTGCACCTTTAATGAATAACTGTGAAGGACCTAAGATTTGGTAGGCATTTACCCATGACAGTTAAATGGATGAGCAATGATGATATTTCACCTGAGATTTACTTTGGGATAGCAGAGTTATCATAAAGGTCAGAGAGCCCCTGCTCATGCCAAGACAAGCAATATTGCCTCTCCCACTGCTTTCCTGAAAAATCTGGTCCAGCTCTTCCTTTAACCTGTGGAAGTCACTGATCCTGCAGACCATATGTAATTCAGGTCTCTACTCTGGGTATCTATTCTGTACATTTAAAATGTGAGCAGCTTAACTATATTCAAATAAAAATATTTTTTTATATTCTGTTTTATTTAAAGACAGTAAAAGCCCTTTGGGTAGGTATTATTTGACTGCTACAGGGCAAATGGCCCTAGGAAAGCGTCTTTTGCTCCACTGGAGTGGAATAAGACATGTCACTAGATGCAGTTAGATATTACTGCATCTGCACTAGAGGACTTTCAGCTTTAATTAGTCTGATGCATTCTTTAAGCATAGAGCAGACCCAGTTTTAAGCCTAGGGGAGTTTTTTGTACATCTTATAAGCAGGAGGGAAATTAAGTTGTGGCATCTACCCTGAAAATTTGTCTGTTTAAAAGATTTTTTAGAGATCTTTACACAAATGTTTAAAGAATATCTTTTTAAGTGAGAGTGTAATTTGTCCTCTCTTGTACTTTACTCCTTACATACTCCTTAAGTAGCTTTGTGCCAATCCCAGGCTTTATTTAGTTTGACTGGAATAAATTTGACTTCCTAAGAGTTTAAGAACTTCTCCTTTTAGCATGTGTGGGAGGGTGCATTTGGCACATACAAAATGCTTCTGACCAAGTGCAGAAAGGGCTGGTATGAGCCCCAGTGACTTCAAGTGGCAGTGGCTAACTCCTCTTTCGGATTTTTGCACCCTGCACCTCAGTCTGTTCTGCAGCAGCTCTAATGAATTCAGAGTGTTTTACCTGTATTTCTTTCCTGTTCTGTCAGACTTAAATTTTCTGGGTTGGTTCTCTAGATAAACCTAGAATTTACCCCAGGTTTAATCAGGAAAATGTATGTATCAAGTTGTTCTTCATTATCAAATTTTGCTAATAAATGCCAAGCTAAGATAGGGGACAGTATACTCAGGAAATTCTTAGTACACATGTTAACAATTGATATTTTAGCAGTGCAATTGATGATGATGCAATTGATGCTGTTGCATCCATAACAATCAAGAAAGAGCTAGGGTATGTGTTGAGGTAAAGATTTATATTTACTTGGTTTAATGTGTCATAGCTTAAATGGCACCAGTTGAATCAACCAACTAAGACTTTCTCAAAAGTGATTCAACTTTTCACATACGATAATTTTCTCAGAAACCTGCATTTTTCTAGAAATTGCATGGATTGCATGTCCTGAACATAAAACCATTTTAGGATTGATCCCTCCACAGCAAAATCATGTATTTTTTTTTCCTATATATTGAACTAGATATGAAACATGGAAAATTTGTTTTGCAAATTAAAATAGTCTTTCTTTTCCACATAATATAACTTCATTTTTATGGACTACTTTTTATTTTAAAAGCTTCTCTTGGTATATAAATAAGATAGAATTGCTGAGCATTGCAGACTCTGGGAAGTACAAGTAAAAATGTAACAGGGAGGTGTCTTAAAATACTGTGCAAGGAGTCAAAATAGAAATGTTGCCTAGAGTTGAGCCTGCTTTACTGTACAGACCATGAAGTAAAGCTGTTGAGAAAAGAGAAAACTGCGCAGTGAAGACTGGTCTAAAGATAAATGAAACTAATTAGGGCAAATTTGACCTAGAAACTGTGGAAGAAAATGGTAATAAACTTTATTACCAAGTACTTCAGCAAGGCAAATTCAGAGTTGTGTTTTAATATTGTTGAAATCTTTAGTCCCTATCTGTGCACTTGCCAAGAAGCCTGGCAAGCAATCTGGTTTTTAACTATGGGGTGTTTTTTTAAGAGGAGCCAAGTGAGGGTGGGTTTGTGGGGGGGGTCAGGGACATCCCTTCCTGCAGGAGCAGTCCAGCGTGCAGGAGCAGACCTCTGCTGATGGGCCCTTGGAACTGCACATCCCTGCAGACTGTCCCGAGGCTCTCCCTGCCGGACAACAGGCCCAGGCAGCAGGGAGGAGCTGGCAGCTCAGGGAGGAGCTGGCAGCTCCTGGGGGAAGGCGCCCAAGGAGGAGCAGTGCAGAGCTGAGATCGCTGTTTGCAGAGGAAGCACGGCAGTGCTGGTGGTGTTGGGGCTGTCTGCTGGACTGACCAGTGCCAAAAAGGGCTTGGATGTGCACCTGGACAACAGAGGCTTTGTACAGTCAGCACCAAAACATAGAATGAAGCTTTGCTATATTTTCATTCTAATACAGTAATATTCTACAAGTGCTTCGAGCTCCTGATCCATAAAAGATTCTGTACTGTGTCATTTTGAATATTTCCCTCCCTGGAGATAATAAAAAACTGTCTGGACAGAATCCTGGGGATTGTGTCCTCCAGGAGATCCTGCTTGAATAGGGAGGTTCAACTAGATGCCCTCCAGTGCTCCCTTCCAACCTTATCCAATGCATGATTCTGTGATTTTATGTGAGAAGCCACTTACTCTTTCCTTGCAATGCTCATACACTTCAGGTTAACAGCATGCATGTTTGCTGTGCTCTCCTGGGCATTGGGCACTGCCTTTTTGCTTGTGCAGAGCCACTGAGGAGTTCTGTTAAATGGATCAACCAACCCCTGCAGTGTCTGGTGCATGCATGGCCATGTCCTGGTTAAGCTTCCCAATGTGTGAACTGGCACTACTGCAGCCAGGGCAAGTGAAATCAGACCCACCCTCATGGGATCAGCTCTCTCCCCAGACACACAGTGCTTCTCAGGGTATAAAGGGTATAATACTCAAAATTATAAGGAATACCTATTGACCAAGGGTTTTTTCATTGCTGTTTTAGACAAGTGATGGAGCAACAGCAACAGCGCCAGGAATCTCTGGAAAGAAGAACCTCTACCACAGGCATGTATCAAATCAAGCAGATACAGTCTCTCCCTGACTGTCTCCTCTTGCTGTTATTGGAGTTTGTGGGGTGCTGTACAAAAGCTAGACTGCTAAAAGTGGTTGTAGTTGCAATTACATTTTAAAGATCAGATTTTCAGCTAGAGACTTACACGCATTTGGGGCATGGTTGTGTTGTTTTGCAGATGCTCAGGTCTGAGGCATGCAGGTGGAACTAGGCAGGTTTTGCACTTGGCAAAACTTGTACAGCTGAGGGGCATTTTAGGTGTACCAAGGGAGCCTGGCCATGCTTCTTCCACACCCTTGAGAGCAGGTAGCACAGCCACCACAAGAGTGACTCTGTTTCCAGGGGATGTCAGCATGAAGGGGTTGATGTGCTGGATGTGCTCAGGCTCTTCCCGTTGCTCTGCAGCACAAAACAAACTACAGCACAGAGGAAGATACAGCTCTAGATGCTCCTCATTGGGGATTTTGTGATCATGAAGTCTTCTGTGAACTTAATGGAAAATATATATATATTTAATGAGCTTACAAAAATCTTCTATAGTATATTAAGTTGCATTAAACTGAGAGAAGAGATGCAGGAATAGCTACAAAGTATGTCTTTGCCTCTCTGAAAGAGGAAGAGCAAGCAAGCTGATATGGCCATCTTGTGTTTGGGCTTTAGTTTTGGGCAAGTTTTTTCAGTTAATCTGGCCACATAAGTGAAATGTTTTTCCTCAGCTGTTAAATTTTTTGACTAGAAACCAGCTCAGACACACATACATGCCTTTGGTGACAGAAGGAGTTGAACTCTTGTTTCAGCAGAGGTTAGTGTGCTGTTCGGTATAGGGAACTTAGCCAAAATCCTGCCTTGGCATCCAAAAGGAATGGGACATGGCTCCTAGGGGCTGCTGGCTGTTCCCTCTCTGCCTACAAGGTGGCCACCTCTGTGTTCAGCCTGTCCATTGCACCTGTCCCTGGTGCAAAGGTGATGCTCGTGATCCTGACTCAGATTCACGTGGGGTTTGGAGGAGCCTCACTGGCACCAGAGCATGCAGCCCCTCCCGTGCTGCCAGGGCTCTGCTCTGCACACCCCTCCAGTTCTTCTGAGGGCTGGAAATCCCCAAGCTGGTGCCTGCACCATCTCCTCTTTGCTTTGTTTGAGTTTCTGTTTGCGTTTACTTCACGGTTCCTTTTCCTCCGTTCCACCTGGCCTTGGTTTCGTTCCTTCCTGCGTATCCACCTTACTCTTTTCATTTGTCTTTTCCGTTCTTTTAGTTTCCACCCTTCAACCAAGCATGTGCTCTCCTCCCTCTCAGCCCCAGTCTCCTCCTCCTCCCTCTAGTAACAGTGGTGCTCCTGCCTCTGGTGTTGTGCTCCCCCCACTACCTCCAGCCAGCGCTGTCTCTTCTGCACCCATTGTCCCTGAGCCCACGAGTCAGTCCCCTTTCCAATCCCAGCGGAGAGCCAGAGAGCCCTCACAATTCCTGCACAGGCACTCGGCCTCTGAGCTGCCAACAACCCCAGGTTCCTCCCCTCCAGCCTGCCCAAATGGCAGGACAGTCATACCAGGCATCAGGCGAACCTCGCTGTCTCCACCGCCTCTCCATCCTTCCCATGTTCCCTTTCCCTCTCACCAGCCCCTCAGAGGCTCTTCTCTTCCCTGCTCTCCTCAGTCTTCTTCTCCCTCTGCCACAAATGCACCATCTCTGCAGAGGGGTGATGTCCTGCAGCCACGTGGTCCCACCATCCTGCCTGTGATTCCTGTCCCACCTGACAGGGTCAAGGCACCCACAGATAAAGCAGGGTGGGAGATCTCAGCAAATGTACCCCTGAATGGCCGTCCTGAAGAACAAATTGCTTTAGGCCCCCCTGAAACCCAGGTGAAAAGTGTGGATGGGTCTTTCTTTCCACACCTAGGAGCTGCACCCTGCTCCCCGCTGCCCACCATCGCCAGCCCCCCCAGCTCCTCTGGCCAGGCTCCCTCCCCATCCTCCCATTTGTCACCTTCTCCTGCACAGCAGTGGTGTCAGCCCATGTCACACTATCTTCCATTGCCTCCCCCTCACGCTGCTGTGTCTGAGGTGGCTATGCCCAGGAGGACCCCTCCTCACATCACATCATCAGCCATTCCCCACTTGAGTAAGTACTGATTTTGAATGAGTTGCGACCTGTGTAAAGTCTCAGCTGTCACCTGTTCAAAAAGCCTGGTTGGCACTGCCCCTGACTGATAGAAGAAGGGCTGAGAGACCCAAAGCTACTCTTTCTGTTTGTGATTTCTGAAACTGGAGTGGAAAAATATCAAAATCATTCCGGACTAGTCCAGGGACCAGGCAAAAAGTAAGAAATACAGAAGCAGGACCCTGTAGCTGGGTTGTTGCAATCCATATTCCTACTGTATTGTCCCAGACTTAGATTTTTGTCATTCAGCAGAGTCAAATTGCTTCAAAGACCTTCATATATAACCTATTTGCAGCTGGTCCAAACATAGCAGATGGGCTCTTCTGAAGCTGGAGGCTTCTTGTCTGCAGTAGGTTTCTTGTCTGTGTAGGAATATTGGTAGAGGTTGTGATTTTTACTTTTTTTATTAAGTGGTACTTCTGTTACCAGTGAAACATAGAACATGGATTTTGTTTAAGATACCCAGAATCCCCTGTGATTGTGCAATTAATTTAATTCAAGAGACTTTCTTCCTGGTATTCACTGCATTTATAGTTGTGGGCTTGTCACTGTAACTATTCCAGCAAACCTTTCTCATTGAAGGCAGATCAAGGGCTTGGGTCTGGCCACTTTGTATATGGTCTTGATTTCTCGTGCCTATCTAAAGCCTGTGGAGTGAGGACAATTTGCAAGAAATGCCTATTTGCAATTTAGAGCGTATGTTTTGTGACTTGGATCTATTCAGGTTTATAACCACATATAATGCTAAAGTGGTGTGCCTAGAAAAGGAAGAAAACTAAGACATTTCCTCTTACTTTCTGCTAAAAGTATTACTGTAACCACTGGAGGCTCAGTCCTTCAGCTGATGTAAGTCCTTGAAATCCACTTAGTTCAATAAAGTTATTTTAAACTCACATCATTCCATTATTTTGACTTAGTTCAATTTTTGCCTGAGGCTGCCCTCTAATTAGGTGGGTGTAGTTTTGCAATTACAATTAAATGTACCCACAATGAATTACTAGCTATTATGCTCATGAACGAAAGAGGGCTTGAAATGTTTAAAGTATTTCTAATAGCAGCTATGGTTCATTTCAAGAATGGAATTGGGAGTGTGAAATAATGGCAGAAGTAACCATAGAAATAAGGCAGTATTATAAGAAAACCTAGATAAGAAGAAAAACAAGCTGTTAATGTTAAATACGGTTTCCAAATATTTCTCAGTCAAAACCCTGTCTTTCAAAGTAACACTTACTGAACAACTGAAGCTGTGAATACATACCAAGAGCAGCTCATTCAGAGTGTACACGGGGAAATGCCCTTGGGGAGGTGTATATGTTCAACTGACCTGTTACAGACAGGTAAAACACTGCAATGGATTACCACCATCTGCCCTTCCAACAGGCTGCTGCTGAGAGGGGGTTTGTAGAACCTTGAGGTACTTAAAGCTGGAGTCTTCCCAGGTGATTCTGCAAAACTGGCTGAGGCCACACGCCTTCTGCATGATAGAAAGGAGGATGTGTTGCTGTAGCCCACAATTCTTCTGAAAAGCTGATGTCAACAAAAGTCTGTGGAGTTTATTATCTCCATATAGAAAGTTGTGGGAGAAGCAGAAGAATATGCCACTTATGAATTGGGAAGCATTGTCTGTGTTCTGATTCTGACACAGAATGAAACACTAGCCCAGCCAGGGAGGAGGGAGAAGACTGTCAGTGACAGGGTCTCTCAGGAGGACACAAGTGTAGCTGACTGACCATTGATACAAGCACTTCTTCTCATTCTTCACATGCATGGTGCTTCCTTGCACTGACCACTTGTCAGACTTCGGGAGCGGGAGCGTGACCTTGTCTGTGGGCTGGAGGAGATCGTGCCTCACATCTAACTCCTATTCTCTGCATTTCAGGCCCATCACTTCCACCTGGCCACCCCAGTGGTGCTGTGATCCCTGCTTCATCTGGGGGGCCCCCACCTCCGCCACCCCCCCCAGTCCCTCCACCACCCATGGGAGCCNCCAAGGGGCTGGTGCTGAAGATGGGTCAGTGTCAGGGCTCGCAGCAGCTCTGGCTGGTGCCAAACTAAGGAGAGTTCAACGGGTAAGGAAGGACGTGCCACTGGGAGTCCCCAGTGGGCTCTTCTCTGCTGGGGGAAAGCCTGGCACAGCTTGGTGTAATGGTCGGCAAACCCAGAGTGACACATGATGCAACACGCTTTGGCTGACCATTGGGTGAACTTTTAATTGTGGTTTTGCAGTGCAAATGAAGCTGAGCAGGAAATGTTGGGTAGAGTTTACACTCTTCAGAACATATGAGTTAGCAAATGGCTGTGACTTCTTATATTGCCAGGATTTCATTACTTCTACACAGCTCACCACTGTACTATGTGTTAGTGTTTCCACTTGTTTTAATACTTACAAAAGAACAGTGTAGACTGTTGAGGCCTCATCAGTAGCTGTCCACTTAGGTAAGGGTTGCTTAACCATAATTATGAACAAGCAGCGCTGTGGGTTTTTTAATCATTTGCCTGCATATTTGCATCACCCAGATCTGTCTTGGTTTTAGTAATATTCCTGTGAGTCTTCTTCCCAAGGCAGAACACATCCTATCTCTGGTTTCGGGCTGTGATTGTGATCACTGTCCCTAACACTTGGGAAAACTACTCATTAAGGGCGTGGTTGTAAAGCAAACCTTTCATTAATTCCAATCTTGATTTCTCTCTTAAGCCAGAAGATGGTTCAGGAGGGTCCAGCCCCAGTGGGGTCTCTAAGAGCGATGCCAATCGAACAAGTAGTGGAGGAGGCGGAGGAGGACTAATGGAAGAAATGAATAAATTACTGGCAAAAAGGTTTGTACTTACACCTCAAGTAAGCCCCATGAGATCTGCAGCAAATTGTGGAACAAGGCGCTGTCATTTTTGTGGTTAGCAGTAGGTGTTTCCTTGCTAATTGACAGGTCCTGCATAGATGTTGGTCACCAGTGTTGCCCAGCTTTTAATGTGAAAAGTGTTGCATTGGAAAAATCGTCTGCCTTTTCCTAGTGGAAAATGCTCTATTTTTAGATCTAAATTCTTTAAACTTACAAATAGTGAAAGAAAAGGATGAATAAAATAATGAAGGGTAGATGCAGTTGTAGGGTGCACAGAGATGGAGTTTTTAAATAATGTTGTCTTAGTATAAAGACAGTTCTCAGCTCAAAAGATCTGATTTCCACTTTCCTCCATGTCCTGTTCATTTTACGGGGACTGTGGATGTAATCCTTTGAAAAGTATTAAATAAATACACAACACTCTAAAAAGTTCCCAGCAGTGTAAAATAGCAAATAGGTAATTTTCTTTCAGAATTAAAATAGCTTGACAACTCTTAATAGTTTTTTACTGGTTCTTGGCCTGCTCTATATCAAGAATGACCTTCCCCAACTGGAAGTTGTCTAAGGCAAAGTAAGGTTTTGTAACTAGATGCTGGGATAACTATCTCTGTTCAAGCAAGCAAGCTGAATGGACATCTCCTATGTGTGGACACAGAAGTTCTGCACACTTGTGTGTTTCTAGTCTAAAGTGTACTCCAGTATGGCTTTTGGCAGTAGGATCTTGTGTCTTCAGGTATTTAGGGTCAATTTCTCCCGCTACCTTAACTGCACATAAAGCACTTGCACTGCCCTGAGCATTGTGCTGCCTCTACTGTGAAAATAAATGAGCTCCAAATCCTTTCCCAGGGAGCTGATAGCAACAGAGTTGTCCACTAATTTTTTCTTCCCAAAGCCATGGAAGTACCTGGAAATACAGAAGTGCCATTTAGGGGCGCAGTCTGGGCATGTGCTGCTAAGCTGATACTGAGAAGATTTCTTTTGACTGCAAATTCCTTTTTATATGTGATGACATAGGGAAAGGAAGAACTTGGCACTGTGTTTCAGGTTGTACTTACCTGCCTTACTTGCCTGCTATTACCAGGAGGTTTAAAAATATTGGTTTGGTTTTAGATTGAGCATGTTCAATACAGAAATCAGAGTTATGAGCATGGGATCTCAGGGGCCCTTTTCTGAGCAGTAAATCCCATGCTCAGAAACAGGGAATATGTCTAATGCTTGATAAGTAATGGAAGAAAACATTTCTGAGTGCTCAGATGCTATAAAATACCACTCTCTAGATTCAGTGAGCCCTGTGAGAGCAGCCCTTCGCCTCGGGACTAAAGTGCAAACAGAAAAATTAACCCACAGACCACTGTAATTCTCAACCCAGTTAAGTTTGTTGCAGGACATAAGTCTAACACTGCTCTCTCACCCTGTCAAATATTTCCCTCACTTCAATTTGTAATAATTACAACTTCTTTTTGTTAGAAGAATCAAGTAAATATTAGAGAAAGACCAAAAAATTATTACTGATCTAGTAAAATTATTAATGCAGTTGAATATCTGAAAATAATTTCCACAGAGTACTGTGTCTTACAGACACATACTTCTCAGTTTGGGTTTTTTTGTCAAATTATCATCAAATCCTCCAAGTTGTGTATCCAGGCTTTTCTCAGAAGCCTTTCTTGGTGCTTCCTGGCTTCTTTTTTTTTTTTTTTTTCCTGAGCTGAATTTTGTTCACTTCAGAACCAAGACTAAATGAAAAGCGTGTTATATTGGTGTTTTAAATAACATCTGCAAAGGGTAATGTTGACAGGTGGATAAGGGTAAAGTTCAGCACAACCAAAGTCCACATGGAGACCTGAGTTGCAGTTCTCCCAATGGTCTAAAATGGGAAATTGGATTTCTAGAGCCTCAGCACCCGGACCACTGGAGTACTTCTTAGAACCTAAATAGATCTTAAAAATCAAGAATTTTGTTTTCTTTTCATCATCCAGTTTGGCTAATGCTCAAGAAGTTTTACCATGCACTTTTCAAAAATAAGCAACCAACAGCTTTGTTTACTGCCAAGTCCACTTTCCCCAATGGATGGATTGCAGCTCTTTGCCACTTCTCTGAGAGTTTTGCCTCTCCTTGGGAAGCAGAAATGAGCCTGGGTCTCAGGTCCTCACTCAGCTTCAGTAGGCAGCACCAACCAACACTGCTGCTCCTGGGACTACAGGGCTCAGGAGCTCTGCTGCCTTTGAAGTGGTTTTGAGACAAAATAATCCCCTGTTGTTCACCAAAGACACTTTGAAAACCAGGCAGGTGGGCTGGTCTCCTGATTCCTGGTCTCCAGCCAGAGCTCTCCCACCCTGGAGCAAAGAAGAGGTCTTGGCTGAGCAGAAATGGTGCCCAATCTCTCCCAGTGAGGGTGGACCTGGCTTGAAGGGCTTTTTGACAGTTTTCCCATCATGTTGGGAGCACTGCTACAACCTTTTGTCTGTGCAGGATCTGGGATGTGGGATACAGGACAGGTGACAAACTGACACTGGAGCTGGCTGAGAGCAGTGTCATCACTGCAATGCCCACCTGAGCCACTGCTGTGGGCAGGGTTGGTCCTCAGAAACCCCTAATGGGGGATGAGTTGTTCCTCCTGTGTAGGACCCAGGAGTCAGGACTTCCTGAACCCTGGAGAGAAGCCATCCTTTTCTCACCCAGTTTCAAACTCAGCTCTGCTTCCTCCCTCTGTTCCATCACATTTCCTCATGCTCTGCGCTCTGCCTTCCTCTGTTAAACACCACCTCATAATACTGCCTCTTTCCCTGAGTTGCGTCACTGGGATCTGGATTCTTCACCTCCACCCCAGTTCTACACAACCAAACACATCCAGCCACTGTTACGTTCTCTGGGATGAGCTAAATAAATAGTAACTCCCACCAAAGCCTGAATCAGTCTTCCCATGAGGATTGTTTCTAGAGGGTTGACTGTGTCCTATCTCCTGTTCCTTTGCAAAGGAGGAAAGCAGCGTCGCAGTCAGACAAGCCGGCTGACAAAAAGGAAGAGGAAAGCCAAAACGTAAGTGAAACACACTCCTCTCTGTTGTGCTCTTGCAAATTCCTTGTAAGCCTCCTGTGCTCATTCACTTTGTCTGGCAGGCAATAACAAGCAGTGCTGATCCAGGAATAGATGTGCACATTCGATCCAAAGTCAAATGTAACTGCTCCCACCTTTCCTGGGAACAGCACCCTATAAACAAGAACAGCTGCTTTATTCATAGCAGCTTTATTGTCTAAACCAGGGGTTAATGAGTTCTATTTCATGGTCTAATCCCAGTGTTGTAGGGAACAGGGGATTCTTGCCCTGTAAGAAAGTGCGTTGAACTTCCTGGCAAGTTAACTTGAGATAAGTTAAAATAAAGTTTCTTATTTTATATTTGAGGCTTGAGCTAAGCTGAAGTGGACCATCAGCCCTGCAGTATAACTTTGGATTGCTAACCTCCATGCAAAGCAACAATCAGCTCATTTCAGATCCCAGGGTGCACAGAGAATGGGGGAAGAAGGGAAAACGGTGTATTAGCCATTAGATCATGCAAAAGTCAAAATATGCGACCATGGTAGCTACATTAAACTGAGATAGGATATGGACAAGTTTGGGGTACTTTGATTAATTTCTCTTCCACAAAAGCAATTACACAAGCAGTTTTATTTGACTCAGTCTGTAGACTGAACTTGATGCAACAATTTTGAGTTCAACCTGCAGACAAGAACACTTTTTTACCTGTTAAACTGATAGAGGGTAGAAGATCTTCCCTGTTTTAGGAGAGGACAGGATTTGCACTGTGTCCTTCCCAGTGTGGTGCTTTTCCAGGCTGCTGCTCATTCAGTTTTCCAGTTGCTAGCCAGTGCTCTCATGAAGGCTTTCTGCCACAGCTGCAAGGTCATAAAGCATCTGGTGTGCCGCGTATTGCTTGCGTAGAGATGTTGTCTCCAAAGACAAATCTGTTCAGTAGGAAATCCATTAAAACAATCTAGGTCTTGCCCCAAGCAAAAAAGGTTTGTAGAAAGAGCAGAAATAAGCACTTTTCGCTGTTTAGGGAGAAAAGCAGCTATTTTTTGCATGTCCCCTGAGGCATGCTTCAGGTATGGAATTTGCCTGTTGAACCCGCTATGCAACCATTGCTCTTAATCTTTTCCCTAAACTGGTTTTGAACCATACACTTGGAGATGAAAGGCACCATTTAGCTTCTAACTTGCCAGCCTCTGCTGTCTGTCCCTTATTCTCTCTCCTTAAAACTCTACATTAATTTATATCCCCAATCAAACTTTTCAATAGCACCAATCTGTTTAGAGAAGTGTTTTAGAGAGCATCTGTTTAATTTGTGTCTTGAGTACCTTTCATGTTCAGAGTATCTTCTTTCAAACTGGGTGCAATTCCATTTGACAATGAAGAGCTGATGCTTTGCTTGACTGTGTTTTGAGGGTAGCTAGATAATACTGTCATGGCAAATATATGGATGAAGGGTTTATGATCTATCACACATACATCCAAGATAAAAGAGTCCAAATCTCTGATGAAGTATTTAGTCTTCTACTTAAGAGGAGTACTGATTGGTTTAGTTACATTCTGCTACTACCTGAACTCCTCTCTCTGGTACTGGTGGCTGTCCTGGGGTGAAAGACTGGGATGTGAGCAACTGTTCCTTTAGGTGGCTTGGTTTCCATATCTCAGAGAGTTTCTAAATTTGGGAAATGGATGGTTGTCTGAGTGGTCTTCACCTGGTCTGGTATACAGAGATAAAAGTGATTAAGTGTAACCATGAAAAGGTGTGCACATTAACTAAAATTAAAAGGATGTATTTTGCCATCCATTTTTTGTGAGAAAAGTTAAAATTTAAATGGCCTTGAGCCCATACTTTGCAGCAGTGCCTGTTGGACGGGGAGGAAGCTTGCTTTTGTAGCACATGTGCTGCAGCTGTCTCCAGAGTAGAAGACTCTGCACTTCATCCCCAAAACTCAGTTATGTCCTGTTTTTCTCTTTATAGGATGATGCTAGCACCTCTCCTTCAACCAGTACGCGAGGCTCTGCCCAGCAGCAGCAAAATTCATCAGGTATTAATTAAGTTGAACTGCTGGCATTGTAGTTGTCTTCTTAATCTAGTCTTCTCCACCACCTCTAGACTCTGGATTCATTGTCCTACTTCTGAGTGCAGCAGCAGTAACTAACAGAAAAATTCCCAAATACCTTTGTTTTAAAAACTATACTCAGCAAGAAAATATGACTTTTATATGCTTCACAGTCAAGAAAATTGCAAGACAGATGGTTCAGTTAAACATGTAGCTGAGAATCTGTGTCTTCAACATTACACACCTAAATCTTTTAAGAGAAAAAAGCTGTATTATTTTACTTTTTGTAATGTAGCTGTCCTGAGCTATACAGTTGGGGTTCAGATATCAAACTGCTATTCTTCCTTAATCTAATAGTCTGTTGCAATAAGACTGATCCTGAGAGTTCCTAGATGAAATTGTTTTTCCTACAATTAATTGAAATAACTCTATCTGATCAGATGAGCTGCAAGCACTCACATTCATCCCTGCATCAGTCTTGGCTTTCACGCATGCTGAGAGAAATCTCTCCCAAGGGAATGATTATTTAACCATTTCCTTTTGGAATAAAGCCATGACTTGTGTGCTTCGCAAGGGAAGGGGAGGAAGCCAGGAAAAAGGTGTATGTAAATGAGATCTAGAGATTTCCTGGGAGTACCTGTAATTCTTTTAAAAGGCTTTTTGGGACCTCACAGAGGAGCAAATCCTTGTATATAAAGTTGTCAAATCTCTGCAAGAGTTAATTTTAGGAGGAGACTGGGATGATAAGAAGCACTTTCAGCAACAAGGGTTATGTAGTATCGTTTTTTGGGAATGTTATGTGTGTTAGATGTAAACAACATTAAATAAATTCTCTGTGGAGATTTGCGTAGTGGGGTCTCACTGCCCTTTTTTACATAACACCCACCCTTTCTGCCAAGTATGCAGACAAAAAAACCTAAGACTATTTAACTTAAAATAGAAATAAATACTGTACTCAATAAAGTAAGCCTTGTAGCAATTAGTCTGTATTTCCTAATAGAAATTATTTATGCTTTTCTTCCTGCTGTTCCAGTTTAGTTTCTTTTTAGTATTGTTTAATTGTGTGGTCCCTAATTAAAGGGATCACTAAGCAGATTTTTGCCAATGCTTTCCCAATAATGTAGGCAAATGCACTCATTCAGCAATCTCATTTTCCTGGTTCTTTTCCTAAGTCACTCACCCTCACTGAATGAAAGCAGCTGTAAAAGACAATCAATGTCAGAATATTTTTATTTTTAAAGCAAAAATAATAAAGTAACCCTTCATGTTTGTTTTTCAGACTCTGGGAAGAAGCCATGGGAAAGGAGCAATTCTGTTGAAAAGCCTGTATCTTCATTACTTTCTAGGTGAGCTGCACGGGGTGTCCCTGTGGCTGGCCAGCAGGCGGGATAGTCATGGCTGTCCCTGTGGCACGCGCACGACTCATGTCTCGTTTCATTCCATTGCTGTAGAAATCCATCCGTGGTGAAGAGCTGTGAAGCTAAGAGCCCCACACAATCCCACGTGTCTTCTAGGTACTGGCTAACTGCCTGGCTTCTTAACTGTCTTGGCTTGTCCTTTGGCTCATCCCATCATTCAGCACTAGTGTTCGTCTCCTGCCGCGTCTTTTACTCATTCTCTTGCAATCTGCTTTGTCTGTCGCTGCACAAAGTGTGAAGGTGTCATGTCAGAGGTTTGTTCCATGGAAACAGTCCCCTGCTCACTTGGGCATTACAGATGTTAATCATGCTGGAACCAGCACTTAAACCATCTGTGTGTGTGTGTGAGTCAGAGACACAGATCTGGCAGTGCTGTACCCTGTGGAAATCATGTTTTGGACCATCTTTCTACAGCAGGTTCATGGTGACACTGACAACAGGTGAAGCTTTCATTGCCCAACCTCGGCAGAAATTAAAAAGCAAAAGCAGAAATCATCTGAAGAGCTTGCAGCTGGGATAAGGGAAGTTATTCTTCTACCCATGCAACTGCAGTGGGTGCATAAGAAAGGAGAGTGAAACTTGGTAATAAAATCAAGATGTAAAAAGGCCCCATTTCAGACAGATCTTTCAGACACATGGGGAACAAAAACTAGCAGGTGTCAAAAGCCAAGACACCTAAAGTAGGACTCCAGAAGTCCTGTCAGTCAGAATAGACAAGCTTCAGGATCAGCACCCATGTTTTCAAACACAGAGATTTAGATAAAGTTTGATGTTGGACAGCTAGAGAGGTTTGCTTCCCATGCTGGTCCAGGACCACCTGGTGTTACCTGGTGTTACTAAGATGGATGGATAAGCTGAATAAGGAGGTAGAACACAGGCTTACAAATGCTTAGTATTTACGGCAAAGAGATGTCCCTTATTTTACATTTTTAGGTATATGACAGTGCTGATAGTCTGGAGAGAGAGAAGTTGCCAATAGCAACTATCTGCACATACTTGCTGCTTTGTTAAAAATGCTGTAACATGTTCTGCCCAAACATTCAGAGAGATGCATCAGTGTTACTATAGCAAAATATAGTTTTGCCAGCTCTCCTAAAACCAGTGAAACATGTTGGTTCAAGGAAATACATGAGCTTCAAATAGAAGGAAGAACGTTCTTCCTCCTTTCAAATGGGAATGAAACATGGGCTATTTAAAGCAGCCATCACATTTCAGTAGCTATCTTTTATAATGGCATTGCATCCTGGGAGGAGTTCAGTGGGAAAAAATGCTTTCCCAGTTTTGCACCTGGAGTAGTGCTCAGTAGTAGTAGTGCATGTTTGAAAGACTTCTGTGAGGGAAGCAGGGCAGGTTTCTAAAGCTCTCAGTGATGACCCGTTTCCATTCCTGATCAGTTTGATGGCATTTGGATCTTTCTTAACTCCATTAGCTGTGGGATGGTAGGACAAATGTCAAGATTTCCCAAGGAAGGCTTGCAAGACCAAGCAACCCTCCTGAGGCAGCAGCATCTCCACCAGCCCCCAGTTAGGGCTCAAAGACGATGACAAAGTTATTTGAAGCCTTTTTATAGCATGGTTAAATGTATAGCAGTTTTTAAAATGTTTTAGAGTTACTGATTAAAAGAGAAAGGCAGATAATTTCTGGTTCCTTAATTTATTTTATCAGATGTCATCAGGGTTCAGCCCACTGACTAATACTGTGCAGAAAGACTGATAACATTCAGGTGCACTAGCCATTAAGGCCAGACAGGTTTTGTTTCTGAGTCAATAAAAAATGACCGTGATACATAACACTATCAACAGGCCACACTTGACTCATTCAAGTCTTCCAAGGAGAGGATTAGTGGGTTATTATTTTCCTAATAATATTTTTCAGAACTGTAATCTACTATTACTTTAGCACCCAGTGAAAGTCTAGGTTGTCAGAGCAGGGCTGCTGTACAGAAAAGGGATTGTGAGAGAAAACCAGATATGTAGCTTGCAAATTGCAAATGCTGTAATAAAACACAGTGTTTAACAGGCTTTATCCCCTCAGCATTTTCTAATCTGAAATCGTTGAGATTCCCAACACACACACACACACAAAATTAAAGAAAAAAAACGTTCACAGCATCTTTGAGGGTCAGGTAATGCATACAGGAGCAGTGCTGCTCTCTGGCTGCCACATGTTCCTGAGCAGCCCAATAGGGAGCCTCCTGTCCAGCACTTGAACACAGGTGCTCCCGCTCTGGGGTGGATTTCATCCACACCATCAGGTGGGTGCAGCTCAGCACACATTTCAGGGAACTGACTGGCTTTTTTATGCTTTTCTTCCATTTCTCAAGGATGAAGCCAGTGAGCAGCAGCAACGATGTGGCTATGGATGCCTTAGATTTTGATCGAATGAAACAGGTGAGTGAAAATGTCATCAGCACTTTTGGAGATTTGGCAAGCTACCCATTTTCCCCCATGCATGCGCTGTACAAGCAAAACGGCTGTTCAGTCTTCTGATTTCCTCTGCAACTAGGTGCCTAGAGAAGGGCTAGGTGGTGAGCAGCAAGAGAGCACAATCTCACTGCTAATTCATCATTATGTCTGCACAGAAATGTGCAAGTAAATATGCCAGCATCTTCTGCATCCGTGCCTGGGAGTGCAGACGTAGCTGTTAGTGGTGCTAGGCTCTGACCAGCAGTGGAGGTGGGGGACAAGCGCAACCGTGTTAAACTTGCATTTTCTTCCACCAGTTAGAAGGAAATTCTGAGCAGCTGACTTGTGTTTTGTCTCATCAGGAAATATTGGAGGAAGTTGTAAGAGAGTTACACAAAGTGAAAGAGGAGATAATTGATGGTAAGAAAGAGAAAAATTATTATTTTTCTCATCTTTATGACTAATTTTCCATAGATAAGATGATAGGAACTGCAGAGAGTTCCCTGGTGTTTTCAGACTTCTCTGAACAGCTCTGCTGTATACACACATTTGAAGAACAAGCATCTACCTTATCTGAGCTCTGACCATAACACTGCATTTACATCCTTTATTATGCTGTTGATGAGCATTTTTACCACCAGCCTATGAGAAATTCACTGGCTGGTGTTTCTCACAGGTGGGAGGGTGAGAAAGGGCCTGCCTGTAGCCCATGGCACATCAATTTATCACAATCAGCAAGCGTGAAATCACTTGTAACTTGCTGGCCACACAGGTCCGGGATGAGGAGGGGACAAAGGAAGCTAACTGAAAATCCTTCCCAAAAATCTTCTGTAGGTTTCCTATGCTTGAAGAGTTATTTCAGACCTTCACTCGATTACAGCTTTCCAAATAGCCACACATTTTTCTAATTCATTGAAAAGTACAGCAGCTGTACAAAACGTATCAGTACTTTTTAATAAATTGCTCTGCAGTTTACAACTGAAGGTATTTTTCAGGACCATTATTAAAATGCACAGCAAAATTCTCACTTGAAGGCCACGTTAGGGCATACAAAGATGTGTGTCCACACCCTGTGCTCCCCACCTTAGATTCACAGGGAAGGGGAAAAAGAGGAGACTGTAAAACAGCTAAAATCCATTCCCTGTGCCCTTGCCCTAGATCTGTGTGCTCACAAAACCTCGAGGCAGTTTGCAGTTGGAGAGACCCTTGTCCATACGCTACTGTCCCAGCAGCTTGGCCCTCAGAGCCTCCCTAGTTCATTCCAGTGCAAAATAAGGCATTCACATACACCACAGATGCAACTTCTTACAGTAGTACTGCAGTTTGCAAGCCAGCAGCTGACTGCTTACCCTTACTCATCCTTTTACCCTCCACTCATCCTTTTACCAGCGTGTACTTTTCTGCAGCCTCTGTACTTGGCCTTTTCCATCACACTGGATATAACTTTATGCACTAACTTTCTGGTTTGGTTTTCTAGCCATACGGCAGGAGTTGAGTAGAATCAGTACAACATAATGATTGCAAAGCATTGGGACGGTACTAAGAATGCTAGGAAGATTGGATCATTTCTAAGTGTACCAAGGTCATGCAAGATGGTGAGAGAGGACGCCGGCACTGTCTTTGTTCTTACACCCTTTTTATTAGCAGACTCAACACACTTTGAAGCTTGCTACTGCCTTGGATTCGCTTCATTTTACAAGTCTTAATCTAAAGATTATTAAATTTTAAATTTCTGGATTTTTTAGATCTCATATGACACTGCACATTGGATTTGTCAGCCTTTTTTGTATTTTGTATTTGCTTATTTAAATGTATTACCTTTCTTTTTAGTAGTAGATAAGAACACACGTGAACCATTTGCTTTTGATAGATGACTTCAAAGTAATTTTACTAGTAGTCTGCAATGTAAATGAAGATCCTTTGCCAACAGAAATGTATTGAGGCATCACCAGAAGAAAGAGACATGTTTAGTTGTCAGCCAACAAGTTCTTTGTCTCAGAGTTATCACAATATTTAAAAAAATGGTACGTCAGTGCATCACAGTATCTGTGTTCATAATGGTAATAAACTGTTTATTGTCCACACGGCCCTGCCTTTCTTTGTTTCATTTGTCCCTTGAGCTCCTGTACTTCTGTGTCACTTGGTGGTAAGAGGAAGGTGACTCACTCACTGTGGAGTGGCAGCTCTGCCTCCTGCACTGCAGAGCACGAGGGAAGAGCCTGAGTGGTGCAATGGCAGCAGCCCTGCCTTCTCTCAGGCAGGTGTGGCCCTCACCTGCCCAGCTCTCTCACATGTCTGGCTGAGCACCATGTCCTGCACAGGCTGCCACAACCTCAGGAGCTTTTTACCAAAGCAACTGAAGGACAGTGGCTTAAGGCTCTTCTCAGTCCCACCACATCTCCTGCTGTCACTGAAAAAAACACAGGTCCCATCATCTGCACTCCTGCAGATTTGCAGTAATTAAAGGCAGGTGTTTATGTAGAACAAGGCTACCAAAGGTATTAGGTGGATGCAAACTAAAATCCCAGGCACAGCACTGCTGACTAGGGACTTAAGGGGAGTCATTTGTTAATGGTGTTCAGTTCTTGAGCTTTACTGGTACAGGACACTGAACACTTAACAGTGAATAGCCAGTCATATCATCCAAGCTATGCAGTTGTCTCCTTTACAGCCATTCTTCCCACCAGAGCAATCTTGGGAATTTCCACTTGACTTAGTTTGGTGCAAGCTTAGCGTGGCAGTCATCTAGATACCATCTTCTGGTATCTAGATACCATCTTCTCGTGCAAAAGGGATTGGAGTTCAACTATTGAAATCTGCCAAGTATTTTCCAAGATCACTTCATTTCTTCAGTCTTCCATAAAGATTTTCTTTTAAAAGCCAGGCTTTTAAAGGATTGGTTTTGGGAGCAGAGGCTGATGCAGCAGTCCAGGAGAGCCTGTGACTGTCCCCTTGCTGGTGGAGCAGGCAGCAGGCAGGAGGGACAGCCAGCCTGCTACAGGAGATTCAAGAGAGGAGGCAGGATGGGTCCTGTTAGGCAGTCAGCTGTAAAATGTTACCTGTTTGGTTTTGGGGTGTTCCTCAGCATCTTCAAAGCAACCCAAATGTCTTTTAGTAATGAGTCTTTTTCACAGTCTGGTTTTACTGTAGATTAAATACGGGAGAAATCTGAGTTTAATGCAATCGTGAGCTCCAGACTGATACTGATGTTTGTTAGCTGTTTAATGCAAGCAGAAGGCAAGAAAGAGGTTAAAGAGCAGGATAAAGATTTCCACATGGGAACTAAAGCAGGCAGACACTGATGCGCACCACATTGCCACAACCCCAGGACCACAAGAAGCAGCCATCCCAATATGAACAACCCAGACAAGCTTCAGTTACAGCAGAGATTAGAATGTTCTGTTGAGTAAATCTCTTGCAGTAGCTCATGCATTTCCTAATTATAAACCCATTTAATGGCATACCTGGTAATGGCAAGTACACTTCAAAACTGCTGCTGCTCACAATCACATCTGTTTTGTGAAACTCTCCCGTAATCCTAATTAAGGTTCTGGAAGTTGGTGCTTGGTGTGGTTCACATTTTCCCTTGGAACGTGGCATTCTGCCTAAGGTCAGTAATAAGCATATTGTACAGCCTGGATATGGTGTGCCCCTGTGTTAACAACAGCCAGCTGCTGTAAATGGGGTTTTCTTACTTTCTTCAATTACCATTGCAGGCCTCGTATAATTAGGACATAATAAGCTGAAGTTTGCACAGCCCCACTTAACAGTTGGAGCAAAGGGTGTGGGGTGGAAGGTGCAGTTTGGCTGACAGGGGCAGGGGAAGCAGTCCTGGCATCACCAGCACTGTGCCAGTTCCCAGTCTTTGGCTCCAGTGATAGGGATGTGCAAAGTGGCTTATTTCCAGCAGTGGCACTACCAGAGGATTCTCTCCTTCCACACAGTAATTCAGTTTGTCAGCTGCCTCTGTCCTTTCATACTGGGCTTGTTGAGCCACTGCAACAGGGCAGGCCACAGGCATCTTACATAGTAGAAATCTAAGGGGACATCACTCTCCAATCCTTCCTGTCATACAGCTATTTGCCAGAGCCTTAGCGTGCCCAAACAATGAAGGAGGTCTGAATCAATTTTTAAGTGAAGGGAATAAAACTATACATAGCTCTACACATTTTTAAGCCAGACCCATGTGCCCTGTGGTTATGAAAAAACCCCTCCTGCCAACATTACTGGTAGCAGCAAAGACAAGTGCCCATGGAGAGAACAGCAGCACAGCCTTCCCCTGCAGCACCCCACTCACTGGAACTCAGCTCGCATTGCCCACCTGCAGGCACTGCTGAGGTACCTGCTGAGGTAGACAGTGCTGAGCAGGAGGGCTGTGGGGCTGCCCAGGCTGAGCAAGTTGGGACCAGGATGGAAATACTGTTGGGAGGCAGGTGAAGGAGCAGCTGACAATTTTGGCTGGCTCATTCACACCAGAGCCTCTGTGTCAGGCTAGGTTAGTAGTCCACAGCAGATGGGAGACTGAATCATGAAACAGCTGAGTAAGGGAACTACAGCATAAAGGCACTCATCAAAGAGAATAAGAACAACAGTCAAATCGAGGAAGATAGCATGATCTTTATTGTGGTTTTTATATTAACTTATTAAGTTAGTCAAGAGAGTTGAGGAGCACCTGCTAAAGACATGGGAAGTTGAATACATGATCAGAGTGCCAGCAAATCTGAAATAAATTAATAAAAAACTTAAATTCCCTGACACGAGCACTGATGCAAACATAATGGAAGTTCCTACACCAGCGCCTCTTCCTTTGGGAGAAAAGTAGCTTTAATAATTAAGATATAATGTCTCAAGTAGGTTCATCACTGAAGAACCAGTAAAGGCTGAAGTGCTGGAGGAAGCCCCATTCTTGGTCTTCTTCTCCAAAAGCACAAAACAGTATTGGTGAATAAACTGGTGTTCAGCCCCTGTATTACAAATGATCTTGATCTACTGAGCAAGCCAGGGTATTTATTTACCCAACTGCCAAAATCACATGGGTAAGAAAAATGGAGAATGGAGAAATGAAGGAAGGAATGAGAAATGAAGGTTATCTCAGCTGCCTAGTGAACAGACAGACTGGCTCACTGGATCCAGTGCTGCTGAAGGAAGGAACAAAATCATGTTTAGTGAGGAAATCAGGCTTCCCAGGTCTAATCACATACTCTAAGGGACCAATGAGGCTGCACAACAATCTTTTTCTTTGTTACAGCCATGTATTTCCAGAAGAAAAAAACCAAACTGTTAGAGGGTTACAGGGCAAATATATATATATGCAATTTCTCTCTTTTAGCCACTTTGTAAAGACAGAAATATTTTGCTAGCTTTCTATGGTAGATGGAATTTATTCGATGACATCTGAATTCCTGACTCCCAAGATACTGTTCTGCTTGGAAAAAGGTTGTGTTGATTAAGGTTTTTGATGATAGAGAATTATTGAAGGTAGCCAGAAGTTTATAATTGGAGAGGACAGGCAGGAAAATTTTAGTATGCCAGTGGGTGGAAATGAGAGATGAAGGTTAATGTCAATAGCACCAAGTAAGAGATAGAGAGAAATGATACCATCTCCATGTTCCAGGTACATCCCCTTAACACCACCAGTGGCAATTTTATACAGCTGGAGTATCATGTGCTTCCCAAATGTCATGTCCCTTGAATGACAGAGGGGAAAAAAATGCCATTATTCTGAAAGTAGTTAGGAACAAATACCACCATGAAGATGAAGACATCTCCATGTCTTTACTGACACATACTCCTAACTCCCATATGCAGAAAGGGTGTAATATAGAGGAGACCAAGAAAGGTGACCAGGAATGTTAATAGTCTTGGCAAGAAAAAGTTAAAAGTAGAACCTCTCCTTTCCCAGGAGGACTCACAGTAAGGAAAAGGGTGAGATACATGAAGTTATGAATAGTGTTGAAAAGGTGAGTGAGAAAGGACCACCCAGTTCCTCCAGAGGCACATTCATGCTGCTGATCAGGAAGTAGGTGGAAGACTAAAGAAAGGATTTTTCCTTGCCACAGTTCAGATCTGTCAGTTAGCAATAGCATTAGATCCTAAGAATAGAAATTCATTCAGAAAAGGTTTAGACAAAGCCCTGCAATAAAGATCCAACAGCAGCTACTAAAATAATGTTACAGACATACAAAAATATAAACATATTCCATTGCATATATAAAATTTCTGCTATTAGCAATTATCAGAAGATATTAGATTAGACAAGACATCGAGCTAAAAGCACCCTTGTGTTCTCCAGAGAGTATCATTTACTTCTGCATGCCAGTCTTCCCTGCTTTCACAGTCCTGTGCACACAGAGTATCCACTTCCAATCTGGCATCAAGAGAAACAAGTCCTGAACTACACACACATGCTCACACGTAACACACAGCAAACATTCTCCCCCATAGACAAAGCTAAAACTTAGGCTTAGGCATCTGTGTCCCAGGAAGTTAATTCTAAGCCTAAACCAAATGTTCACCTCATCATATTTCACTCTAATCTAGGTTCTGAGGGTTACATATACAAATATCCTTTGATAAAAGGTATCAGTTGTCAAAAATTGCTTCATTTTCACATCCATCCTCTTGGCATAAGCAGCATGCACCACCTTTAATTCAGCACACACAAAGATCCTTCTATTTCCGCAGAAAACTGAAGTCATGGGAATGAACAAACACACACCACTGCAGCAGGCAGAGCTACCCTGTTAGCTTTCCTTTGCCAGCTTGCACAGTCTCTTAACCCTTGAGTATGGACCAAGAGTGTCATCAAAAACAAAGTCCCACAGAACTCGAATCCAGGACTGGTGATGTGGGAGGTTATCATAGTATTCTGCTGCAATCTTCTTCACCTGGAAGAAGAAGAGAGAGAATGAGCTGTTTGGCTGCACAGAGTCAGGTGTGTTTCAGCCTTCACAGGCAGATCTGATAGCACAGCCATTACCTGAAATTACTTGTTATTGCTTGTGAGCTTCTGAAGCTCAGCCAAATGAGATGTACTTCAATGCATTTAGATACTTCTTAGCAGATTTTTGATGTAAGTTTTGTCTCACAGTGACATAATTTGACAGACGATGGATTGCTGCCTTCAGTCAGAACTATTTTGTCTCATTTCAGAGGTGATGGGATCTCCACAATGAGGTACATTATCCACTTTATCAATTGCCGAGACTCCAGCACCCTGTATTTAAAGCCCTGTTTGCCCCTCATTATATTCTTCTGTTGAGGGTTCTAAGTAAGAGAGAATTAACAACTGAGGAAATGACAGATAGCCTTGACTACACACTTTTTTGTTTACCCTGCATTCTACTACCATGATGCAAATCCAAGAGATGAGTTCCTCCAGCAGGCAAAGAAAATTGCAGGGGTGGTCTGTCCTCCTCAGTCTGATATTAAAAATACTGTAAGATTCATTATTAGGTCACAGGTCTAATAAAATTTTATCCTTGCTATAATTCCCCAAGTCTTAAGACTGTTGCCATCAGAGAAACACTGTGCATCCTTGGGGTGGTGCTTGTACTGGAAGTTAGGCCAGAACCAGAGGACAAGGGTTTCAAACCCAGCAGGTTCAGGGGACTGTGAGGATTCCCAAGTTATCAGTTATTATTCCTGCTCCAATAAGAATGTTTTGCTTTTTGAACACATTCATGAAGCTGCAGAATCTGTTAACTATAGTACACTTCCACATAACTGCTTGGGCATGGTTTTATTGCAGCTCCACCTCCTAGACAAACAAAGCTCTAGAATAGAGTAGTTTGTCTTGCTGGACAGCTTGACTTCTCTCTTTAAAAACCCTGCAGAATTTTAAAGCCAGCTACACTGAGCACAGTGCAGTGAAGAGAGAAATTGTCACGCAGGAAGAGGGTCTCATCACCACCTAAGGTATAATGGTGGAACCTTAACACAGCATTTGACTGTTTGTGAAAAGGTAAGAATTCCAGTGAAAGTTAAATTATAAGCTAGTGTGGCTCCCTGGTAATTACCTCATTAATTCAGCTTCCTAGCAGACACTTCTCTGTGAAGTAAGTTTGGATAATGTACAAGAGTCATTAAGATCTTTTACCTCTGTACCTCTGTCCCTTACACACTCCTTGTGCTCCTGGCATGGTAGTGGTGTGCTGGATGTGGGAGATTCAGTTCAGATCTGACCATATTCTGCCTTTCACTGAATACCTCCAACTTCATAACAATTTTCTCTATCCTGCTTTAAAGCATTGGTCTGTACTTCAGATTAGATAATTTTCAATTCAGACAATATCATAATTTCTCCTAAGAGAAATTTGTTAATGACTGGAAGAGAGGTGATTTCCAGGTTTCCAAGATCTCTAGAGGTGCAGATTTAGTTCTCCATGCTCCTTCTGTAACCCTGGTCAGAAATAAATTAATCTGGGTATTATATCCGCCCTTTTCCCAGCTGGGTAATTGAAATAGCCCCAGGATGACAGGGAGAACTCTATCAACAGAAAGCTCCCTTAAATGAAGGCTATTCATGAGGCCTGCTGCAAACACAAAGGGGGGCTAAGATACTCAGCTTTGAAAGCTTCACTCTAGCTCTGACATGGTCATTACCTAGCACACAGTTGCTTAGACCTTCCTACCCACCTCCTGGACCTGAGGAGGAATAACCTCAAGCACCAGCACAGGCTGGGGCAACCTGGCGCTCTGAGAAGAAGGACCTGAGGGTCCTGGTGGACAACAAGCTGTCCATGAGCCAGCAGTGTGCCCTGGGGGCCAAGAAGGACAATGGAATCCTGGGGTACTTTAGGGAGAGCATTGCAAGCAGGCTGAGGGAGGTGATCCTGCCCCTCTACTCAGCCCTGGTGAGGCACATCTGGAGTGCTGTGTCCAGTTCTGGGCTCTTCAGTACAAGAGGGACATGGAGCTCCTGGAGCAACTCTAGTGAAGGGTGACAAAGCTGATCAATAGACTGGAGCATCTCTCTTATGAGAAAAGGCTGATGAAGCTGGGCCTCTTCAGCCTCAAGAAAAGACAACTGAGAGAGAACCTCATGAATATCTATAAGTATCTGGAGGATGGGTGTCAAGAGAATGGATCCAGGCTCTTCTCAGTGGTGTCAAGTAATAGGGCAAGATACAATGGGCACAGAAAGTTCCACCCAAACATGAGGAAGAACTTCTTTACTGTGCACTCACCAAGCACACAAACAGGTTGCCCAGAAAGGGTGCAGAATCTCGCTCAGTGAGGATATTCAAGAACCATCTGGACACAATCCTGTGCCATGTGTTCTAGGATGGCCCTGTTTGAGCAGGGAGGCTGAACCTCACCCATTCTGTGATTCTGTTATCATGGAAGGATAACAAGAGATTGCAAAGTCTGCAGTACAATTACTTGGCACCTGGTATATTCAGGCTTTTCCTCAAGTAGGTCAAGGTGTCAGGGCAAGAAATCACATCCTGGACTGAAACTTTTGTTCTGGTTCTATGCTTGTGACAGGAGCAGTGACAGGACCGTACTCCTACTCTTCATATCTGATAGGCACAGAAGTTAAATGCAGCCTAGTATTTCAGCATGGCTGTTACACATTCTTTGTCCCAGGGCTATACAGAAACACAAAGCTGCAGAATTACATTTAGAATGCTCAAAGGCGTATTACAAGAAGTTCCCTCTATAGTCCTACATCCCCACCACAGGCTGCTGAGCACTCAAGCTAGCCCTCCTGGCCATCATAGGGTTAATGAAATCTGCAATTCAAAACCAGCACATCTACCATGTTTTTCAGTCTTGTCTGTCTAATAAATCTGGTTTCATACCATGTCTTTTCCTTTTCCCACAGGCTTAATGAGTAACTAGTTTGCCTCTGGTAACACTGCTGCTTTTATTGCAGCTTCTAGGAGTAGAGTTCCTCCTTCTCCAATCTCCTCTTTCCATAAGTATACTCAGTCCTTCAGACAATGAAGAATGGATCTCTTTACTCATTTGATAAACAGTGCAATATTTTATAGTTATAAGACTACACTCAAAGATTAATCCAGTCTTAAATCTACAGGGGTTTTTCTTAGAGCAGGTCCTTTATTGCAATGTTAAATTTTATGGTCTCTTGTGTAATCTCTCATCATACTACTGGGGCAAGTTCTTACTGCACACCCAGGTCACTCATCCTTAATATCCATAAGCTTATGAGCACAACCTAATTCTTCCTCTTTCAAATCTGTCACAGTCCTAGGGTAAAGGTCTTTCCAGTAGCAAACACATTACTCAGAACATTCTGAATGACACACCTGTAACAAAGGAAAAAGCTGAATTTACTTTCCTGATAAGCAAGCTGAAAAGTTACTTTCCAAGATTAAGATCCAGTTTTCTCAAATCCTATTTCTGCCCTGATTGCAATCATGCAGGATAGATCTTTAAAAATAGAGATCTTTATTCCACTTTCTACTTGCCAGTAATTAAAAATAAAAATAATCTTACTGAGAGGTCATCTATATTACACAATGCAACTATTAGAAGTCCAAGTGTCTAAGAGACTAAATCTGAAAAAAAAAACATCTTTGCTGAGTGAAGAATTTGCTAGGAGGTTAAGCTAAGTAGAGCAAGTGAGGTTTCTTAGCTGCTATGAAGTTCAAGATTTAAAGTTAATTAGAGAGGATCTGTTTTCTTATCTCTTCCCATCAGAGGGGCAGAGATTTTTTTCTCATTTTGCAGAAAAGAATAACCAACTCATTTTAATGGTCAACAGATTTTCTACAGGAACTGTTTTGCCAAAGAAAATAGGAATTTTTTAAAGAGAATTCTTTTTAACAGAATTTTTACTTGTAATTGATCACTTGTCAGACTCCAAGTCTTCCATATAGTTCTGTCAGGCAACAGTGATGGACAAGCCTTCTCTCTCCAGCACCAGCAGGGCAAGTCTCAGTTGCCAAAGAGCAAAACAGATGTGAACACAAGCCCATGAAATTCAGCTAATAACTCCATCCTCTTTACACAGGAGGGCAGACACTTCCAGCTGCTGCACTGCCTCAAGGAACTAGGCTGAACTATTTGTGGTGTGGGTGGAGAAGAGCTTTTGAGGTCTCAGTCAGGGCTGGAGCAACAGTCCCAGCAAGTTCAATTAGTCACTTACCTCCCCTGTGCAGGATACTGAGCTAACCTCCTTCTCTTCTATTTTTATTTGGGTAATCTAAGTAACTAAGCCCGTGTAACATGTTTGAACATTTGAAACTAAAGCTAAGCACAAGCACTTCCCTGCTGAGCTATCAGGTGTATCAGTGATGGCAGTGCCTCACAGGAGAACTTCACATCCCAGGGTGGGCTGCTGTACCAGCTCCTCTGGGCCTCACCAGGAACAGGCAGGGTCTCCAGGACAGACCTCCAGCAGCAAAGGAGTGAATGAAACACAACTGCAGGCTGTTTAGAGGCTTCCCACACTCTTCTACACAAGATCTCCCCTTGATTTGAGTCTCCTCTCAGGGAGTGTTTCTGTGATGGAGAACACGAACCCAGAGCAGGGTTTGCCCATGTACACCATCACAGAAGTTGCACGTGGTATCAGTAGTGGGGAGGTCACAGCTCCTGAACCTCAGGCTCCTCAGCCCTATCTCCATTTCATATGGATATTGCAGCAGCAGTTCCCAACTTTGCTTCAGCCCACAGAATGATGTTTCCTTCCTGTTACGTCAGAGAACTTGTATGTAGGAGTTAATCCTTCGAAGTCACGTACCTCTGACACTGGGAGCACCTGCTGGGGAACCCATGTATTAAAACACCTGGAGGGAGATTGAAAACCATTCCTAGACACCTGGGCTTTGCAAATTTGATTCCCACAACTGATAACACATAAACAAAAAGGAGTTTGCCTTTCAAAGGAGGAAAGCCACACTGCTTTCCCAACAACAGACTAGGCCTCCTCAGTTTCTGTGGGTGGGGGAGGAGAGCTAAAAGGAGCCACAGAGAGTGCAGCTTTATTTTCCAGTGCTATCTGTGTCAGGCTGGAACATGCCCCCAAAATTATGTCATCTCAAAAGCAGAAAAACTTTTCTTTGATGTTAATCAAGCAATATAATTAGCAGATTGATCATTAGAAAAATTTCAAGTAGCAATTGCCACCTGCCTCCCTTTAGATGGGTCTTTAGGCTTTTAAAGAGTTGAAACTTAGTGGCTGAGGGATGTAAATTGAGACATTCAAAGCCTTGTTGGAGGATTTTATCATGGAAAAGGTATTCCTCAAGCCCCCCCTGAGATGAGATGTTCCAGTTTGCATCAAACAAACTAAGTATTACAGCAGTTTGACAGCCATTTCTCTCAATCTCTGGCTTAAAATTAATTAGAAACAAATACTTTAATTAGAAAACAAATTAATTAGAAACAAATTTCTTTCCCCCCCCCTTTTTTTTTTCCTAAATTCATCAATTGCTGTGGTTTGGAGTTTTTTCTTTGAGACAGTTTAGAAGCTTTCATAAAAATCCAACTCACTCCTGCTCCTGCTGTACTTACCATGGGCAATCTGCATCCAGGGATGCTGGGGAAGTCATGATGCTCCATGTGGTAGCCTACATTGAAGGTGAGCCAGTTCAGAGGTCCGTAATAAGAGTATGTTTCATACCCTTTTAGGAACATGTAGTGTTCTGCTATAAAATGCCCAGAAATGGGATGAAAACCCAAGCAAAGAATTGTACCTGCTATTAAGTAAATAACAGGTTTGAGCCCCCAGAGGTAGTAAATGATGAGGTCTATAGAAAACTGGACGAGAGCATTAAGGATTTCCATCTGTGTAATTGCTTTGGGGTTCACATACAGTGGTCTCAGGCTGTAGAACAGAGGTTGGAGGATCAGCCAAAGCAGTTTCCGAAGCGGAGTGCAGAAAAACCAGCCCTCAAAGTCTGTGGGAATGTCCACGTCCAAGCCGTCCCCTCCCAGGTACCGGTGATGGTCGATGTGGTACTTCTTGAAGGAGGCAGAATAGGGGATGCCAATGGGCAAGTTGGCAAAGACTGCAAACCACCGGTTCCACTTGGCCTGCTTGTTCCCAAAGGCCACGTTGTGGGAAATATCATGGATGGCCAGGGTCAGGGAATGGTTGATGCAACCCCCAAATGCATAAGCCCAGAAGAAAATCCATTTCCAAGATAAGTCTTTCACCAGGTAGCATGCCAGCAGCTGCGTGAAAACCATTCCAGATACAATCCACTTTAAATGTGGATCTGGTCCCATCAGAGCCTTGATCTCTGGATACTTTGCTAAAGGGAAAAATGCAGAGAAAAATTTGGTTGGATCATAATTAGGTAAACACAATCACCACTGTGACTTTGTTTTTATCACACTTTTGAGGCCCTGGTTTTATAAAATGCTAATTCCAAAGTAGGGTTGCCACTATGGTGAAAGTTTTACTAGTTCCAGAATCATGTCCAATTGTGATTGGTATTGACATATATATAGATATATAAAAAAAAATACCCTGATGGTCTCTCTGTGGCATCATGTGCCTTCCCCACATAGTGCTTCACAATGATGAGTAGAAATATGCCAAATCCCACAGAATTTAAGCTTCTGTCATGTTTTTAAGGTTTTAATGTCCTTTTGTATTTTGTTCAGATGTTATTTTCCACTAAAGGGATACAACTTCATTCTTTGTAGCCCTTTTCACACTGTTGTTTCAAACATAAAGCAGAGGAGAGAGCTGAGCAACAGGCTCACCAGGTTTTGCTTTGTGGTTAGATGACAAACACATCATTTAAAAAAAAATTCCTAATTATTTGAGTGTTTACCAGTGCTCACAACAGGTACAACTCTTCACACATAGTAACAGCACAGTAAAGTCAGTAACATTATTAGGATTTTGTAAGGCATGGAAAATTTTTCTGTTCCCATGTCACAGACCAAAAGCAGGCATAAAAGCCACATAGATTATCATACAACAGCTTCATGAGGCCTCACAAATACTGCAGTACAGTGTCAGAGAGACATGGGCTAGGCTTGCAAGTCTGATTCATGTCAGCCCAGGACCAGCTAACTGATCTGCAGTCCCACCAGACATTCATCTGACCTTTAAAAAGAAAATAAAATACAGAGTACAGCCCATCCTCTAGGTGCTATTCACTGATTTACATCTCCTCTTTGCAAATTCTCACTTCCAGTATTAACTTGCAATGATTCTTTCTGCTGCCTTATGGCTTTTACCCACATACTGACCTCCCTCCTTTAACTAATACTTTGCATTTCTCAGTAATTGCAGCTTACACAGATAAGTGCATAGAGAAGTCACTCATTCTGAACCCTGAGGTTACACAGTGTCCCTGTGAGTTTCATGGACCCATTTTATGAATAGAAAAGTAAACATCATCTGACTGTCACAGTATAATACCTATACAATAAAATCAGATTACAACGATCTGCATCTATGCAGCTGTGTCTACTATAAACAAAGGCTGGAGATCATACATGTAATTTATATGACCTTGAAAGCAGTGGCAGATACTGAGTGCTGGATGCAGAGAAGGTTTCTGTAGAAGTGAACCCTGAGAAGTTTGCAGAAATTCAAAGAGATGAAGTGCTACTTAAAGAAGCAAGTGAATGTGGTCACGCTCTGCAACCATTCCAACAACCCTTAAGCCTCTTGGCCAACTTCAGCCCATCTTGACAGAAATTAGAGATTAGAAAAGTGCTGTGGAAGATGAAAACAAAGGAGATATATCTTGTGAGGACAAGGAGGGCAAGATCACCATGTGTATTCAGGCAAGAGAGAGATTTTCTAAGTGCTGGGAAAGCTGTAGTGAAAGTTCATATCTTTCTAAAGTCAGGCAAATTATTTTGACAAAAATCTGCAGAAAATCCAGTGGGGTTTTTTTGTTTTGCTGTTTTGCTTTTCTGTTGCTGTTTTTACCATTCTTGAAATTATATTTTTCACACCTATAAAGTTAACATGCCAAAAGTTGTTCTCTAGTACCTGAATAGGTACTAAAATTATACACAAAGTGCTGCTTATGCAAAGCTCACTCTAAAGTATAACGACCTGGTCGGAAAGACTGTTACAGACATGCAGTTTAATGTAGCTTAATCGCTTCCTTAGGGGCATCTGTCCAAAAGCCAGAAAACGCTTTAATAAGTCAAGCCACCCCAAATGTTGCCACATCATGTGGCTGGTAGAGATAAGTTACTGCAGTCACCAGAAGAGATGAAATGTAAAACAATCAAATCTGTTCCTCAGCCTGGTCAAATTGAGGCCACATTGACCTCTCTCCCCAAAAAAAAAAAAAAAAAAAAAAAAAAAANNAAAAAATTTTAATGGGATGGGAAAATTGCTTAGAGATGCTTCACACTGTCATTTGGAAATAATGGAAGTTTTTGACCTATTTCTTTCTGTGGCAGCCAACAAGGACTGCAGATTCCATTTAAAAGGTTCCAGAGCAGTTGCTGCCAAATGGCAGCAACAGTGTGTGCAAGCAGCAATGCAGGTAGGTTGCACTTATCACAGGTGACAGCTATTAAGTAACTTGCCAGGGTTTAATATTAAATTCAATACATGATTAACTCCAACAGTAAATTTTTGCATACTAGTCAAACCACAATACTGTGGCTGTTTATCATTAATACTGATAAAGCCATCCTGTTTCTATGGCATGGAAAAATTTCAGGTTTCTTCTCATGGAGAAACCATGGCTTGGGCAGGGGGGTGGTGCTGGTAAGCTCGCTGGAGGCTAAAAGTGGAGTAGCCTGCCAGAGACCTGTTGGTTCAGGAGCAGTTAAAATGCAGAATGCTGCATGTTGACCTTTTTCAAACTTGAAAAGCCAAGCACTCTTCAGCGAGACACATTTAATACCAGATTAGGTGATCCCAATGACTGCAATTTATGTATAATGTTTATTATCACGCAAAGTTGTGATTACACAAATTTTTCTCATTCTTCCCCTCTGTTCATGCCCTGCAGTTAGCTGAAAGGATGCTAGTAGAGGCAAGAGCCTCACTTGCTGCTGAAAAGCCTAGACATCCCTATAAGGTTGCTGTGACAAGCATCTGTAGGTGCTATGCAAACCAGGCATCACCCACCTGCATGAAAGAAAGGCAAGAGAGAATCAGAGGCACAGAGAGAGGGCACAGAAAGAGGATAAAAAAACTAAGCCCATCATTCATCCCTTCTGTATGGGAGGGAATGAAGGGGAGGATGGAAGAAGCCATGGACACACAACACAGGACAGGACACAACACATAGTTATGTGACTGCATGGGACCAAGTTTTGCCCTTTATAGTCCAATGAGAACAGGAGAGACCCAACTACTCTGGTGTCTACACAGCACATCTTCCAGTCTCCAGCTCACTGAGGAAGTCTGTTAGCTCAGGTTATCCACGTGTGCTTCTGTCTGTCCAAACTGAGGCACTACACTGCTGTGAAAGGCTGAGGACACTGGTGTAGATGTGCAGCAGTGCATGAGGATGACTTTTCTGTCTCCAAGATCAGCACGCTGCCAAAGCAGCACAGACACTTTAGTACAGTAGGAAAATGTAGTCACCAACTCTGCCCAGACAGCTCCACAGTCTCTCTGCTCCACGATGATGAAAGACAGCATTCCCCACTCTCACAAGTCAAGAGAGAACAAATGCTGCAAGTATATTTTCAGAAGGCTTCACAATGCTGAAAAAAACCCATTTACTCAATTAACTTTTCACAGAGATCACTCCACTGTTCTACGCATCTTTCAAGAGGCAGGTCCCACTCACCAAGTGCCCAAACTGACAAATTAGTCTGAGCGTGTATTTTGTTCCGTTGATGTGTCACTCTGGAGATCCAAGAGCACTCACCATAGCCCTACAGTGATCCTCAGTAAGGGCTGGAGCAATTGCTCCTGGACAGGCCATTGGTTGCCAGGTCCTGCTGTTCCAGCTCCCTCAGGGGACAGAAAATGCCTTGTTTTGAGCTCTCACTCATCCTCTGTCCTACTGACCCTGTCCCTGAGATAACTCAGGTAAGTCCCAGTGATGGCACCAGACACAATTTCTCATTGATGTGACACCAGATACTTCACACTTGCACATTTTGGTACACATGAGATTTGAAAGGGAGCAAGAGCAGGACCTGTCTTGATAGATGTTTAAAGGAGCAGCAGCCTTGTCCACACTCATGAGAAACAAGCAGTAAAAAGAGAAGAAACTTATTTCCTAATTTTTCTTTCTTTTCACCCCAAGTGCAACATACTGATACAGTCAAAGTGGACACACTTCTCAGTACAAGTCATTTTGAAGGTTTGTTAAAGGGGAGGAGGAAAAAATATCTGTGATACTGCTGTTCTGGGCTACATTCCATTGATTATGAGTCCCTGCCAAAACAGATAAAAGAGACACCAGGCACAGGATGTAAGCTTTACTACTCCATGTCCTACACTGATATTTGTACCAAAAAAAAAAAAAAAAAGACAGTTTACTAACATTATAGTGTTTTGCCTTGTAGCAGCTCAGCTCAAAAGCATGCCTATAAAAGCACAGTACACCCAAGTCCTCAGTGAACAACATGGACAAGCTGGAGCAAGTCCAGAGGAAGGCTATGAAAATTGTCAGAGGGCTCGAGCATCGCTCCAATAAGGAAAGGCTGAGAGAGTTGAGAATGGAGACTGCTCAGTCTGGAGAGGAAAAGTCTTTAGGAAGACCTTATTGCCTTTCAGCATCTAATGGGGGTTTATAGGAATAATGGAGACTGACTGTTTAGTAGGGCTTGTTGTGATAGGTCCAAGGGGTAATGGTTCCAGGCTAAAAGAGGAGACATTTAATTTAGACATAAGGAAGAATTTTTTTACAATGAGGGTGGTGAAACACTATCACAGGTCACCCAGAGAGGCTGTAGATGCCCCATCCTTAGAAACATTCAAGGACAGGTTGGTTGGGGTTCTGAACAACTTGGTACTCAAACTATTCTATGATTCTATGATTAATTCTAGGATTAATTCAAGCAATGTCAAGACACAGGTAGGATACACAGAAGACAGTATGCGTGACAACACCTTCTGGTTTTTCACAGCCTCCTGTGAAAAAGCCCCTCCAGTACGCAAACTAATAAGAATCATTTTTGGCCCAGCTAATTACATTGAAGTTTTATACATCCACCATGCAAGGACAAGTGTCTTAATCTTGTATTTGTCACCCACAAGCTTCTAAACAGCTTAATGCTAGCTGGTCCAAGAGCAGTGGATCACCCAGAAGTGGCCACCAGAGGGAAAGTACCGCAGTGGTGCCACTCTGCCGGTGCCAACAGAGGTGGATGATGTCAGCACATCACTATGTCAGCACCTGTTTGCTTACATTTGTTTATTAGCTAGTTCAGAGTAAAGGGATGCAGCAATACTAGAAAGAGGGCTTCCAGCTCCTTCTGAAACAAAAATCTGCAATATGGACTAGGCTGAAGCCTTTGGTTGCACTTAATACATTTCCCACAGAAGACCACAAATGCCTAAATCACTTTCTGCCCATGTGATTTATTTTAAAGGCGATGCCCACAGGAAATTGGCATGAGCACTGGGACAGCAGCTCTTCTGGGTGCACTCATCAGAGGATGTGCACTATCAGGGGCAGCACTGTGCCCACACACTGCATAGTTTCTTCACCAGAAGCACATGTAGTTCAGAGCTTTGATTTAAGCTAAGGACATAACATAGTGCATATTTCAGGTAGGTACAACTTATCAGAATTTTCATAAATGGGAGGTTTAAAAAGGCAACAAAAGAGACAGCCAGAAGAAATAGCAGATTAATCTTTAAATAAGAGAGCAGAGCTGGAAGCTGTACTCAGATTAGCTAAATGCTAAAATAAAATGGATTTTGGATTTTTTTGTTGTTTGTCTGTTTTTGTTGTTGTTGGTTGTTTTTTTTTTTTTTTTGTTCTACCCGTCCCCATGGGCTAACATCTCAGACTTCCTACAGGATAAAGTACACATAAAACACTTGCACCATCTCCACTCCAAAATAACTTGCCAAAGAACTAATTACATAACTATTAAGCATTCTTGGTTAGATCATATTCAGATGTTCCTGGCCTATCCTGAGCAACAGATTCCACTCTCATCCTCAGCAGCAAAAAAGTGCTTGCCTAAGGATCCTGTGAGGCAAGATATTTTCTGACCAACTTACAGTAATTTTATAAAGTTAGATTCAGCCCATGGCACAAATATGACCTCACTCTTCCCATGTCACAACATACTGCTCATTGCTTGTATTTGGGAAATTGTTTGCAGGTGAAATGACCATACATTTTATGATTATGGTGTTACCTGCATTTAAGCAATGATGTTTTTCATCTCCCAAGAGTGAAAAGCCATCAGCACTTCCCACTGAGCAAGAGCATAATTTCTCCAAGTCTTTCAGTCCAAGAAATCCTTCCTGACAAAAAGTAGAAATCCTATTTCTACTAGATGCCCTCTATGTAGACGTTATATTTTCTCCTAATAGCATTTTTGTAACTGTACAGAAAGGCTAAGCAGATCTAGATAAAAAAACTTTTCCATCAGGAAGGTTTAACCAGATCTTTCCCTAACAGAGCTTACTGCAGCATTACACAAATCCCAGTCCTGACACAAGGCAGTAACAGGCTTTTCATAAACAAGACAGGGAGAGAATAGCAATGAAACAATTCCATTCCATAAACTGAAAAGCGTGAATAACGTGTTCAGAAACATGTATAATGTGATCGGGGTCGAAGTGCCAGCTTGGCAAGAGATCTCCACTTTAAGTCAGAAGCAGTTGCACCCAGACAGTACTAAAGCACAAAGCTACATTTTAATACCTAGATACTACAAAGAGATAAGAGAGGAAGTAGCTCCTCTCTCTTGTGCAAAATGTTGGTCTATTTGCTGGAATAATTATAGCCTTTATAAATCACAACTCTCATCTAGTGAAACACTGTCCTGCCACAAAGCCAATTTCCAGCCAGCCCAGTTGATAAACACTGCTCATAGCTCTGCAGCTCAACTGGAACCGATTGCTCAGAGAAACTGTGGATGGCCCATCCCTGGAAATGTTCAAGGGCAGGTTGGATGGGGCTCTGAGCAACCCGAGCTAACAAAGGATGTCGCTGCCCAAGGTAGGGAGACTGGATTCAGGGAGTTCTCATTCAGACACAGACACCCACTACAAAAGTCTTACAGACACCTGGGCTATTAACTCTTAAACCAGGACAAACAACTTTGTGATGGATGTTTTTTACCCGTCAGATGCTCTATAGGAACAGATTAGGGCAACAGCCCAGGAAACACCACTTATGTAGAAACAAACTGCCTTATGTGGTTGTCAGTTTGCCCATTTTTTTCCCCTAACAAATAATTTCCATTTGTATTTAAATCCAACTAGCCATGCCTGAGAGAGACCAACATTTTAAAAAGCTGCAGCCCAGAAAACAATCAAGTTTCAGTGCTTAGCAACTAAATCATTAACCCATTGGGAAGGAAATACTTCCTTTACCAGCATGGAATGCTGTCCCCAAGGTATTGCTGTACACGAAAATGTAAAATACATGGATTTTTATAGATATTTGTTCCTATGTATTTTAGATTCTTACTGTGTACTCCAGCTTAGTAGACACTAAACACTTTGGTAACTACATACTCTGAATACTAGGTGACCTCTAGGCTCTGAATAATGGAGTGAGGATCATTATACAAACATTACGTGGGATACTATGATAGTTTCAGTAACTTTTGGTAACATTTTGGTATTTGTGACACTAGATTTATAATCCATTCTGCCTTATCAGACACAGATCATTCATGTCTCTCTTTCCACGTTGTATTTTTCTGTGCCCTGCCTTCTACTCCCACAGCTGGGGCAGGAAAGCTGTAAAGAAGAAGATGGACCTTGATTCCAACTGCTTGTTCTTAAAGAGGGGCTGGGCATAACGTCTGCAAGTGTGCCAATGAAGAGTCCTAAGAAGAGTTTGCTGCAACAAGGGAGTCAAAGCACCACCTGGCAGCCTCATTGTGGTTTGCACACTCCATTCTACAGCACAACCCAAAGGCAAGAGAGCAGAGACCCCACTCTCCCATCCCTGGCTCTCCAAAATGTACTCCCCTTGGCTGAAGGGATGAGGAGCACAACACCAAGAAGAATCATTTGCTATACTAATGTAATTTGACTATCATGATTACATAGTAAAATAATTATTATTTTCCTGGATGTAATTCAAACCTGGACGTGGATATTCCACCACTGCAACTACACCGGAAATGTTTTTGTAATTTAGATTAATCCTGGATTAATCTCTAAGATTGTGGGGGAGTTAAAAAACTGCACCTAATTAGCATATACTTTGTGCAGCAACCCATTCAGAAGCTCCACTGCCTTTTTATATAAGTTCTTAAGAAACTTTATCCACATCTTTAGAGAGAAGAAAACAAAACGACCAACCCACTGAAATAAAAAGAGGGGAGGAAATAAAAATCTTTTTTATTAATAAAAAGTTGAAAATGTATCTTCAGGAGATACACAGCAATATTATGTGAGAATTCTGAATTATCAGTTATTCTCAAACATAATCTTCAGAATAGCCCAAACTCCCCCCCTCCCTGCCCCAAAATAAACCTCCCGACGCACCACACGCCTGTGCGCAGTTTAGCGCTGTGAGTACGACACAATCCAGGAGTGCACCTTGTCCCCG